>JANAVB010032219.1:1456229-1646437 GCA_029216955.1 Iris pallida | reverse complement strand
TTCTTCCTTAAAGTCTTCTTTTGATGATATCTTTTGGTTTATTTTTTGGTTGACTTTATGGATAAATTTCTTTTAATTAATTCTTGATCGTTTCATGTATGCCTATTTGTGATATATATATCTATATATATATATATATATATATAGATATATATATATAGATATATATATACATATATATATATATATATATATATAATATATATAATATATATATATATATATATTTATAAAAAAAAAATGTATATATATATATTTATTTTAATATATATATATATATATTATATATATAATATATATAAATATATATATTTTATAAAATATATATATTATAAAATAATATATATAAAATATATATATTTTATAAAATATAAAAATATATATAAAATAATAATATATATATAATATAAATATATATATAAATATATATATAAAATAAATATATATAAAATATATATATTATTATATATATATATATATATATATAATATATATATAATATAGATATATATATATATATATATATATATATATATATATATATATAGATATATATATATAATATATATATATATATATATATCAACACATATATATATATATATATATATATATATAATATTATAATATATATATATGTATATGTAATATATATGTATATAATATATATATATATATATATATATATATATAATATATATATAATATATAAAATATATATATATATAAATATATTATATATATATATATATATATATATGTATATAAAAATAAAAAAATAATATATATATATATTATATATATATATATATATATATAATATATATATATAATATACAAACATATATATATATATATATATACAAACATTATATATATATCTATATATATACATATAAATATAGATCTAATATATATATATATACATATATATATATATATATATATATATATATATATATATATAGATATATATATATATATATATATATATATATATATATATATATATTATTGATTCCTCACCCTCCCCGCCGGGAAGCCCCTCGCCCGTTCGGAGGTCGCCCTCCGCTCCCCCTCCGCCTCTCTCGTCCCCCTCCTCCGCTTCCGGGTCGGAGCGTCCACTCCGTCGTTGGTGTCCCCTTCGTCGGACCCGCAAGGCTTCCGACGGAGAGCCCCACCCCACCGCCCCGGGAGCAGCGCCCCCTCGCTCCACACTCCCTCTCGGGACTCGCGCCCCATCGGGCAGCGCACACGCCACCACCCCCATAGGGCCCAGCGCCCATCCACGTGGCCCTGCTGATTTTCAAAATTTGAGTTTTCAAATTTTGAATCCCCAGTTTTTGCCAGGAAAAAAAAAATCTGCTGGTACTAATCATTATTAAGGGTCCCCCCTAATCTTGTAGGAACTTGGGGTATATCCCGGTTCCAACCTCTTATTAACTGTTTCAATGAAGGCCTTAGCCATTTGTTTAAATATATATATATATATTATATATATATATATATATATATATATATATATATATATATATATATAAAATATATATATATATATATATATATATATATATATATATATATATATATATATATATATATATATATTAATGATTTCTAACTTCTGATATTTATTTGTTTTACTTCTTCAAGTTAGGATGTTGAGAGAAAATGTTTATTAGTATCTTGCTCATGACTATTTATGGAAGTTCTTTTAAGGATCACATGATTTTGTGTTTTACCTTGCTTGCTAATTTTACCTCCATAATTAGTGCACACTTTCTAGTCTATTTCTTTATATTTCACAATGGTGCACTAAAATGTGTCTCTTACTATATTTAGCTCTTAATTAGCTTTATTGATCTTAATGATATTTCTTTGCTCATTCCTTGGACATATGTTTCTTTTGAATTATTGTTGTCCAATGATGTTTTTGTAGCACATAAGAATACATGTAATTGATATATCATATTTCTTATATCTTTACCTACTATGGGTTGAGCTTTTGCGTTGAGATTTTTCATTTCTAGAGAATACACTTTCATAATGGCTATAATTTTGCATTCTCTAGATCAATCTATTGTTTCATTATCTTGGGTTAATCTCAATACTTGGAAAAAAGATTTGTTCTATTGTGTTTTCATGAACATCTCTTTTGTCCTGTACTTGATGAGAGTCTAATTCATTTACTTGCTATCTTATACTCTTATCCTTGCTTAATAAAGATTATATAAATTATTTTGATCATTCAAAATATATTACACTTATTGTGAACTCTGTGCTTAAGCATGTATCTTTAGTGTTAGTGACTTACTTTAATTAGCGCATTTATCTTGTTAATGGCCTAACTCATTAATCTTAATTAGTTATGTAGTTTGCTTATTTGCGATGTATTATTAAGCTACATAATTTTTGTTCACTTTTACTCATCTAGCTATCTTCTTGAATTTTAATCTATATGTGATATGCTAGTTTACAAAAACAAGATCTATGAATTTTCTTGATAAGATTTATATTCTATTTTAGATATATATGTTTGGGCCCTAAAATTAGTTTGAGAATTTTTTTTCTTGTTTCAGTTGAGGTTTGTGATTCATCGCTTTAACTTCCTTCCATATTAGTCATTAGTAAGCATTTCTTAAATTTCTCTCATCTTTGAGTCATAATTTTATTGTATTACAGATTATATCTTTTTAGATTAAATCTTTAATAATTTAAATGTGATTGACTCTTTCTCCATATTTCTATCGATTTATAAGATTTTATTATAAATATGGATATGGGATTTTCTCTTGATGAGATTCGTTGGATCATGTTTATTGTTATTGATAAATGATCATAATGGTTGAGTAGTCCTATATTATCTAATTATGTGTTTATCAAGATAATTTATTACTCTACTTTGACTACTCATAGATTATCACCTATGCTCTTTTCTGTTTGAACTTCATTGGTTTCTCTTTTAGTATTAGCAAGGTTGGATTATTACCTATTGATAGGTACATATGTGGTAAACCATACAAAGTCCATGCAAAACAATAAGTTGGTTGATCATTTCTTAATTAGATAATCATGGACATGATATTTGAGTTTTAATTTTTTCGTATTTTTTTGAGCTATATTTTGACTTTCATCATGATTGATTTAATTGAATCTATTCCTTTTCATGATAACATTTTTGTCAAAAGGTAACATACATTGATCTATCATATTTAAATATGAGATTTTTCTATATAGGCTAGTGTATGTCATCTTTTGATTACAGTGCTAAAATGGAATATTCTTTTGATTTCTCATCTTTAGTAGCTATTAAATGGATATCTCTTCTTGACTAAATATGGCATTATTCATTTTATGACGATTTTATAGCCTTATATGAATTGAGCAAGGAAAAGAAATCCATAGTCAATTTATCCCTAGATCTTGTAATTACCTATTTTATGCTATAAGTGCTTTGGAACTAGATAAGCATATTTTAAGGGGGAGCAAATAAATTGGTTCAATTTATTTATACCCATTAATATGTCGTATAGCTAGTTCATCATGGATCATATTCTCTTCAATTTTCATATCTTATTGAGGTTATGATATTGTTTATTTTGAAGAGTTTTTTAGAGTGTATGCAATTATCTTTATTAATTTTTCTCTCTCTTATATGGGTTAAATATGTCATCTTGTTAATATTAACTTTCATATCTTAACTTGATGACTATTATGCTTTCATTGATTTAGTTTTTTTTTTGGGACTTACTCAAAATTCATGATTTGTATCAACATTGGTACTACTTTAAGGGAGAGCATTCAAGTCGACTGAATTTCTCCTTCTCAAGTATTTTTTCTCCTTTACCTTCATTTTTATCTAAAGTGTATTCATATAGCATGATAAGGTAATTGAGTTCATATGCAAGAAGTTTGGATAAGCAAATAGATTTGCAAATAATGAGATCATTTTATATCAATTGTCTATTTTATATTGATCATTCCTTTATTTTGTTCCAATATTTATCTATGGACAATTGTGACTATCATAGTTTCATTGATTAATGTTTCAAGTTTATATATTTCAATATCTTAATTGGTATCTTTCTTCTTTAATATCTACTATCTATCTAATCCCTTTGGCTTTTGACTAAAATCCTTTATTTCATAATTCTCTTCCAAAACTAGAGTAATATTTTATATCATATTATGTTTTGGATTTCTTTCTTTGATTTTATGTTGGTAAACTATCTACTGATTGTTATCAAATTCTCTTAGTTTTACCAACTATTGTGTATTTTGACAAGCTCTTTTCTATTTGGAACTCTACATTTGGTATGTAGTTTATATACTTGTCTTTGCACACTTCTCCCATTGTTCTTCATTTAGTATATCTTGATCATGATTGTCTATGCCTTCCACATGCCCTATATAGTTTATGTATGTTTCAACAAGACTGTAAGTTTTTTCTACTGGATTATCAAAATTGCTAGTTTTCTCTATTCAAAGTTAGGTTATGGTTATGTTGTATGCTTGCTCTCTTCACTTTCTCTATCTTTTATCCTTTTACGGGGAGCTATGCATTATTTTGCTAAATGACAAAGGAGAAGAAAAATAGTAGCATACTATGTGATATTTGATGCGATATTATATATGAATTGTGTTGTACTTGGATAAGAACTTTGTATGATCAGGACAAAAATATAAATATCTATTTGTGGGGGAGCTTATTTTTTTGATCATGTCAAAGGAAGAAAAAAGTTTAAGTTAGCACACAATCTTCTAGTAATATGTGTTTATTAGTGATACATGCATCTATCATATC
Organism: Iris pallida; assembly: GCA_029216955.1. Taxonomy (NCBI): domain Eukaryota; kingdom Viridiplantae; phylum Streptophyta; class Magnoliopsida; order Asparagales; family Iridaceae; genus Iris; species Iris pallida. The sequence continues at coordinate 1,641,633 of JANAVB010032219.1, read as the reverse complement.
TATCGCATCTATCTTAAACTTAATCGATTTGCCATAATAAAAAGGGGGAGATTGTTAGCCCATTGATTACATCGTATTTTTGAATATGGCTAATCAATTAAGTTTAACATAATGATGTCACTAATATTCATATACTCACTATCATGTTGCTACTTAAACTTAGCATTGTCCTAATTATTCTATATCATATTGCTATGACTGTATCGTATTGCAACATATTGTTTTGCTTGCCTAATGCGTATTTGTAGACATGTAGTATGCATGGTCAAACATGATCAAAACAAGACATATGCAATAGAGAATTAATGATGGGCCAAAGACGGTGTCATACAAAAAAAATTCTATGAACCGCCTAGCGACCTATCCGGGGCCTCGCACCGGGGGTTCCGCTACTCGATCAGTGGACAGGGGTCGAGGGGGCAGCGCCCCCCCGGAGTGGTTCAGGGGCGAAGCCCCCAAAAGATATTGAGATTTCCAGATCTGTTTATCTTTGGAGGACTATTGTCAAGAAAAAAGGCATCTTCAGGTCTGTTCAAATATCAGAAGAAAGGCGTCATCAAAGGGCTCTTGGTTTTCCTATCTTGTACTCATTCGGTAATCTTCAATTTATACATTCAGTCGTACTGAGTCATCTCAACCCTATACTTACTTCACCAAGCTCCACCATAAAAAATAAGACAATCCCTGAACCAAACAAAACCAAACCGTTCTAGCCCACATAAACATTCTAACCAAAAGGAATGAGAATTCGGGCCGAACTCTGCCCCTTAACTTTCAGGAATCTCATTATTAGGAACACCTTGATCTAGGCTGTCCAACGTTCATATTTTTGAATATTTGAGACAGAATTCTGGCCGAATTCTGCCTCCTCAGACTAGTACATATAGGGCTTGATTTCTCTCATTTTAAATATCTCTCACTCTCATTCTTCTAAGCCTTATACATTCTAAGCCTTACTCTTCCAATCTACTAGCCACAAAGTTCTTAAGCTCCAAGGTGATTCAGCTAGAAGTTCTGTGCAAGAGTTGAAAAGAAGTTACTTCGATAATTCCAAGTTTTGCCTCTGTGAAGTTGTAAGAAGTTGGCATGCTCTTCTGAGTAAAGGCACGTGTTATACCATATTTCACAAATAGTAGATTTCAATCCTGAGCGAGAGTTTCAGGCCTGGACTAGTTCTCCACGAGGAAAACCAGGTTAAATCGCTGTTGTTCGACATCACAAAAGGTTGAATGAACTTTTTGTTTGTTGAACGTAAAAAGACCTGTGTACAGAGAAGGAAGTCCGAAACATGATATTTTAAGTACAAGGAAAAGACCTGTGTACAGAGAAAGAAGTCCTAAACAAGATATTCTAAGTACAAGGGTAAGCCCTGTGTACAGAGAAGGAAGTCCTAAACAGAATATTCTAAGTACGAAGGGAAGAGTTTCTGGAAAAGTGTGGCGGTGGAGATCGAGTACTGCAACGGCTCCTTTACTCCGTTGACGATCTGACTACGGGTTGAACTTGCTTTGACTTTTTGATGCCTTTGATAGAGCTCACGGGTTACAAATCAAGAGGATGCCTGGAGCTGGAGATTTGATATTCGGTGGTCTCTTCTTGTTGAAGGAAAACTCTTTCTATTTATAGGGGAAGGGAGCACTTATGCGATGTGCATTAGAGTTTTGAGATATGAAGGAATCTGCCGTCATTGTACGGTACCAACTTTTGCAGCGCTGACACGTGATAGACATTTGAGATTCCCCTCAATCGAGATCTCTGGTGGTTATTAAAATAACTAAAGGAGGAGACACATAGCGTGGCAATTTTCTTGTTCATACGCAACCGAACAAATCTTGGGATTCATCTCATATTTGGATTCTGATTGATCCTCGTCTAAGATTTAAATCAATTTGATAAGATATCAATCATGATTAACCCCAATCCTATCTTTGAGAGAGTCGGTTTAAGCAAACTAACTTGGTGGAACCATGCTTCCTGCGCCTCTAAAAAGGTCTGAGTACTGCTGCGCTTCTAGGGCGACAAGTAGACTGTTCTTCTGGAGACAACGCAGCCTCTGTGCTTTCAGGCGACGAGTGGACTATGCTTCGAAGACGATGGAGCCTCTGTACGTATAAGCGACGAGAAGGCTGTGTTTCGAGCGATAAAGTCATTATGTTTTAGGGCGACGAGTAGTCTTGTACTTCAGGTTGACGAAGTTACTATGCTTTTGAAGCGGCAGGCAGACTTGTGTTGGATGCAATGGTCTCTCCCAAGTATCTGACGAAAGGTCATTGAGGTTCTAGGTCGGAGCAGAGTGCTGCGCCGTTGGAGTTGAGGTGGTATGAAAACATCACCAATCTATGCCTGAGGTTGGCGCTGGAATGTGGATGTGCCTTTGGATTGAAGGCATTAGCTTTGAAGCATTCTTTTAAAGAGCAATGAATGACCGCTCCTTAATGAACGACTCCCTCTTAATTTCCACCATTACTTAGGAAATTTCAAGGGGTCCTAGGATAGTCTAGGACTTAGTCGAATGAACTTTATTTAATGAGGTTCATCGGGCTGAGTCCTAGGTTCATCCCATTAATGTGGGAACTTTGACCGTCGGCCATGTGGCCTGTGTTTTGGACCACTCCCGCCCTATATAAAGGGGAAGTTTCTTCCGAAAAGTCACATCTTATTCTTCTTCTTGTCCTTCAATACCATGCTGGAACCAGACTAAGCTTCCAACGGCGGTTGGCCTTGCCTAAGTCAGATTTTGGTTGAGGATTCCTTTGTTCAAAGGGGCTTTACCTTCGAAGAAGAACTGTTGATGAGCCTCGAAACGTGCTGGAACGCTTTTCATGAAGAGTTCGAACATGGGCGACATCATGGAGGTCCTTGACGACATAGCTTATGGGTGGATGGCCAACTCGGAGAGTTACTTGTTGTGCTCTGTCCGGCTCATTGGCGGTAGCATACTTTTGTTAGGCTAGAAGAGCCTTAGAAGCTGATGCCCTTTTGAAAAAGGGCCTTCCTACTGCGCTGTGGCCTGAGCTTTCGGCGGGCCAATAGCTGCTTCCGGAAGTACTGCACGTCTGGAGGAGGGAAGCTATGGTGGAGACTTTGATGGAGAATGTATTCACATCTTCTATCTATAGTGCCTTTCTCCATGACGATCACACTGTGAAGAGTAACCCCGGCGTAGATCCGTAGAAGTTTCTAATTCGGCACATGTAATCACAAAGTCTTTTATAACAGATCCTTGTAATTACATTTTTATGCAGTCTTTTATGTAATCATGACGAGTCTGTAGCAGACTCTTGTAGCCATGATTAAGAAAAAAAGGACTTCTGGGCTTTTCATCTGTTTGTGACTTTTGTCATTGCTGTTAGCGTGCTTGACCGCCTGCGTCTCTGCGCCTTGTTTATGCTAAGAGTTTCATGCTTCTACAAGACCCCTTCTAAGCATCCTAAACTTAGGTCAAGCTCGGGGTCGTTTGAACAGAAGCATGAACACGTGTCTTTTTGTAGGTGAAATGCCCATCACCTCTGTTGCTAGACTGATGTCGTGCTTAAGCTTCAGCATTAAATGCCTCTGTGTATATAACTACAAGAGTCTATAATAAGTCTTTGTAGCCACATGCTTCTATATAAGGACTTTTCTGTCTCTTTATTTTTTGTCTTTAATGAGCTCTGGTGAAAGGATTCCTAGCCTTTGATGACCATGACAAGGGTTCATCATGGAAGACATGCCTAACCAGAGGTAATATGGACGTGGCGGGCATAATCATTGCTAGGATGTAGAACAACAATTCATAAGTAGTATGAACGTGAACTGTTTTCTAGATAGCCATGATAATCATAGGATCAATCAAGTAGAGGGCGACTGCTCAGAGGTAATATGGACATGGTAGCCACAATTTTGGGTGTAGATGAGCAATCCAGTGGCAATATGGACGTGAAGTATTCTATGAGTGACAACCATGGGAGGTTGTTTTGGAAGGGTTGCCAAACAAGAGGTAATATGGACATGGCAAGCACCCTTTTCCAAATAACAGTTCAGAGGTAATATGGACAAGAAATGTTTTTTTCTAGAGAACTATGACAACTCAAGGCTATCATAGGAAAAGTGTGACTACTCAGAGGTAATATAGACGTGAAATATTTTCTAGGTGGTCATGACAATATGGAGTCATCATAGGATATGCGACTACTCAGAGGTAATGTGGACAGGTTAGACACGACTTGACTAAGGTGTAGGGAATCAATCCAGAGGTAATACGAACGTGGAAGATTTTTCGTTAGGGAAATGTATAGAAGGGATGAATTCTTTCAAAAGAATTCATGAACACTTACTGAGATGTGGGAGATTCAGACTCCGCGCGACGTCATTCCTATTGAAATCCTAGGCGTTGAGCCCAAGGTTCATCTCTAAGGTATTTCGAGTGCCTGGTCTTCGTCCATGATTGGAGGGCTTATAGAGGCCATGTTAGCTGACAGCATCCTTTTGAAGACTGGCCAGTACTGGTATCGGAGTCTCATGTTGAGGATTCAGAAGAGTATGAGTGCATCATGACTTTTGTCTCCGATCCATCTGAAGTGGAAGTGGGCGTAATATAACCCAGCCCCCGGCATGTATGCTGGTTATAGTTTTGGGCCTTTCCCTTTCGAGCTCAAATCCGTAAGGAAAGGCGCCGGCCTTTACCATAGTTGAACCCTTTATTGTCGTTCAGGTCGTAACCCATCTTCTGTATGAGATGCTTGGCCTGAGTAGCGTAGCTGTAGAGCTGCATCTTGCCGCTATCGGATTCTAAATCTTCAGGAGCAAGTCACTGAGGATGCTCCATTCGACCAAATATGATGGGTTCCTTTTCTTTTCTCCTCGCTGGAACGAAGAAGTATGCGCCCAGGAAGGGGACAACTTGGCTTGCATGGTTGGCGGTTGTCACTTGCGTTTGTAGCTTACATAGACATTTGTCTAAGAAATATCTAGTATTTCAATATGCACAGGAGTAATTCGAAGACAACTTTCTATTAATAAAATAAATGATTTTATCCCAGGAGATTACATCGTCAAAAGAATGTTCTTCCATTTTGGCGCAGATATAGTCTCATAGATCCTTATTAGTGAGCGCTGGGGCTGTCGAGGGAGGAGGAAGAGGACACTTCCCTTTTAGTTTGATCACCAAAGGGGTCGCGGTCGGAGGCTCCTACACCTTCATGGTTGGCCTTGGGGATCTTCGAGGTAGCCTTATTTGCATAGGCTCCTGGCCATCATCTGACGTTACTGAGGGAAAAGGTGGTGCTCTGCCTCGGAGCTTGACGATAAGAGGCGCAGACACCTTGGAGGGTCTTCCCTTCAGTCGAACCTTTAGAGGTTCTTTGACAATCGCTGTGCTTCCTGAGGACGTCTCCTCCTCATCATTAACATCATTGCCCTCATCTTCCCAAGGGACTGACATGTATAGATCGACATTCGTAAAGTAGGCTTCAAGTCCCCGAAATGGGTCGATGTCCGCGAACTCGATCTTGATAGTCCCGTCGCTGGCTACGTACTTCATGTACTGATGGAGGATGAAGGAACGATCATGTACTCATGGATCCATGGTCGTCCAAATAGCATGTTGTAATTTATGTCAGCGTCTATGACGTAGCAAGTCAATACGGTGCGGAGATCACCGATTTGGCACTTCAAGCAAATTTTGCCCAGAGATCGCTCTTCTCCACGTTAAAGCCGCTGATTATTGTGTTTGATGCAATCAGCCGATGCATCAGAATCCCAAGAGTTGAAGCAAACTCCTTGGGATGATGGTGACAGAGGAGCTTGGGTCGATGTGGATGCGATCCACTTTAATGGCATCGACATACCCTGTATAGTACAGAGGCCTATTATGCCGGTTGTTCTTCAGCAGCATGTCTTGTTGGGTGAAGGTGATACTTGGGATCACTTCGACCATGATGTGATAATATGGGCAAACCGTAGGGTCATCCTTTTGTGGTCGCACCTGAGTAAGGAAGGACTCGGCGTTCTATAAGGCTTCGCTGAGCGCATCCTGGGTCTCTTTGGAGAGACGAAAGATCTCAAAAAGTGACAATCTAGCTGGGGTGTTGTCTAGCTGCGCCAGTATGTCGAAGTTGTAGGGTTTGATAGGCCCTACTACTGAGTCTTTTTTGATAGGCTTGTCAAAATGAACCTTCTTTTGCTTCTTCCTATCTGCAGTAGGAGTCCAAGACGGGCCTGCCTCTGATACATCAGGAACAGGGGCTGTAGTTGGTGGAGGTGCTGCCTCCTCTAGAGCTTGGTTTTCTTCTTGCCGTTGCGCTGAGCGAGTGGTCACGAAGGTGTCATCGGTCGAAGCCGAGAACATGCGGCATATTCTGACCTTCTTTCCTTTGACAGAAGGGGTTGTAAGTGCCATCATATCGGGAGTAAGGTCGGGTGGAACCACATGACCTCGCTTCATGGTGTGGAGAACGGGATGAGCCCTTGAGCATTGTCCCAAGCTGGTGGAAGATTGACTACTTCCATTGTCGCCCTCGGAATGTGGATAACCCCGTCCTGTGCCTCCGTGGTTGGGAAACTTCTAAACTGGAGAGTAACCATATTGGCTGTGATAGTCTTTTCTTCATAGTCAAGTGATATGACTTTGGCGTCGATGAGGCGTTGAATCTGTCCTTTCATTACGTACCAATCTCGTGTCGAATGGTGGACATACTGATGATAATGGCAGTATTTAGGGTTGTCCACCTTCCCCACTTTGTCGGGGTGCTTTGGTGTTGGGAGAGAACTTGCCACTCTTTTTCAGCATATTGAAGAGTTTTAGCGTATCTTCATCGTTGAAGGAGTAAGTCTCCCTCGGCTTTTGCACTTCTACAGACTTGGGGTTCATGTTTACCGAACCTTTGGAGATGTTGACGGTCATGGCCTGTATGCCTCTTCTATCCTTGGGATTATTGCTAGACGAACGTCTCCCCTTGTCTTTGAGAGAAGAAAAGTTCAGTCCCAGAAGCTGCACATCCTGGGCTTTTCTTTGTGCCACATCTTCCTCTGTAATAAAATATGTCCACTCTGTGCAAGGAGTACTGTGCCATAATTTTATTGGAGGCAGCATGTTCTTACGGTATGACTCTATAAGCATGGGATCGAGCATACCAAGCGGTAGCCTTAAGGCTGCCTGATGGAAGTGCTCAATGTATGCACGGACAGGCTCCTTCTCTCTCTGGATGAGCTCCATGGGAGTTGATATTGTTATGTCCACACCTCCTTCATAAAATCGATCTACAAATAGATTCTTCGGGTCCTCAAACGATGAAATACAATCGTCCGGAAGGCTACAGAACCATTCATAGGCTACCACTGCAGAGCTCCTATGAAGATGTTGGTAAGGAGGGCATCGTCCTTCGATAAGTGCCCTGTCACGGAGGCAAAGTTACTCAAGTATCGTCGTAGCGACTCTTTTCCTTCATAGGGTATGAGCATCTGCGGATTATACTTGGAAGGATAAACTACATTGTGCCACTCAGTAGGATATAGCTATCGAATCCCCATCTTCCGGAGTGTTGCTTGCTTATCTTTGGCATCGTAGCGAGCATACAGTTCCTTGATGACCTGTTGTATCTCGGTTGACACTGCCGAGCCTATAGTCGATGGAGTAGACGATGATGGTCCCGCCTGATGGACAACGGGCAGTTCGCTAGATCCATCATTAGCTACTAGACCAGGCTTAGGTATAAAGGTAGCGGGTACCAAATACCCCTTGATCTCCAGCAAGAGAGAAGACAGAGTCATCATTATGGCATTTAACGTAACTAGGCTCGTCGTGAAAGCTTCGATGCGTTTCAGCTGGTCAGGCGCTTCGCTATTGTCCTCCTCATCAGCCTTAGCCATAAATACGGACCTTGTGTGTCGATGGGTGGAAGGGATAGTAGATCCCTCGCTCTTTAGCTCTGATGTCGGAGCCTCATCGTTCTGAGGATAGACTATGAGGTTGGGGTCTTCCTCAGACTCATTACAGTTGCTACCCCCAGTCTGGTGGCTAGCTGCGTCTGTGGAGGCATCCGTATCGTATGGCTCCTCCTCAGATTGGAACGCTGTGTTGTCATGCATAGTGTGAGGTTGGCTACCCGCATCATTTGACGTGGTACCCAACGGAGATTAGGAATATGTGCCTTGGAACATACCTGTGCTGGGTACCTTTGCCTTGCTACTCTCGGGCCGTTTCTTGGGCTTAGTGGCCGATACAGGAGGATTCTTAGATGACTTCTTGAGGGTTTTAGAACCCTGCACCGTGTTATACGTGGCGACAAGGAGTTCATCTTCTCTCTTGCTCGCCGACCCCGGTTAAGTCTCTGACGTGGAGTCGTCGTAGGTTGAAGTCTTTAAAAGACGGAGCACCTTCTCGGTGGTAGTATAGCCGCCTGTTGACAACAGTAGTTAATAGTAATCTGGGTACAAGGATGCCTTGATTTAGGCATACGCTGCACTGTCGATTCTTCTTCTGCTTGGGATAGCAGCAGGTCTTCCATCGTGGTACCCCCATCGTGCACGTAGGGAAGCTGTACGTAGGTACGATCAGAGAGGGTATGGCGAGGCAGACTCCTCTTATGCTTGTAGGAACGCTGCTCGCATGAGTCTCTCTTTACGAGATGTGCCTCCTGGCTTGCATCATGCACAGGAGTGCTCAAGCGACATAGGGGTTCAACTGGTCGAGGCATCCGAGCACGAAAACCAATCTTGTGTAACTTCCCAACGGCAGTATATGTGACTGTCAACGCGGGTCTTTAGTCGGTCATAGGCATGCTACATTTGTTGTACGAGGCACACTGCCTTGGATTTCTTCTTACTACCCCCACCGGGTGTATAGTATTCAGAATCTAATGAAGGCTCGTCTGATGGGAAGGCAATTTTGTCGAAGACGGATCTTCTCCCTGATAATACTTCCGTCGTTAGGGGTTCAACCGGCGCACACTTCCTTCGACGTTGTGCCTTCGTTAGGCCCGCCATAGAGTCACGGTCTTCCTTGCTATACTTTCCCATGGTGGGAATCAAGCGAGGAGATATAGTTGTAGCAGTCGAAATCTTCTCTGGGGCTTTGGTGTTGAGGGGATTCTGGATCGCAGTTCCCTCCGTCGTGCTGCTCGTCTCAGCCGCCTTGGACCTCCAAACACGTCAAGTCTTCTTTGATTTTATGAATCGCTTCGAAGGATTCGACTTCTCATCAGAAAGGAGATGTTCAAATGTATGCTGGTCGAAGCGTACAACCACCATCTCCAGGAAAGATTCCAGCAAGTTGTCTTCAGATTGTGTTACTGCCTTCTCGTTGGAGGAGAAGGTAGTCCCCAACAGAGTCGTTATTTTGTTCGACATCATAAAAGGTTGAACGAACTTTTTGTTTATTAAACGTAAAAAGACCTGTGTACAAAGAAGGAAGTCTAAACAGGATATTCTAAGTACAAAAAAAAGACCTGTGTACAGTGAAGGAAGTGCTAAATAGGATATTTTAAGTACAAGGGGAAGACCTGCGTATAGAGAAGGAAGTCCTAATCAAGATATTCTATGTACAAGGGGAAGATTTTTTGGTAAAGTGTGACGGTGGAGATCGAGCACTGTAGCGGCTCCTTTACTCCGTTGACGATCTGGCGATGGGTTGAACTTGCTCTGAGTTTTTGATGCCTTTGATGGAACTCTAGGGTTGTCGATCAAGAGGATGCCTGGAGCTAAAGATTTGATTCGGTGGTCTCTCCTCTTGTTGAAAGAAAACTCTTTCTATTTATAGAGGAAGGGAGAACATATGCGATATGCATTAGGGTTTAGAGATATGAAGGAATCTGCCGTCATTGAATGGTAAAGGCTTCTGCGGTGCTGACACTTGGTAGACATTTGAGATTTCCCTCAAACGTGATCTCTAGTGGTTATAAAAATAACCGAAGGAGGAGATACGTGGCATGTGTCGATTTGCTTGTTCAGATGTAGCCGAGCAAATCTTAGGATTTCATCTCAGATTTGGATTCTGATTTATCATCATCTAAGATTTAAATCAATTTTTTAAGATATCAATCATGATTAACCCCAATCCTAGCTTTGAAAGAGTCGGTTTAAGCAAATCGACCCATGCTTCCTCCGCCTCTGGCGAGGTCTGAGTACTGCTGCTCTTCTGGGGTAACGGGTAGACCATTCTTTTGGAGACAATGGAGCCTCTGTGCTTTCAGGCAACGAGTAGACTACACTTCGAAGACGACGGAGCCTCTGTGCGTATGAACGACCAGAAGGCTGTGTTTTGAACGACAAACTTACTGTGATTTAGGGCGACGAGTAGGCATGTGCTTCACATTAACGAGGTTACTATGATTTTGGAGCGGCGGGCGGACTTGTGTTGGATATAATGGTATCTCCCAAGTATCTGACGAAAGGTCGTTGAGCTTCTAGGTTGGAGCAGAGTGCTGCACCGTTGGAGTTGAGGTGGTGTGAAAACATCAACAATCTATGCCTGAGGATGACGCAGGAATATAGCTGTGCCTCTAGATTGAAGGCGTTGGCTTTGAAGCCTTCTTTTAAAGAGCAATGAATGATCGCTCCTTAATGAATGACTCCCTCTTAATTGCCACTATTACTTAGGGAATTTCAAGGGGTCCTAGGATAGTCTAGGACTTTAGTCGAATGAACTTTATTTAATGAAGTTCATCGTACTGAGTCCTAGGTTCATCCCATTAATGTGGGAACTTTGACCGTCGGCCATGTGGCCTGCATTTTAGACCACTCCTGTCCTATATAAAAGGGAAGTTTCTTCCGTAGAGTCACGTCTTCTTCTTCTTGTCCTTCAATACCATGCTGGAACCATACTAAGCTTCGAGCGGCGGTTGGCTTGTTTTCCATAAAGAAATGCTCTTTATTTGTTGTGTTTCTGGAAAAATTACAACTGTAGGAATCCGATCTAGAAGACGTTCGCTTTATCCCTTGGACTATGCGAAGAAGAAAAGCTCTCAAAATTTTGACAGTAGATATCAATGTATCTGTACAATGAATGAGAAAAAGAACTCTATTTATAGAGTCAAAAATAATAACTGAAAAGATAACTGTCTTCACAGCCTGTGCTTAGTTGAAAATCACGCAGGATTTAACATACGCAAGGTTGTGAGCAGTTACTGGACGTGGCCTGTAACTGTTGGACACATGGCAATCATGCATGAGTCGTGTGCAAGTTACAGGACACGCAGGCGAGAGATCAGTGGCATGGCTGCCACGTACTCCAATTTGATGAAATCCACGCAGACTTGTTGAAGACGAAATCCACGCGAACTCGGTGTAGAAAGCTTCAAAATCCACGCAAACTTGGGGCAGGAAGCTTCAGGATCCATGCAGACTTCGAGGCAAAGAATTCGAAAATCCATGCAAACTTGAGGAAGAAAACTTCAGAATCCACGCAAACTTGAGATGAAGATCACAAATACACGCATACTTAAAATAGAACTGCCAGCTGTCTTGATTCGGCGTGTCTCGACTGACACAAAATCTCTGACAATGATTGCTTTGTCAGTCGTATTAAATGACAAGAAACCCTTTTGGTACGCCAACTCGACGAAGGCTGAGTCTTGCTGAAGAAGATTTCGAAAATCACGCAATAGACGGCGATGATCTCTCGAAGTCTGTGCATACGTGGCATACGAAGAGACATTCTTCGACTGTTGTGCTGTCAGTCATAATTACTCTCTGACAAATGATGAGCTGTCTCCCCAGTGTGATTTGTAAATATTGTCTGGATCAACTGAGCGTGACTTTTGACTCTGTCTTGATCAACTCAGCGTGACTTTCATTTTTGAGGCCTACAAAACCCCCTTCAAAGTTTTCGAAAAATGATAAATTATTTCGAAATACTTTGAAAATAGAGATGATAAAATGGATTTAGTCACGCTGATTGTATCCAAATGAACTTATTAAATGTCATAATGACTCTTCATTCTCCAAGACTGATTGTATCCAATTTATAGTGGAATATGAACCGCCGGCAAAACTCAGTTATATAAACAGGAAGAAGTTTTATTTTTAATCTTCATCTTACGTCAATATGGCACCAAAGGAGAAATCTGAAGAAGAAGCACGCAAGTTGGGCTTTTGTTCTCATGGTGACCCCACTTTTGGTGGTGAAGAGCCAGAGCCCCTTGTCTTCGAGCTCAAAGATGATCCCTTGCAACTAGCCAAGAATTTCTTGAGCTATTTTGGCTTGGATGGCTCGTCCTCTTCTGATGGGCGCAGCCTCATAGAGCAGCGTGAAATGTTTAAAGCTCTGTTGCACTGTCTAGGAGTTAGGAGCGTAGAAGAACTAGGTACCAAGCTCAGTCGCTCTGGGAAATAGAGCGTGACTTTTATGCTTTTGTTGTACTCTTTTTGTTTTGTCTTTTGTAAGGCCATCAGTGCCTTTGAAAAATGAAGTACAACTTTTGTGTTTGATCTGCGTGCCTTAATGAGAAATATTAATCAGCAGTCTTTGATTGTTTCCAATGTTGCTCTGTCTTCCAAAGCACATGTGACACTCATTCCATAATTTACGAGCGCTATTTATGCGGATCTTTTCCAAGAATAGACTTGTACTTTGCCCTTTAAATAGATGGAAGAGTTTCGCAGATACTCATCTCCCATTCCTCTTCTCCTTCTCTGAGAATGAAATTTTTGGGAGATTTCACTCTCAAACAGGAAAGAAATATTTTCTAATGCTCGACTTCTGCGCACTGTATCAAACATGAGTTTGCCGATCCTTAGCACCAAACTTGAAGGTAAGTCAGTATAATACGTGTACTATTTTTGCTGTTGAAGATAGGCTTTCTGTTTCTTGTTTCTGATTTACAATACACGCCTGTCACTGTTTGATAAATGCACACTGAATGATTTCTGTTGATCTTTCTGCAGAAACTTGGCTGAAAATTTTCTTCAGAACTGGCATTGGAGATGTGGATGCTGTGGAGAATATCCTGCTGACATCTACATCAGGGAACTCATACGCTTTTGACGCGTAAATCAGACAACTCAGAACTCTTCGTGGGATAAAAGGGTCTTCCTTAGATGATAGGAAGAGCCTTTATACATGAGAGTTGGATGGTGGAGTCAACTCTACTACCGAGAAATCGGGTAGTAGAGTTCCTTTCGCGGGAGAACTAGGAATTGTATCCCAAGGTTGGATACATTCCTGTCTCCTCTGAAAGGTCGCTCCTAATCCACCAGTTGTACTGGCAGCACCACGACTTCAGGCTGCCACACTCTGTGGTTCTCCTCTCGTCTGAGAGAGAAGACCAGAGTTTGATTCCTGCTGATCTGGTCGTGACTGGGACCCAGACAGTCAGGAACTGCAACCAACAACGAACCTGACGGAGAAGGTCCGACGGAGAAGATCCAAAGAAGAAGATAGATCTCTATTAGGTTATCGTTGTGGTGTAGAATAAAAATCCAAGATTTTGTAATAGATTTCCATTATGATTTGTAAGAAAGTCTAAGAAAATGTAATAGACTTTTTGTGGTGAAATGAGAATGGAAATGATAATTCTTCTATGCTCAATGATTTGTATTTGTGGATGAATTGTGGACATGATAGATAATAAAATCATCTTTTCTGTTTTAGAGTATATGATATTATCAGAGGTATTATGGACGTGATAATATGTAGGAACTCAAAAGAAAATAGATTGATTTCTATGCAGAGGTCAAAACATGACAAATGAGTAAGTAGATTCGGAATTGATTCAGAGGTTATGAAAACATGATAAATAACGAATCCCCACTTAATAAAATTGATAGAAGATTATTAACGGATGAACCGTTAGGAAATGATGAACAGATGAACTATCGAGTGAATGTAATAAATGAACGGATGAACCGTCAAGTATTAATGAATATGTGAAACGTCGGATGAATGTGAGAAATGAATGGATGAACCGTTAAGCATTAATGAATATGTGAAACGTCGGATGAATGAGGAACTTCTGCCTATAAATATAGCAGAAATCTGGCGAGAACGAATACTTCTACTCCTCAACATAAAAATGTCATCTGGAGAAGCATCCAAGAAGACTGAGATAGCCTCAAAGGTTCAGAAAGGCACTGAAGAACGCCCTGCTGGTCCAGTCAAAATGAAGAAGACGGAAGCAGGCGAAGGTTCGTCTGCACCCAAGCTACCAAGGGACATTCTGGATTTTCTGCTCGAACCAGGAAGGACTGAAGAAAAGGAAGCCATGAGGATGGCCGCTTGCAAATTCCTCGTGGGTTCTAGCAAGGAGGTTCTCGGCTCTTTTGCTGATCACATCTTCGAGAAGGACGGTAATGGCCCACGTCCAAAAGTAGAGAAGGGTGATAGTGATCTTCCTTAATATCATGTATCATCATTCATGAAAATAAAATAAAAATTTTATTTTTTTAAACATGAATTTGTCTGATGATTACAAGTATTTACATTTATACATAATACTTTTTAAGGAATTTGCCATTAATAGGCATCAAAACTTTTCGACCATCCAATTCTGAGAGTTGATAAGCTCCATTTGAGAAAACTTTGCTCACAATATAGGGACCTTTCCACTTTGCGTCAAATTTGCCCTTACTCATATGAGTTATAGTCATAGGACGTCTGACTGTTAGAACAAGTTCTCCTTTTTGATATGTCCGAATTCTGACTTTCTTATTAAAAGCTCTTGAAATTCTAGCTTGATAGAATTCAATATTCTGTTGAGCAGATAATCGCTTTTTTTATCCAGAGCTTCTAATTCCTGAAGTCGAAGACGATCGTTATTTTCAGCAGTGAGTTCATTAGCGATTGCTATCCTTAAAGAAGGAATTTGAATCTCTAATGGAAGAACAGCTTCACAACCATACACCAGAGAGAAAGGTGTACATTTGGTAGCATTACGAACTGTAGTACGATAAGCCCACAAACATTCCCCGAGCTTGTCACTCCAATTATGTTTTTTAGTGGAGACAAACTTCTTTAGGAGTTTGATGATAGTCTTGTTGAAAGCTTCTGCTAATCCGTTAGCTGCTGGATTATATGCGGTAGAAGCCACATTATTGATCCGGTGATCGTCACAGAATCGAGTAAATTTCTGGCTGACGAACTGTGGTCCGTTATCATGAACAATGCATCGAGGAACACCAAATCTGTAGATGACGTGGTGCTTAATAAAGCTGATGACATTAGACGTCTTAACTTCAGATAAAGGAATGGCTTCGGCCCATTTGGAGAAGTAATCGGTTATTGCGAGAATGAACCGATGACCTTTAGATGACGGTGGATTGATCGGGCCGACAATGTCCATGCCCCAAGCTTCGAAGGGCCATGATGCTGCCGTCGGATATAGAAATTCCGAAGGTTGATGAATAAAATCCGCATGGATTTGACAAGCTTTACACTTCTTTGCATATTCGATGGCGTCTGATACCATAGTAGGCCAATAATAACCCATACGTCGAATACGGTCTTAAAGTTTTGGTCCAGGCTGAGGTGCTCCACAAATTCCATCATGTGCTTCACGAATAATTTGATGAGCCTCGTCACCGGCAACACATCGGAGAAGTAAACCATCATAGGCTCGACGATATAAGGTCTTTGTTGTATGATTATAATAGAATCGGAATGATCGTCGTCTGATAGATGCTGCTTCACTCGGATCATCTGGAAGAATATCATACAATACAAAATCTAAGAAAGGAAGTCTCCAATCTGTATCCGTATTTTGATTCTCGGCCGAATGACTGAAGATGAATTCCATGCTAGAATCAGATGAAGATGATGAAGATTTACGACTAAATCCAAATCCTCTTATTGTGTTGACGTCATGAGATGTTGATTCTTCAATGTCAACTGGAAGTCCTAGGGTCAGGTTATTTTCAAGATGGAACAATTCTCGATTGCGAACAATAATCATTTGTTGTCGTCTAATTGGGATAGCCAACACCGCTGCAAGATTAGCTAGAGCATCAGCTTCTGTGTTACATGCTCGCCTAACATGTTCGATGAAGAATTCTTCAAACGAAGAAGCCATAATTATAGCTGATCTATGATAAGGAACCAGATCTTGATGGCGGACTTCATAAGTACCCCTTATCTGATTGACGATGAGTTTAGAGTCTCCGTACGCCTCCAAATGTTGAATATTTAGATGTTTAGCGAGTTGAAGACCAATGAGTAATGCATTGTACTCAGCTACATTGTTTGAACATGGCTGATTGAGAGAATAAGCTCTTTGGATAGCAAGACCTTCTGGCGATACAAGAACGATTCCAACTCCAGCGACAATATCACCATTAGGACCTATCCTTGAAGCTCCATCAAAGAATAGATGCCAAGTAGGATCTTCTTCAGCAATTTGGTTTGAATCTAGGACTTCATCTGGAATTTTGTCATAGAGTTTTGAATCTTTTGGAATTGAATGAGCAGCCAGAAAATCAGCTAAAGCTTGTCCTTTGACTAATTTCTGAAGAATATAGTGCATGTCATACTGAGCAAGTAGGATTCCCCAGTTAGCCAATCGAGAATTCAAAACACTGGGTTTCTTCATCATGATCCGTATAGGATTGATCCTGGAGATGACATGAATAGTCTGGCCAATGATATAATGACGTGTCTTTTGGACAGCAAACATCAAGGCTAGACATTCTTTTTCAACCGGTGAATATCGAGGTTCAGCTCCGGTCATAGTGCGGCTGAGATAATAAATGGCTTATTCATGGCCATTTTGATTCTTTTGAGCGAGTAATGCACCCAATGAATGACTCATTGCTCGAGTATAGAGGAGGAACGGTATTCCTGAGACGGGAGGTACCAATACTGGAGGGTTTATTAGATATTGTTTTATATTATCGAATGCTTTCTGACATTCATCATTCCAGACAAAAGAGACACCTTTCTTCATAACTTTGTTGAATGGTCTGCAGCGTCCTGATAAATTAGAGATGAATCTCCTGATATAAGCGATTCTTCCTTGAAATCCTCGTAGCTCTTTTAAGGTGCGTGGAGGACGCATCTCTTGGATGGCTTTGATCTTCTCGGGATCCACGTGTATACCTTTAGAGGTAATGACGAAGCCAAGAAATTTACCACTAGAGACGTCTAAGAAGGACTTAGTAGGGTTCATCTTTAATTAATGCTTAAGCATTAGATCAAATATAGTCTTCAAATCTTGGATATGATCCTCCTTTTGTCGACTTTTGACTGCAATATCATCAACATAGCATTCGACTGTTTTTCGCAAATGTTTACGGAATATAGTGCTCATAGCTCGTTGATAAGTTGCTCCTGCATTCTTGAGACCGAATGGCATAACTGTATAACAGTATGTACCAATCGGCGTTCTGAAAGAAGTGTGCTTCTCGTCCTCTGGAAACATTTTGATCTGATTGTACCCAGAATACCCGTCCATGATTGACATTCGTTCAAATCCACAGGTATTATCAACCATGACATCAGTGATTGGTAGTGGGAATTCGTCTTTAGGACATGCCGCATTGAGATCGCGAAAGTCTATGCATACTCTGATCTTGCCAGTCTTTTTAAGAATAGAAACAATATTAGCCACCCAATCGGGATGTTGTTCCTCTCTAATAAACCCAGAGGTAATGAGTTTATTGACTTCAGCTTCGATTGCATCCATGATGTCTGGACGAAATCGTCGCTGTTGTTGTTTGACCGGTTTAGCATTCGGCAAGATATTGAGCTTGTGAGTTGCAATTTGAGGATCAAGCCCTAGCATATCTTCATAACTCCAAGCAAAGACATCGATGTAATCACGAATGAGTTTGATCATGTCTTTCTTATCAGTTTCTGAAAGACTTTCACAGATGAATATTGGTTTGGGAGATCCCTCTTCACCAACATCTATTTGAACAAGTTTATCTTCAGTCGGAGGTTCTTTTTGCTCGAAACGGAACTCCCATTGATTATCTAATCTTTGGGCCCACTGTTCTGATTCAGGTGAGATTTCAAACTCTTCTTCGTCTTCATCACTTTCTTCAGAATGGTCAATGGAAACCATGTTGGAAGACAAAAGGTTGCAATAGAAGTCTCCGATACTTGTATCGGAATCCCAAGAAGTGGTACTAGAAGAATCAGATCTCTTATCTTCGTCAGACTCGGGATCTTCATGGAAAATATTGATGAAAGGAGTAGGAGCAGTATAACCCAATCCGCATTTCGTCCTTCCATATTTCAAAGGAGGAATCCGGACAGGTATTTTTCTTCCTTTTCCATCATTGAGGCCAGTCCTGAAGTCATAGCCCATATTTTTTATGATGTCTCTAGATTGCTGACTATAACGACGTAGTTGTAATCTTCCAGTATCATCATTTTTGTCATCATCTTCAAGATCAGAAGGATTTTGAGGCCCTTTATAGAAGAATATTGGAATGTCTCCTGACTTTCTGCTGGGAACTAGAAAGTATGAAGATTGTACAGGTTCTAGAGATACATCTGTATGAACAGTCTGTACAACTCCTATGGTTATTGTGTTCAAGTCATCTAACAGATGTAAATAACTATGAACATAACTACACACATCAACGTACTGCAAAGGTGGAGACTTTTCATTAAATATAAAAGCAGCAATATTTACATTGGGAGAAGGCTGAGCCTTAGAGATTTTAGCCAAGTCAATGACTAAAGGGGGAGAAGAAGAAGAAGCTTTGTTTCGATTAAGATCGATAACAAATGGCTCAGAAGAGGTGAGCTCCCTTGAAGTTTGAATAGGAAGAGTAGTCCGCCCTCCAACTGGAATTAGCAGAGTATCTTGTGAAGATACAGGAATTGTAGTACGCCCACTGACAGGAATGATCAGTGTATTTTGAGTAGATGACTGAGGTAACGGAGAGATCCGTCCACTCACTGGAATGATGAAAGAATCTTCTCCAGAGGGTTTAGGAGATTGTTGCTGAGTAGTTCGACCTTTAACAGGGATTATTAAAGTCTCACTTTGTGCATCTTCTTTCTCCATAGCTTGTATGATCCTTGTATACTCTTCTTTGTACATTCGGGAATCATTGAAATAAGCTTCAATCCCATGGAAGGGATTTATATCAGCAACTTCTTTTTGTACTCTTCCATTGCTATCAACGTATTTAAAACATTGATGAAGAGTAGAAAGCACCACATTATTTTTATGAAGAAAGGGCCTCCCCAGAAGAAGATTATAGGATCCCGCGATCTCGATCACATAGAAAGTGACTTTAGATCTGAAATCGCCTATCTGAAGCTTCAGATGAATCTTTCCCAAAGGCTCACTTCGGCTTTGATTGAATCCCAAGATAGTAGTAACCGTCTTGGAGAGCTTGTGAAGAGGGATTTTTAGTTCATCCAACAAACTCTTTGGCATTATGCTTATAGCAGACCCTGGGTCAATGAGGATACGATCTATCTTCATCGTATCAATATAACCAGTGTAGTAGAGAGGTCGGTCATGTCGATTATCCTCCAGTAGCATGTCGTCTTGTGTAAAGGTGATATTTGGGATAATCTCTAGTACACTGTTGCAATGTAAGCAAGTGGCAGGTTCCATATCTAGCTTCTTCAATTGTGCAAGACAAGAGTCAGCTTGTAGAAGTGCTTCACTTAACGTCTCCCGAGTTTCTTTAGAAAGACGTAGGAGTTCAAAGAGGGACATTCTAGCTGGAGTATTAGCAAGTTGAGCCAAAATGTCGAAGTTGTAAGGCTTCTGAAGTCCAAGAGGAAGAGACTTCTTGATTAGTTTATCAAACTGAGCTTGTTGCTTGCCTTTTTCAAGAGTTGTGGGTTTGGAAGGAACAGGTTCAACTGATGTAGTTGAAGGAACAGGTGCAGTAGATGATTCTTCTTCAGGAGGAACATTAGGAGCATCTTTAGCAGCTGAAGGGATATCAAGAGGATCTTCAGGATTTTTAGAATAATCCTTTAGGTAAGGTTTCTCCGTTCGAGTAGCACTAACAAGTGCTTCTTCTTTGTCTTTTGGCTCTGTGTCAGAGGTAGACCCAAGAGAAGTCATATGACATGACTTGATCTTTCCAGCCTTCTTGGACTTTCGAGAAGAAATCTTTTGAGGAGAAGGAGATTCAAAGTCTGTTATTAGATCAGGATGAATCCACATGATTTCTCCAGTCTCCAAAGTGATTGGTGCTAATCCTTCAGACTGTGGAGGAGAATATTTACTATTTCAAGAGTTGCCTTGGGAATAGGAACGATCCCACTTTCAAGGAGTTGAGGAGGGAAATTTCCGAATTGCATAGAGACGACGTTGGAAGTGACAGTCTTCTCTTTTGGAGTAAGAGAGATAGCTCCAGACTTAATCATTTCTTGGATCTTTCCTTTCAGTACATAACATGTACGAATTGTGTGACCCAGCATTCTGTGGTATGGACAGTATTTAGGATGATCTGTCTTACCAGCTTCATCAGGTTTCTTGATCTCAGGTAATTGTATTTTATTATCTTTCAGCAGACATTCAAAGATACCAAGGACATCGTCGTCATCAAAAGAATATTCTTCTTTGGGGCGATGTGTTCTTGATTGTTGAGTTATAGAGGCAGGAGTTTGAACATTTGATGCATCTTTGCTCTGAAGATTAACTTCAAGAGTTTCTTTTCCTTTGCGAGCATTATTTTTATTGTTAGCACCTTGTCCTGTTTCTTTAGGAGTCATCTGCACTCCTAAACCTTTGAAGGTTTCAGCACTGATTTCTGCAGCTTTGGCACTGACTATGAAGGAAGGCCAATCTTGAAATTGAGTGGACCCTGTCCACATACTGATGATTGGCAACAAGTTTTATTTGCACGTGTCAATGGTGACAGCATCAGGAGTTCCAAGAGGCATCTTCAGAGCTTCTCTTCGAAACCGTTCAATGTATTCCTCTGTGGATTCATTATTTTTTTGCTTGATTCTAATAAGAGCAGACATAGTCATGTCATTCAGCCCTTCATAGAACCTTTTAAGAAACATCTGTTTGAAACCAGCAAATGAGGTAATGCTCCCATCTGGGAGACTCCTATACCATTCATAAGCCGTTCCCTTGAGACATCCAATAAATACCCGAGTAAGGAGGGCATCACTTGGTTGCAGTTGATCAGTCATCACTTCAAAGTGATTAATAAACTGACTTGGAGAAGTGGTTCCATCATAGAATGAGATAGTAGGAGGCTTGTATTTAGGAGGATATGATACTTGCTTCCATTCTATCAGATAAGGCTGCTTGATGCCTAACCTTTGTAAACCATCCTTCTGTTTGAATGCCTCGAATTGAGTTTTGAGATTCTTCAATTCTTCAGAGACAACTTCCGAAGATTGTAGAGTTGTGGCTTGTAGAGAATAGTTGGGAGGAGGAACAGCATTGTAAGCACTACCCCCAGCTCCAGAGAGACTAGGATTTAGTTGAGCTGGTCCAGGAGTATTGGATTGTACTGCTGGAGGAACTTGTACTGGACTTATATCAGTATCAACTGGTATGGCATCTGGTACAGTCTGTCGATTTTGCATCTGTGTCGCCATGAGTTCATACATCGATTTCATAGTGTCAGCCATAGACTTCATTTGTTGTTCCAAAGAAGCAATTCTTTGATCTTGAGGAGTCAAGGAAGAAGAAGGTTCATCAGTATTCCCATCAACCATGTAAGTCATGACTATATGAGGGATTATTGATGAACTAGTGGATGTTGTATGCTCTGAATCATTGCTTCGTGTATCAAAGTCAACTATAGGAGAATTACCTCCAGTAGGAAGAGGTGGGAAGTTAGATTCTCCAAGGAATTCAGAATCAATTTCAGGGATCAAATTTTTTTGACTAGAAGCCAGGACTTTTGCTCTGGTGTTTCTATATACTCCATCTGGACTATCAACTCTACCCCCGGTGTCCCGAGAAGTCATGTTGACAGAGGCAAACAAAGGCTCATCTTCATCAGGCATAGGTTCATACTGAATCCTATTGAAGACAGACTGTCGTTTAATTTGACATCTGCATTGCATTGTGGCTCTTGGCTGGAAGTCATATTCATGATCACCATGGTCTTGAACCGTTGATTGACATCTGCACTGAATTATGACTCTTGGATAGAAGTCACATTCAGCATGTTCCTTTGACATAGAATTACTCCTTCTCTTCTGTTGAAGATATTCCCGTAAATCTGTTTGTGAAGATTGAGGAGTATACTTCCTGTTCTTGGGTCTTAATGGCTCTTGATTATATAGATAATGATTAATATGAGCCACATAGTTTCTTGCATACTCTGCATCTGGATCTTTTATCTTCATATCCAATTGGTATGGTTTCTTAACACCAGAAGTGCTGAGTTTTGTTCTTAAATCAGTGGAAGGTAACACATTAATTTTGGAAACATGGAGTTTTCCTTCCATTGATCTGGATATTTGCAGAGAAGGAAGAGTTGAACCACTCCTTTGATTAGGAGTTGGTAACAGACCCTCTTTAATGGACAGATTCTGTGCCCAATTTGAAGAAGTCAAAGAAGAAGATATTAAGGAATATTTCTTCTTAGACTCATTCAAGTTTTGAGACATAGAATGTCCAGAAGGAAGAGTAGTCAAAAGACCATCTCCTTTTCTTTGACTAACAAAAGTATCAGTCAAAGCTGTTCCTGAAGTAAAAATTACAGGAGCAGAAGAAACAACTAAAGAGTTATTCCTTTTCGAAGGGACTTTGAATGAAAGACCACCCCCAGTTCTAGTAGAACTCGGTAAAGAAGAAGAGATAACTAAGGAGTTATTCTTCTCTGATGAAATATACGCTGAAACAGACTTGGTTAAAGAACCAGAGCTGTTAGCGTGACTTTTGATTTTAGAATTACACGCTGGAACAGATTTGGCTAAAGAACTAGTACTGTCAGCGTGACTGTTGAATGTGGGATTGCACACTGGAATAGATTTGGCAAGGAGCCAGTACTATTAGCGTGACTTTTAGAGTTGAATTTGTACGCTGGAACAGATTTGGCTAAGGAGCCAGTACTGTCAGCGTGACTTTTAGAGTTGAATTTGCACGCTGGAACAGATTTGGCTAAGGAGCCAGTACTGTCAGCGTGACTTTTGGTTACTGTCATCTTCGAGCGCACAAGAGTGTGCGTGCTTGCAGTGGAATTCTTGCCAGTGTTAGGAGTAGACACTGTGGCAGAGACTTCACCATTGACTGCCAATCGATTCTTAGGGACATAGACAGAGTGTCCCTTCGACTTGGCAGTGATGATGGAGACTGGAGTGGGCTTGCCACCCTTAGCCCGCTGCATTTCTTCATAGGCGAGTTGATCGAATTTGATCGTCATCACCTTCTTCGTCGAGCCGATTGACGAAGTGTCGCATTGAGTTGTTGCCATCTCAGAAGAGGAGATGGTTTTCCCCAGCAGGGTCGCCAATTTGTTTTCCATAAAGAAATTCTCTTTATTTGTTGTGTTTCTAGGAAAATTACAACTGTAGAAATCCGATCTAGAAGACGATCGCTTTATCCCTTGGACTATGCGAAGAAGAAAAGCTCTCAAAATTTTGACAGTAGATATCAATGTATCTGTACAATGAATGAGAAAAAGAACTCTATTTATAGAGTCAAAAATAATAACTGAAAAGATAACTGTCTTCACAGCCTGTGCTTAGTTGAAAATCATGCAAGATTTAACATACGCAAGGTTGTGAGCAGTTACTGGACGTGGCCTGTAACTGTTGGACACATGGCAATCATGCATGAGTCGTATGCAAGTTACAGGACACGCAGGCGAGAGATCAGTGGCATGGCTGCCACGTACTCCAATTTGATGAAATCTACGCAGACTTGTTGCAGACGAAATCCACGCGAACTCGGTGTAGAAAGCTTCAAAATCCACGCAAACTTGGTGCAGGAAGCTTCAGGATCCACGCAGACTTCGAGGCAAAGAATTTGAAAATCTACGCAAACTTGAGGAAGAAAACTTCAGAATCCACGCAAACTAGAGATGAAGATCACAAATACACGCAGACTTGAAATAGAACTGCCAGCTGTCTTGATTCAGCGTGTCTCGACTGACACAAAATCTCTGACAGTGATTGCTTTGTCAGTCGCATTAAATAACAAGAAACCCTTTTGGTACGCCAACTCGACGAAGGCTGAGTCTTGCTGAAGAAGATTTCGAAAATCACGCAATAGACGGCGATGATCTCTCGAAGTCTGTGCATACGTGGCATACGAAGAGACATTCTTCGACTGTTGTGCTGTCAGTCATAATTACTCTTTGACAAATGATGAGCTGTCTCCCTAGTGTGATTTGTAAATATTGTCTGGATCAACTGAGCGTGACTTTTGACTCTGTCTTGATCAACTCAGCGTGACTTTCATTTTTGAGGCCTACATGGCTTTGCCTAAGTCAGATTTTGGTTGAGGATTCCTTTGTTCAAAAGGACTTTACCTCTATTGATGAGCCTCGAAACATGCTGGAACGCTTTTCATGAAGAGTTCGAACCTGGGCGACGTATTGGAGGTCTTGGAGGTCCTGACGGCCTAGCTTGTGGGTGGATGGCCACCCCGGAGTGTCACATATTGTGCTATGCCCTACTCATTTGCAGCGACGTACTTTTGTTAGGCTAGAAGCGCCTCAGAAGCTGATACCCATTTGAAAAAGGGCCTTCCTGCTGCGCTGTGGCAAGAGCTTTCGGCGGGCCAATAACTGCTTCCGGAAGTGCTGTTCGTTTGGAGGAGGAAGCTGTGGTGGAGACTTTGATGGAGAATGTATTCACATCTTCTATCCACAGTGCCTTTTTCCATGACGATCATACTGTGAAGAGTAACCCTGGCGTAGATCCATAGGAGTTTTCAATTCAGCACATGTAATCACAAAGTCTTTTGTAACGGATCCTTGTAATTATGTTTTTATGCAGTCTTTTATGTAATCATGACGAGTTTGTAGCAGACTCTTGTAGCCATGATTAATAAAAAAGGACTTCTGGGCTTTTCATCTATTTGTGACTTTTGTCTTTGCTATTAGCGTGCTTGACCGCCTGCGCCTTTGCGCCTTGTATATGCTGAGATTTTTCACGCTTCTACAGCTTTGTTTGCGCATGATCTTCTGATCTTTATTAATTTTTGCATTACTACCCTGATTATATATTCTCTTGAAAGTTGCTTACTGGACTTGGTATAGAGTTGAATTTTTAATTGGTCATTATTGACACAAACTCTATTCACCCCCTCTAGAGTTGCCTACACGTTACTTTAAATTATATTATTATATACATATAGGCTCTTAAGACGATTCGGTTTTGGTTATGGGGTTAGGATCGTTATTTCTCATCTCGGAGATATAGTCAAGTATACATTCCCTCGTTTTACCTTTTAAACTTAATTATTATTGTTTATATGCTCTTGTTTTGAATATAATATAATTGTTCAGGTCTGAGAATGACTCTGGTGTAGTCGATGAAGACCTCGATGTTCAACTGTGATTTGACTAGTCACTAGATGACAAACATAAAGTTGTGGAGTTAATTACATAACTCCCAAAACATGGACACGTACTATTCGCGGCACAAGATGAGTTCATGATATGGCACGGTCTTACGCACTCGACTGGCTATCGGTGCGAGTAGTACGTGTGATGGTATATCATATAGTTGTGTTAATTCTAGTTTATTTGTGACCTAGCATTGAGATATAAAATGTCCAAGTTGTGGACACGACTTGTTCCTTTTTATGGGGTGGGAAGTTAATAGTAAGCATATGGGATAGGCATTAGCATCAGCCTTAGTATTACCTAGGTCTGAATGTATATGCTGGATGGTATAACATGCCATGGTCACTACCTGCGCGTTATGTTGATATGTATTATATGGCAGCATATACGTAGGCCTCTAGGTCGATGCTATGCCAGGATCCCTATAGTTTGACCTACCCATTCACACCAGGTTTGTCTTTAAATTGCATTCATATAGATTGTTAGTTCTTTAATGGCACATACATGCTTTATGTTTGATCGTAAAAATAATATCAGATGGCTCTAAATCGATCTAGAATCTATTTATACCCCTATTCTGGTGTGCTTTTCTATCTTCGTAAAAAATTCTCCCTAGATTTTTAGAGTTATATATATATATATATATATATATATATATATATATATATATTTTTTTTTAATATATATATATATATATATATATATTATTTATGTATATATATTATTTTATTTTATTTAGTTATTATTATATATTATTTTGACTATTATTTTTATCGTAAATACTCTTTTTCGTGCTTTTGATTTTTGGAGCACAAGAAATGCCAATCTCTATAAAATTTCTTCATATATTTTGATCTAGACAAATTTTTCTTCATTTTGATATATCATGTGCCACCCAATCATATTACTTTGTGCTATATTTTTATTGCATAACTTTTGGGTCAATTTAGGCCAATCTTCTACCGTAAAATTTATTGTATCTTCCAATTTAATTTCGTGACTCGCCATCTATCCAACCTAAATGGTCTAACATATATTTTTGTCCTATTTTGAGCCTACTACACACATACCAATGGTGTTCCGCTTAATTGGGTTCCCATGTGCAATTTAATTTTAAGTGGCACACCAGTCAAAACTATATATATATTAGACTCAAATCGATCACAAAAATTTTACCAACCCAAAACTAGTCCAACTTGGGACCCATGGAGCCTATTCTAGGGTATCCTAACATATTAGACATATTTTAGATTGATTTATATGAATTAATGTACGATCACATTAATTCAAATCTAATTTTAACCAACTCTATAACAACGTTTCGATTTTGGACTCGATTTAAATCCTAGGAGACGGATCTTTGTGTATCTTTTAAAATAGGCAACCAAATCACACCAAACCAAATCCAAATCAATCCTAGCCCTTCATACGTTGATCCCTTATATTTAGAATGGCCAAATTCTGTCCACACCTTCCCCCTTACTCATGAAATCGAGAGCCCCCCAAATTCTGTTTAGCAAACATGCACCCGCTATTCCGAATAGAAATCCCCCTTTTATGAACCTCTTCCTCCCATTTCACATCCTCTATATCAATTCTAACACCTCTCCCATTTTTCTTAGCAATCTTCGAGGAGCCACGACGACTTTGTGAGGAGTTGCGCATTTTAGAAGTCATCCAAAGTTGGGTTCCAAGTATGAATTTGTTACAATAGGTATGCTATTTTGCATCTAGGATTTAATGTACTTTCCAACGTCTCATGAAACTAAAACAAATAGAAAGACCTCTATGTCTATTTTCATGTGTAATTTGGCAATTACGGGGTTCTTTACGGTTTGTCCGGGGCGTCCGTTCTAAGAAAAGGTATCCAAAATAAATCAAATCTTTTGTGTGCAAGTTTTTGTCAACTTTCGGACCACTTTGACCCTTCCTTTATTTTTGTAAGAATCTAGACATCCTTAGATTTCCACTGAATATACTTTTTCAGTATTTTACTGAGGTTTACTATTTTTATAAAATTTGGACTTGTTACGGTAATATCGGAACATCAAGAATTCATAGATACTAAGTGTTTATATTCTTCGGAACTTCATGAGACTTGTTCAAAATAATTATTGTGCATGTTTTGATAAGTAAAACATTTTTTTTTACATTTTTTATACTATATGTTCACAAATTATATTTATAGGAAATTTATCGTTTCGGGAGCCAAACTAGGGAACAAGTCTAAGTATATTAATATATAATCTATACAAGACTTGTATGCATAATTTTCTAAGAATAAAACATATTAGTTATTATTATAAAATATTTATAACTATTTTTACAGATTTAAATAAAATATTTTTAGGTTATTAAAATATTACTTTTATAGGTATATTTAGTACCATATATGTTATATTGTGTAGAATAGTCTTTATGACTAGTTTTGCTATATAGCTGTTACTGTTGTCTATATATGGTAAGTCTATATATATGGTAAGTTATTATTGGGTTACTAATTGTAGAACATTTATGATCGGTGTACGTGACGGAGGTAGCGAGGACATTGGACCCGGACCATCGGTTAGAAGTTGTAGGGAAGTGTACCTTGCCAAGTTTTTAATACATGTTCCTTTCTATGCTTTGTTATCTTGTTTCTTTGTTCGTATATATCATGACGTAGGAATAGTTGGTATTTAGCATCCGATTAGTATTCGGGTACCGATGTTTATTTATAGATAATAAGTATCGACACTAGGCATGACGATATGTTAAATTCGTGTCCATTGACACGATGGACCACATGACATGGACACGATATATGATGGTGACTTGATACAGAGTTTGACTTAGGATATTTGGAGCTATGGACTCTGTGATAGCATGTAGTGCTAGCTTGCGTGACTTGTTACCGGTACATGATTCATACTTTACTTGACTGGATAGTTCTAAAGCATGGGGTGAGGAGGACTCTACCAAAGTACCCGGCCATCTTGACTCGTGAACATATAGAGCTTGGTTATTTGTATGTGCCTCGATGTCTGTAGTAGAGCCTGTAAGTTGTTTCTTGTTCACTCATTGGTATTACGACATGGTGCCATGAGTAATTGCCTGTTTGGCTGGGCTTGATATTTGGATTGTCCTCAATTGCATTTTGTACTTAGAAGATTATGGTAGTTACCCTTCATTATATAGATTTTTTATTATTATTTGGCATGTATATTATGTACCTTATTATGTCCCCTAAGGACCTGGTGATCTCTCCAGGTATTCGATTGAGTGGAGTTGGTTGCTGATCATGATGTTTTCAATTTATTATTTCAGGTATCTATTTCGGTTATATATTCATCTCTATTTATTTACATTCTCCTTGTTAGCCTAGTATTTATAGACTCAAGTTTTTCTTTTGAGTCTATTAGAATAAATGTTGCATGGAGTACACACTATGTTATATATTATTCATTATCATATTCTGTATTACTGTGAATTGAGACTTAAAGATATTATTTATTAGTATAGATAGTTGGTCGTTACTATATAGTTTATATGTATTCGAGATGGGCTGGAGTCTACTTGATACATAGCTGACACGTATAAGCATTCCTAATCCTATGTATTTTGGGACTAGGGCATTACATATTTTTGTGGAAGCCAATACAGGTCAGAGCATATCGTCTCGGTTACGTTATTGTACCGGACGAGCCTAAACTAGGATTATGTATTAGGATATCTATCCACAACTGCTACTGAAATTCCTTTGACTTCTACTATCGCCCTTGGACCTTGTATTTGTAATCGAACAAACCTTTCTTGAACTCCTTGCACCGAATTCACGTCTTTTTTTGTTTCAGAAAAAGAATATATGTACTTGATGAGTGTGTGATAGGGGTAAGATAGATAGAATATTTTAGTGGGTAATATAAGCCCCTGTTTTTCAAAAATTATAAAATTAGTGTAAATTAATTATTAATGTCATTTTCAGCCTTAAAAATATTTATTATGATTTTTAGGAATTTTCTAGAAATTTTAAATGATTTTTAAATGAATTTTTAATACAAAAATATTGATCTGTAATTTTCTTAAAAGTTTTAATATCATTTTGCAATTTTTTGAAATGTTTTTATATCAGTTTGTAATTAGTGAATTGTTTGAAATTGAGAAATACAAATTTTATTTTGCATTTATACACTGTTAAAGCCTTTATGCAATAACCTAATTCCTAAGGGCCTAAGTGCAACTTCCAGAAACCCCCCCCCCGACCACTCTCTCTCTCCTTACCTACTCTCGTTGACCCCCCCGACCGACGACTGCCACGCCGACGGGTAGCCCCCGCCGTTTTCGGCTGCCCGACCGACCTACGACCGCCCTAACCCCTCTATTTAAACCCCCGCAGCCCCCCGACCAAACCACCACCACCCCAATCGGAACCCTAACTCTGATCGTCTCCCTCGCTCCGCCTCACCGTCGACCCTCACAGCCCGCAACCACCACCATCAGGCGCACCGCACGGAGCCGCGTCCAGCGCCACCGGAGCGCCACCCGCCACAACGCCTCAGTCGCCGTCGAGCTCCTTCGAAAACCCCCCGATCGACCGGACACGTGAGTAACAAAGCCCACTTCGTGTCGTCCGTGTCCCGAATCTACATATGTGGTTCGCAAGGACACGGGGACACTGGTCCAGAGTGTGGACACGAGTTTTTGTGTTCGTACGTGTCGTACGTAGCACGGACACGTTGTTACCTGTGTCCTAAACTGTCTGGACACAGGATCGAAACTATATTTTTTTTATATATAAAACTAACCTAAACAAAAATAAAATAAACAAGGACCCTAATCCTAACACAACTGATGGGCTGACCCCCTGGCCAGCCCGTCCTATTCTAAACCCCCCCCCCCCCCCCGCGCGCAGCAGCTCGGGTTCGAGCTGTGCTGCTGTTGTTTCTTTTTCTTTTCTTTTTCTTTTCTTTTTCCTTTTCCTTTTCTTTTGATTTATATATATTTATATATATATGTATATACTTATATTTGTATATATATATATGTATTATTACACATACTGTTTTATGTATATACATATGTATATTTTCTATTTAGTACTCTATTTTATTATATTTGTGTATATATATTATATATTATTTCTTTATGTATATATATGTATCTTTTATATATATACATATATGTTATGAGTATATATATATGTATGCATAATTATTTTAGCCTAAGTAATTTATGTAATATTTACATATGTATATTTTAAATCTATGTAGATATTACTTGTCATATTTTATGACTATTTTGTAAGTTTTCATATGGATAAAATATTAATATTTATTTCTACCACTTTGTATTTTCTGTATATTTAAATTACTGCAACCATTTGGTGTCCAGGTCTAGCATGGATTTTTGGGCTCAAATATGTTTTCACACATTCAAGACCTGTACAAGTCATATTGGACTTGATTCATGGCCTTGGGTCCTGTATTTGAACTTTAGTTCAAATTATATACATGGACAAAATACGCAGATAATTAATTATTTAATTTCAATTGTGTGTAGTACTATTTTTGATTTTCTAAAAATACTTAAAGTATTGTTAAAATTCAGGAAAAATAGTATTTAGATACTATGTTAAGTTAGCTAATATTTATTATAATTTTGTAGTATTTAATTTACTGTTTTGCCACTAGTTTGGCATATGAAACCAAAACTCATTTTCTGTATACTTAGGAAAACTGATTTTTATAAAATATTTGTACTGGTTAATAAATTCCAGAAAAATTATAATAAATTTCTATGATTAACAAGGATCACTTTGGTATTCAAACAAAACTAGGCTTTTTGTCTATCTCTAAAATTGTTAGAACACAATGGTCTTTTGATTTATTTATTGATTAATTACGACTTGTAGCTTTTTGGGTTATTTTGAGTTTTAGCCGTGTTGAACCCCACCCCTCACTAGTGTAAAGACCCTAGAAAGTTAGTTAAAGTAGTGTGTCACCCCACATTGGTCTCCTATGCCAAAGTTATCATTTTTGGCTAGGTGCCCAGTCACAAGTCGTGTTTCACCAATTAGTGTCCTAGTGTTTTAGCTTAGTGTAAAAACTAAGTTATTGTATTTACTTCTACAGTGACGAGTTACCGGACATCCATAGCACTTTTATCGTAGCTTGTTTTGTTTTGCTTTGCTAGAGGCAAGTACTTTCTACGAACTTTACATATTGTCACATAAATGAACTGCAAACCCCACCATGTTAAATGCTGATCCTTGGGGTAGCAAGTTAGAATCTCTACATGTTGTACTTCCAGTTACTACCATGCTTAGAACTGTCTTTATGTATCTCTCACATGATAGAATACGAGTTATGGGGAAACTGGTAGTAGTGTACGTGATCATACCCCCTCTACAGTACCGAGCAAAGTTTTATTTTATATGTTACTGCACCGTAGGCCTTTATCTCAAAGCTATATTTGTGCATATGTACATCTACCGCCTTTATACTTGTATGTATGTACATTTCATTTACATGTGCCCCAGCACTTTGTACATCTATTGACCGATCACGTACCTGCTACAGTTTTAAATATTACATACACATCTGTCTCTATGACATATGTGTCCTTGCCATGATATATTGTGTGATGCCATATTTCCAGTTATTCCTCTTATGTTCATTTCCATATTTCATATGCTAGTTTGCTAGATTCATTACTTGCTCCCGTCCTGACAGGATAACGTTGTAGGTGTCCTTACTGAGGAGGAGTTACTCTGCGACACATATTATGGGGTTACTGCCGAGGACCCGGCTCTGCTTTACGAGGATGTTCCTGCGAGGAACCTCGCTAGTTGTCTTTTGTTTATTTAGACTTTGAGAGTAGACATGTATTAGACTATATCTTTTTGTAACTGGACATGTATCCAGTTTTACTTTTCTGTTCACTTGTACTTGGACATTTTACTATATACGACGACTTTTGTGTTTGGAGCATTTATGATTCTTCTTCACTTATAGAACTGTTAGCACATTTAGTCTTATCCTGTTGTCTTTAGAACAGCTTACTATGTTTTACCTCAACGTAGGCTGGGCATGACTCGGCCTGGCCCAACAATTTGGGTAGCGGGTCGTGACATGTTTTTAGTGGTGGCCCATGCAGGTCCTGACTAAACTATTTGGTTACGTTATTGTACCAAGCATGCCTGCAATTAGGAACTTAAGGTAATTAGACAACATTAGGAAAGACGCTTAGAACACCTAGTGGAATGCTAGGATTGCAACATAGGAAATACATCACATGTTTGCTATTATAATTAGATTTCCTTGCATATGATTGCTTACTTTAAACAAACCCTTGTAAGTCCATTTTATTTTTTTAGATCGTGCTTACTCGTTCATCCCAGTATGTTACCCCCGAGAATGGGGCCCTTCATATCCAGTCAGCTGACCAGTTGACTGATACACCTCCACCTACCACATTCCCCCACTCCACAGATCCACAAACCCAGATACCACAACCACCTTCCACATCACATGTCTAGCAGGACCCGATACCTCCACCACCACCTATCACTATACCTACCCAGGCTTCCGTCACACTCGATGGGAACCAGCTGCTCACACTGATTCAGGGGTTCCTAACAACCCATCAGGAGCAGACTACCCTACTCCGCCAGAGCATGGAGCGTTCTGAGGGACGTCCCGTGGTCCCACCACATGTAGAGCCACGACAGAGAGCGGGGACGATCAAGGACTTCATGGGTCTGAATCCCAAGGAGTTCTCAGGGACTGAGGGCATAGTTGTAGCAGATGACGGGCTAGATTCGGTAGAGAGGAAGCTTCTGGGAGTTAGGATGCCGGATGACCTCCAGGTTGCGGCAGCGGGATTTCTGCTGATAGACTTAGCAGGAGTCTGGTTTCGGAATAAGCCGTTGTTTGTGAGAGGGAGAGCCACTTGGGACCAGTTCAAGACCCAGTTCAAGAAAAAATTCTTCTCGACCACTGCTAGAGTAGCTATGGGGCTACGATTCCAGAACATCCAGCAGGAGAACCGTTCTGTTGATGACTATGCGGCAGAGTTTAGTCGCCTAAGCCGTTTTGCTCCTAGTCTGGTTGCTGATCCAAAGGAGATGACCCGTAGGTTTTGCCATGGTCTAGTTCCAGACATTGGCATTCCTATAGTGGCGAACGGTACGACTGACTACTACCAGAGCCTAGAGTTGGCCCGGAGCATTGAGGAGCGTCTTCTGTCTAGCAAGAGGCCGGCTTCTGTACACCATAAGGGACCGTCCAAGCGTCAGGCTTTCCAGCAGAGAGCACCGACGCCACTCCAGCAGACTTACCATCCCCCTACACCACATCATCAGACCCCGCCAGTTAGAGCCCCGGGACCCCGGCAGCAGCAGCAGAAGGGAGCTATATATTTTTTCTGCGGAAGACCAGGTCATGACTTCGCCGTCTGCAGGAAGAGGTTGGGTCAGTGTTTGGCTTATGGGTCTGCCACCCATCAGCTTCGGAACTGCCCAGCAGCGAAGCCTAGAGGACTACTCCCGACTCAGCAGCAGAGGTTTGGGCAGCATCTGCAGCAGCAGAAGGGACCTCAGGGGAAGGTTTATAGCCTAGCCCTTGAGCCGGAGCCGGAGCAGGTTTTGGAGCCAGATTACTTAGCTGACGTCATTACAGGTCATGTTTATTTGCAAACTTTTCTAGCTCTATGCTTGTTTGATTCTGGTGCATATCATAGCTTCCAGTCATTAGAGTTTATGCATGAACACCACTTAGTATCTACACCTACTGCAGAGATTAGTAGAGTAATGACGGGAAGAGGACCAGTGCCTATTAGAGCTAGCTATAGATGCTCTATTATGATAGCCGAGAGAGAGTTTGAGGGGCGATTCTTTGTGATGCCACTCCCCGGTTATGATATCATATTGGGGATGGACTGGCTTAGCTATGCCCATGCATCTATAGATTGTCTTGAGGGTAGTATTTTGTTCAGTCCCCCAGGCACAGCACCATTCAGTGTCAGGAGGACAGGGCCGGAGATCAGCCTAGAGCCGAACTGTTGTGCGACAGTCGGGGACGCAGCACCGCCACACCCTATCATTAGAAAGTTTATGGATGTATTCCCAGAGGATCTTCCAGGACTTCCGTCTGACAGAGATGTGGAGTTCACTATAGATTTAGTGCCGGGTTCATCACCAGTATCCCGGGCTTGCTATAGAGTGAATCCCAAGGAGGTAGTAGAGATGAAAGAGCAGATTGATGACCTGTTAAAAAAGGGTTTCATTCGATCCAGTGCTTCTCCATGGGGAGCACAAGTGCTCTTTGTGCCTAAGAAGGATAGTACAGTCCGGTTATGTATTGACTACCGGGCCTTGAATACCATCACCATTAAGAACAAATATCCTCTGCCCAGGATAGATGATTTGTTCGACCAGTTGAGCGGGACGAAGGTGTTTTCCAGGATAGACTTGAGATCCGGGTACCACCAGGTGAAGGTTAGGCCAGCAGACATCCAGAAGACGGCGTTCAACACGAAGTACGGGCAGTACGAGTTTCTGGTGATGCCATTTGGTCTCACAAATGTGCCGGCTGTCTTTATGAATTTGATGAATAAGACATTTCACCAGTATCTGGATAAGTTCGTCGTAGTATTTATCGACGACATCCTGGTATACTCGAAGACGCCAGAGGAGCATGCAGAGCACTTGCGAATAGTTTTGGGGATTCTGAGGCAGGAGAGATTGTTTGCCAAATTGTCGAAGTACGAGTTCTTTTTAGACCGAGTGGAGTTTCTCGGCCATGTAGTCACTGGAGATGGAATCTCGGTGGATCCCAGGAAGATTGCTGCAGTTGAGACGTGGAAGGCTCTGACGTCAGTTTCAGAGATCAGGAGCTTTCTGGGTTTAGCAGGCTATTATAGAAAGTTCGTCCAGGACTTTACTAGGATAGCTGAACCCATGACGAAGCTGACGTAGAAGGACGCAG
Organism: Iris pallida; assembly: GCA_029216955.1. Lineage (NCBI taxonomy): Eukaryota > Viridiplantae > Streptophyta > Magnoliopsida > Asparagales > Iridaceae > Iris > Iris pallida. The sequence continues at coordinate 1,606,297 of JANAVB010032219.1, read as the reverse complement.
AGTACATTTAGTCAGATGACTGCCAGACAGCATTTGAGGAGCTGAAGAGGAGGCTGACGACCGCTCCAGTTCTGACATTACCTTCAGGTTCTGGAGGTTTCACCATATACAGTGATGCTTCTGGGAAGGGGCTAGGATGTGTCCTACAGCAGCATGGGAAAGTGATTGCTTATGCATCTAGGCAATTGCGGACTCATAAGAGGAATTATCCTACCCATGACCTCGAGTTAGCTGCGGTGATCTTTGCACTCAAGTTATGGAAACATTACTTATACGGAGAGCGTGTGGAAATCTTTACTGACCATAAAAGCTTGAAGTATGTGTTCACGCAGAAAGAGCTGAACATGAGGCAAAGACGATAGTTGGAGTTGATGAAGGACTTCGATATCGATTTACAGTATCACCCCGGAAAGGCAAATGTGGTGGCAGATGCGCTGAGCAGGCATCCGATGGCATGGTATCTGATGATAGATCGGCATTTGCGGGAGGATCTGGAGAAGCTAGGTATCGAGCTAGTTCGGCCAGGATCAGTGATACAGATGATGGCGCTTGATATTCAGTCAGGTTTGATGGAGCAGAACCGGGAGGCACAGTTGTCACGCCCCGCTCCCGTAGGAGCGATCGTCCTCGCTAAGGCGTGATGCCGCACGAGCCTAGATTGCGCTCGTGCAAGGCGGGTTCCATAACGGCCGATTACAGCGGCTGCGGCGGGGTCGTCGCACAGAAGTCCCGAGCAGAGACATTGAACACGCAGCGGAAATTTAGAACAAACACAAGTTATTCAAAGAAGCCCCTTTTATTGATATTGAAATAACGGTTACATTGGGGGCACAAGGCCAAGATTACAATCACTCAATACACTCGTTCTAACATTACAAATCGCTCGGCTCTCTCTCATCTCTCGATACATATTGTCAATCCAGCAGAAGCTTCGGAAGGCGATGTCCATACATTATGTCCCGTATAAGTCTTCGAATCCATGCGACCGCACGCTTCGAATCGCCAAGGAACTCCGTGCCTCGACGCATCCAAGCGAGCTCCGCGCCACGAGCTTCTACCTGTGCCTGCACATGAAACACTGTGTGGGTGTCAGTACCACTGTACTGGTGGAGTGAGCTCCTCGCCCACCCATACAAAACCGACACGTTTTATTTACTTTGTGCAACATAAACCCCCTTTACGATTGTCTTTCTAATCTTGCCTTAGGATCGATTTTAGGACCGACGCTCGACCTATTTAGTGTCTTTTTCCATCTTCGTGCCTTGCACTAATAACGTACCCATACCTTGGCTCGTGCTTGCATTGTCAACGTACCGACTCATACTTGTCTTTCGTACCATCCTCTTGGACGTAACGACTAGGTCGTGTCATTTACTTGCCCTACGGCCCTTCTCGACTTAACTCGAAACGTATAACCCAACTTGTGGAACCGATGTTAAGAACTCAACTACGATAACGTATCTCGTGCCGAAGCATGTATCTTTACGTATAACCGAATCGTAGACTTTATAATACTTTGGGTGCAACCGAGCACACACATTTCAACTATTCAACGCATACCGTGCTTACACTTCTTTTGTTATGACCGACATCGTGCATGCAGATTCGCCGCTTAGCACGCCGATTATCTATATGAAAGGCCACTGGCATGACAAGCCATCGCGGACATAGCTCGGGCAGGCGGCGGGTCCTTCGATGCAAGGTAGCTAGCCCCATGGAAAGCCCCCGACTACCCACGCAATAAAAGCATGCGCGCTATAACGTCTACCCCCTAGGATGACTGGGCCCGGTGTCCCGGCGTATAACCAGTCTAGACAGAAATCCTTGTCGACAAGGTGTCCAATGACCACGCACCTACGGAACATCTAGACTCACGTAAATGCATGGCCTACTTGTTGGTACGACCGGAACTATACTTAGCAACTCGTGCTCCGAATCACACTTGGCATAACGTGCCTCGGGACCACGAGACTCCCAACCGAGGGATCGCCTCGAACTTCTTAATGTGGATAGGAACGCGAGACTCCCAACCGAGGGACCGCCTCGAATACTCAACGTGGATAGGAACGCGAGACTCCCAACCGAGGGACCGCCTCGAATACTTAACGTGGATAGGAACGCGAGACTCCCAACCGGGGGACCGCCTCGAAACACCTTAACGTGGATAGGAACGCGAGACTCCCAACCGAGGGACCGCCTCGAATACTCAACGTGGATAGGAACGCGAGACTCCCAACCGAGGGACCGCCTCGAATACTTAACGTGGATAGGAACGCGAGACTCCCAACCGGGGGACCGCCTCGAAACACCTTAACGTGGATAGGAACGCGAGACTCCCAACCGAGGGACCGCCTCGAATACTCAACGTGGATAGGACACGAGGCTCCCAACCGAGGGACCGCCTCGAACTTCTTTGAACTCGAGGGAACGACTACTACGTAGCCTTCCAACTTAACTTGAACAAACCGTGTTCCTTAGGTGCCATGGACCGTGGCTAACTTTACATCGTGCCAACCGTGGCTCGTGCCTATAACTGAATTATGTCTTACGCGACGCAATCACCCGAGTCAAACGTTATATGACGGCCCATGAGATCGTGGGACTATTTGACTTGACAACCGTAGAATGAGCGGGACGGCACTTAGAATGACTTAGGTCGATCGGCATAACTTTGCCTAACTTCTCAAGCCTACAACTTAACCCGATGGACGAGCCAAGGCTATGCCAAGCCTTGCGCAGTGGAAACGTGCATGCTTTATCGAGCATTTACGCGGGCGACGCCTATGACTTAGGCTAACTCATCGTTTGTGGCGAATACCAACTTTTCCCTCTCCCAAGCCGCGGGACGAAGGATCGAGTGTCATTTTAAAGCACGCTGAGCCGACTTCTATTGAGACCGTGGGACCATTTTCCATGTTCTAAAACATTCCGACGAGTCGGGATTACTCCCTTAGCTATGTGCGTTCGTAGCTTTTATATTAGCCTACTTGTGCAAGTTGAAACCACACGAATTATTAAGTGAAGGCAGAGATGAGGAAAGTTCACCGAAACTCCCCCACCTGAGCGATGTTTTCGAGTCGCCGTTGTAAGGCCAAGTCCGAACGCCGTCGGCGTTTCGATTCCTCCGATTGACTTTGCGGGACGGGGCACTACAACATACACCACTCAGAACAAGTCTCGTCTTCGAGACTTTCCTGAGGGCAAACCATCCTACCATTTCTATGGCCAAGACTTAATCGTACACATTCTGCCTATGCGTTTCTTCGATTTGGAGCCACGCTCGTGCTATCGCTAACTTAGTCGTAAGGCACACTAATCGATCAACCAACATTCGAATTCGTTTCAAATCAATGATCGTATTATCACCAACATTTCTTCGAAACTCACGATTTTAAAATCCTCGACACTTTCCGGTTTCTCAAGTCTCACTTGATTCAACGTATCACTTAGTTGGATCGTGCACATATTCTAGGCGTCCCCAAAATACATGCATGTCAGCCAAGCCTCGTGATAGAGAATCTGCCATCACCACTCGAGTCGGATCGTGCACATATTCGGGCGTCCCTGATATACGTGCATGTCAGCCAAGACTCGCAAGTGGTGCCTCTGTAACTCCTATCGCTTCGCGCTCGAATGCCTGCCTAACCGCTAGGCTTTATCTTTTCGTCAGTACTGGAATCATAGTTCCCAAACAACGATATCAACACTGACCCCATCCTAAGGTCAAACCAAATCGTTGGTACGGGGTTTTCTACCCAAGCTCGCATCACTCTGATTTCTAAACATCGAGCATCGATTCCCTACGCACATCCCAATATTCGTAGCATGGGGTCCAAGTCGTTCAGTAAAGTCATCCTACGATAACTCACGTTTCAACAAATTCTCGATAAGAACATATCGCTCTTTCATCAAGCCATTTCGCATCGTCTATCTCTTCGAACACGTTCGACGTAATCTGCCTATCAATCTTTCCAAGTCAAGCACGCTACAACACGATTCATCGCAAAACCATAATTCACATTTCATACTTCCAAAATCATCTATTCCAATTCACGTAATCGATCACAAGGTCGTCTGACTTAACAATATGTTGTGCTCCGATCTCACGCGAGTCCGATTATCCACGGTGGTTCATGAATCACCATACAATGCACCCGCAGAATAATCATTCTCATCGGGGCGTAACACTTGTTTTGGGTCTAGACTAAATCATTTTCGATGCGCGGATTGGACCTACACAATCCTCAAGTTTCATCCATTCGTCAATCATTCGCATCAAACCAACAAGTCAAGACAATCGAAGTTGCCGCATCCAAATTTTCCGAGTTCGATCATTCCCGCGACATGAATCACCATGTCAGCGCTCACGCGGAACGATCGCCCCAAATTCGACGCAACGCATGTGCGAGTCTGGAGTAGCGCTCGCACAAGACAAGACCGTCGACGTTGTGGTTATCAACGCAACCATCAAAACACGATCACTTTTATCCAACATTCACCTCAAGCAAAATCCTAAGTATTGCATCCAACCGAATAATAGCACTTGCACGATCGTCATTCACCGAGTCCGAGTACCTCCGAGTTATTGCATATCATCTTTGATACGCCTCAATACCACCGACGATATACGTAACCTGACGATCTTCGTTTGCAACGAATTCTGAGTCGTGCGAATGATGCTATCGTCCGACTGATTATCTCCTCGAATCGTTTACATCATCAATTTCTTCAACCCAAATTCACGTATCATTTATCCGTCGATCTTAAGTCATCGACTACATATTTCTTCAATCAAGTCATCCATTTATTCTATCGTTTAGAATTTCCATTCAACCATTTCATAATTTGCACTATCGTTTACAAATCGTTCGAACGGTATCACGTTTGCGACTCTCGAATCATGACCATCTAAGCGCTACTCGTTCTAAGGCTTTGCGATATCATCGCTTGTCGACATACTCGTACTATCCGTAACTCCTCTGGTTCCGCTCGAACAATTTCTATAACGTCCATACACCACTCGGGTTTGAGCCATCCGATTTAGTCCTCAATCACGTTCGTATCGACGCACTAAGTCGTTCGCACAATCCTCAAATCCCAATCAATCCTTCGTGTACGCCTAAGTGTTAGTCTGATAACGTTCCTATCGATATACACTCCAAGTGTATTTCCGTTCCCGATCGAGCGATACTTGATATCACTCGCAATTCGTTTACACCAATAAGTCGAGGTGCGCGATACGAAACACAACTTAGCCAAAAGGCCGTATGCATAACCATCCCGTATGGACTATACTCCGACTTTGCGTGCTCATTTTATAATATCGACGTAGGACTCGTTAGGCACGCACACGACTTGCTAACTTTAGCATGCATTTTCTATCAACTCAAGGTCGGCACCGTTCGGCCCAAAGGCCACCACCTATCGATGCGTTCGATTGAACGCTTGTACGAGCTTTCGAAAATATTAGACTTATTGTATGGACATGCCGAGGGACGTTTGAGAGAGAGCGCACCAACGATATCACGTTGTGGAAGCACAATTCAGAGTTTGCGGAACAACGGAGTTAAAGAATTCAATCGGTAATCCAAGGACGTAAAGCCGTGCTCTGATACCATTATGTCACGCCCCGCTCCCGTAGGAGCGATCATCCTCGCTAAGGCGTGATGCCGCACGAGCCTAGATTGCGCTCGTGCAAGGCGGGTTCCATAACGGCCGATTACAGCGGCTGCGACGGGGTCGTCGCACAGAAGTCCCGAGCAGAGACATTGAACACGCAGCGGAAATTTAGAACAAACACAAGTTATTCAAAGAAGCCCCTTTTATTGATATTGAAATAACGGTTACATTGGGGGCACAAGGCCAAGATTACAATCACTCAATACACTCGTTCTAACATTACAAATCGCTCGGCTCTCTCTCATCTCTCGATACATATTGTCAATCCAGCAGAAGCTTCGGAAGGCGATGTCCATACATTATGTCCCGTATAAGTCTTCGAATCCATGCGACCGCACGCTTCGAATCGCCAAGGAACTCCGTGCCTCGACGCATCCAAGCGAGCTCCGCGCCACGAGCTTCTACCTGTGCCTGCACATGAAACACTGTGTGGGTGTCAGTACCACTGTACTGGTGGAGTGAGCTCCTCGCCCACCCATACAAAACCGACACGTTTTATTTACTTTGTGCAACATAAACCCCCTTTACGATTGTCTTTCTAATCTTGCCTTAGGATCGATTTTAGGACCGACGCTCGGCCTATTTAGTATCTTTTTCCATCTTCGTGCCTTGCACTAATAACGTACCCATACCTTGCCTCGTGCTTGCATTGTCAACGTACCGACTCATACTTGTCTTTCGTACCATCCTCTTGGACGTAACGACTAGGTCGTGTCATTTACTTGCCCTACGGCCCTTCTCGACTTAACTCGAAACGTATAACCCAACTTGTGGAACCGATGTTAAGAACTCAACTACGATAACGTATCTCGTGCCGAAGCACGTGTCTTTACGTATAACCGAATCGTAGACTTTATAATACTTTGGGTGCAACCGAGCACACACATTTCAACTATTCAACGCATACCGTGCTTACACTTCCTTTGTTATGACCGACATCGTGCATGCAGATTCGCCGCTTAGCACGCCGATTATCTATATGAAAGGCCACTGGCATGACAAGCCATCGCGGACATAGCTCGGGCAGGCGGCGGGTCCTTCGATGCAAGGTAGCTAGCCCCATGGAAAGCCCCCGACTACCCACGCAATAAAAGCATGCGCGCTATAACGTCTACCCCCTAGGATGACTGGGCCCGGTGCCCCGGCGTATAACCAGTCTAGGCAGAAATCCTTGTCGACAAGGTGTCCAATGACCACGCACCTACGGAACATCTAGACTCACGTAAATGCATGGCCTACTTGTTGGTACGACCGGAACTATACTTAGCAACTCGTGCTCCGAATCACACTTGGCATAACGTGCCTCGGGACCACGAGACTCCCAACCGAGGGATCGCCTCGAACTTCTTAACGTGGATAGGAACGCGAGACTCCCAACCGAGGGACCGCCTCGAATACTCAACGTGGATAGGAACGCGAGACTCCCAACCGAGGGACCGCCTCGAATACTTAACGTGGATAGGAACGCGAGACTCCCAACCGGGGGACCGCCTCGAAACACCTTAACGTGGATAGGAATGCGAGACTCCCAACCGAGGGACCGCCTCGAATACTCAACGTGGATAGGAACGCGAGACTCCCAACCGAGGGACCGCCTCGAATACTTAACGTGGATAGGAACGCGAGACTCCCAACCGGGGGACCGCCTCGAAACACCTTAACGTGGATAGGAACGCGAGACTCCCAACCGAGGGACCGCCTCGAATACTCAACGTGGATAGGACACAAGGCTCCCAACCGAGGGACCGCCTCGAACTTCTTTGAACTCGAGGGAACGACTACTACGTAGCCTTCCAACTTAACTTGAACAAACCGTGTTCCTTAGGTGCCATGGACCGTGGCTAACTTTACATCGTGCCAACCGTGGCTCGTGCCTATAACTGAATTATGTCTTACGCGACGCTATCACCCGAGTCAAACGTTATATGACGGCCCATGAGATCGTGGGACTATTTGACTTGACAACCGCAGAATGAGCGGGACGGCACTTAGAATGACTTAGGTCGATCGGCATAACTTTGCCTAACTTCTCAAGCCTACAACTTAACCCGATGGACGAGCCAAGGCTATGCCAAGCCTTGCGCAGTGGAAACGTGCATGCTTTATCGAGCATTTACGCGGGCGACGCCTATGACTTAGGCTAACTCATCGTTTGTGGCGAATACCAACTTTTCCCTCTCCCAAGCCGCGGGACGAAGGATCGAGTGTCATTTTAAAGCACGCTGAGCCGACTTCTATTGAGACCGTGGGACCATTTTCCATGTTCTAAAACATTCCGACGGGTCGGGATTACTCCCTTAGCTATGTGCGTTCGTAGCTTTTATATTAGCCTACTTGTGCAAGTTGAAACCACACGAATTATTAAGTGAAGGCAGAGATGAGAAAAGTTCACCGAAACTCCCCCACCTGAGCGATGTTTTCGAGTCGCCGTTGTAAGGCCAAGTCCGAACGCCGTCGGCGTTTCGATTCCTCCGATTGACTTTGCGGGACGGGGCACTACAACATACACCACTCAGAACAAGTCTCGTCCTCGAGACTTTCCTGAGGGCTTCCTCGTTCCCAAGGAGGGAAGGATGCCATCTGGGTCATCGTGGACAGGCTGACGAAGTGTGCGCACTTCATGTCCTTCAAGGTAGAGATTTCCACCGAGAAGTTGGTAGAGCTATACATGCAGCAGATAGTTCGCCTACACGGAGTGCCGGTGAGCATCGTATCAGACAGAGACAGCAGATTCACATCCCACTACTGGAGGAGCTTGCAGGAGGAGTTGGGCAATAGGCTCAAGTTCAGTACGGCGTACCACCCGCAGACAGATGGGCAGTCCGAGTGGACGATACAGACACTGGAGGATATGCTGAGGACCTGCGTGCTGGACTTCGGAGGATCATGGGAGAGCCATCTGTACTTGTTAGAGTTTTCATACAACAACAGCTACCAGGCCAGTATTGGTATGTCTTCTTTCGAGGCGCATTATGGACGACGATGCCGCACACCGCTCTTTTGGGATGATGTTGGAGACAGAGTTATGCTTGGGCCAGAGATGATCACGGATGCAGCAGAGAAAGTTGGGATGATCAGAGACAGGCTCAGAGTAGCTCAGGATAGACAGAAACACTGGGCTGATGCTAGTCGCAGACCGATGGAGTTCGCAGACGGTGATATGGTGCTAGTGAAGATATCACCTACCAGAGGGATGATCTGGTTCGGACGAGGAGGGAAGCTGAGCCCCAGATACATCGGGCCGTTCGAGGTACTTGGCAGGATCGGAGAGGTAGCTTACAGGGTTGCACTTCCACCCAACCTAGCAGGAGTTCACGACGTCTTTCATGTATCTCAGCTGAGGAGATATGTTCCAGACCCCAGTCATGTGCTAGATCACTCAGAGTTGGAGGTCGGACCGAGCGCTTACAGTTTCTGAGCAGCCATTAGAGATATTGGACAGGAGAGAGAAGAGGCTGAGGAACAAGGTTATACCCCTAGTACGAGTAGCTTGGAGCCGTCACTCCCTAGGTGAATCTACTTGGGAGAGGGAGTCAGACATGAGGGAGAGATACCCTTACTTGTTCGATCCAACCGCTGCGAGGGAACCACCCGTTCCCGCTTGATACCTTAGAGGTTAGTTTCGATCGCAGCCTTAGTCATTTTGTTGCATTGCTTGCTATGTTAGAATATTGTCTGGTCTTCGATCCTTGTGAATTTCGAGGACAAAATTTTTCAAGGAGGGAAGACTTGTAAGCCCCTATTTTTCAAAAATTATAAAATTAGTGTAAATTAATTATTAATTTCATTTTCAGCCTTAAAAATATTTATTATGATTTTTAGGAATTTTCTAGAAATTTTAAATGATTTTTAAATGAATTTTAAATAAATTTTTAATACAAAAATATTGATCTGTAATTTTCTAAAAAGTTTTAATATCATTTTGCAATTTTTTGAAATGTTTTTATATCAGTTTGTAATTAGTAAATTGTTTGAAATTGAGAAATATAAATTTTATTTTGCATTTATACACTGTTAAAACCTTTATGCAATAACCTAATTCCTAAGGGCCTAAGTGCAACTTCCAGAACCCCCCCACTCCCCGACCACTCTCTCTCTCCTCACCTACTCTCGTTGATCCCCCCCCCCCGACCGACGACTGCCACGTCGACGGGCAGCCCCCGCCGTTTCCGGCTGCCCGACCGACCTACGACTGCCCTAACCCCTCTATTTAAACCCCCGCAGCCCCCCGACCAAACCACCACCACCCCAACCCATCTCAGCCAACCGCCGCCCCGTTCTTCCCCGAAACCCTAATCGGAACCCTAACTCCAATCGTCTCCCTCGCTCCGCCTCACCGTCGACCCTCACAGCCCGCAACCACCACCATCAGGCACGCCGTGCTGAGCCGCGTCCAGCGCCACCGGAGCGCCACCGCCACAACGCCTCAGTCGCCGTCGAGCTCCTTCAAAAACCCCCCGATCGACCGGACACGTGAGTAACAAAGCCCACTTCGTGTCGTCCGTGTCCCGAATCCACATATGTGGTTCGCAAGGACACGGGGACACTGGTCCAGTGTGTGGACATGAGTTTTTGTGTTCGTACGTGTTGTGCGTAGCACGGACACGTTGTTACCTGTGTCCTAAACTGTCTGGACACAGGACCGAAACTATATTTTTTTATATAAAACTAACCTAAACAGAAATAAAATAAACAAGGACCCTAATCCTAACACAACTGATGGGCTGACCCCCTAGCCAGCCCGTCCTATTCTAAACCCACCCCCCCTCCCCGCGCGCAGCAGCTCGGGTTCGAGCTGTGCTGCTGTTGTTTCTTTTTTTTTCTTTTTTCCTTTTCCTTTTCTTTTGATTTATATATATATGTATATTTATATATATATGTATATACTTATATTTGTATATATATATATGTATTATTACACATACTGTTTTATGTATATACATATGTATATTTTCTATTTAGTACTCTATTTTATTATATTTGTGTATATATATTATATATTATTTCTTTATGTATATATATGTATCTTTTATATATATACATATATGTTATTTGTATATATATGTGTATGCATAATTATTTTAGCCTAAGTAATTCATGTAATATTTACATATGTATATTTTAAATATATATAGATATTACTTGTCATATTTTATGACTATTTTGTAAGTTTTCACATGGATAAAATATTAATATTTATTTCTACCACTTTGTATTTTCTGTATATTTAAATTACTGCAACCATTTGGTGTCCAGGCCTAGCATGGGTTTTTGGGCTCAAATGTGTTTTCACACATTCAAGACCTGTACAAGTCATATTGGACTTGATTCATGGCCTTGGGTCCTGTATTTAAACTTTAGTTCAAATTATATACGTGGACAAAATACGCAGATAATTAATTATTTAATTTTAATTGTGTGTAGTACTGTTTTTGATTTTCTAAAAATACTTAAAGTATTGATAAAATTCAGGAAAAATAGTATTTAGATACTATGTTAAGTTAGCTAATTTAGAATAATTTTGTAGTATTTAATTTACTGTTTTGCCACTAGTTTGGCATATGAAACCAAAACTCATTTTATGTATACTTAGGAAAACTGATTTTTATAAAATATTTGTACTGGTTAATAAATTCCAGAAAAATTATAATAAATTTCTATGGTTAACAAGGATCACTTTGGTACTTTACTTTAAACAAAACTAGGCTTTTTGTCTATCTCTAAAATTGTTAGAACACAATGGTCTTTTGATTTATTTATTGATTAATTATGATTTGTAGCTTTTTGGGTTATTTTGAGTTTTAGCCGTGTTGAACCCCACCCCTCACTAGTATAAAGACCCTAGAAAGTTAGTTAAAGTAGTGTGTCACCCCACATTGGTCTCCTATGCCAAAGTCATCATTTTTGGCTAGGTGCCCAGTCACAAGTCGTGTTTCACCAATTAGTGTCCTAGTGTTTTAGCTTAGTGTAAAAACTAAGTTATTGTATTTACTTCTATAGTGACGAGTTACCGGGCATCCATAGCACTTTTATCGCAGCTTGTTTTGTTTTGCTTTGCTAGAGACAAGTACTTTCTACGAACTTTACATATTGTCACATAAATGAACTGCAAACTCCACCATGTTAAATGCTGATCCTTGGGGTAGCAAGTTAGAATCTCTACATGTTGTACTTCTCGTTACTACCATGCTTAGAACTGTCTTTATGTATCTCTCACATGATAGAATATGGGTTATGGGGAAACTGATTGTAGTGTACGTGATCATACCCCCTCTACAGTACCGAGCAAAGTTTTATTTTATATGTTACTGTGCCGTAGGCCTTTATCTCAAAGCTGTATTTGTGCATATGTACATCTACCGCCTTTACACTTGTACGTATGTATATTTTATTTACATGTGCCCCAGCACTTTGTACATCTATTGACCGATCACGTACTTGCTACAGTTTTAAACATTATATACACATCTGTCTCTATGACATATGTGTCCTTGCCATGATAGATTGTGTGATGCCATGTTTCCAGTTATTCCTCTTATGTTTATTTCCATGTTTCATATGCTAGTTTGCTAGATTCAGTACTTGCTCCCGTCCTGACAGGATAACGTTGTAGGTGTCCTTACTGAGGAGGAGTTACTCTGCGACACATATTATAGGGTTACTGCCGAGGACCCGGCTCTGCTTTACGAGGATGTTCCTGCGAGGAACCTCGCCTACTTGTCTTTTGTTTACTTAGACTTTGAGAGTAGACATGTATTAGACTATATCTTTTTGTAACTGGACATGTATCCAGTTTTACTTTTCAGTTCACTTGTACTTGGATATTTTACTATATACGACGACTTTTGTGTTTGGAGCATTTATGATTCTTCTTCACTTATAGAACTGTTAGCACATTTAGTCTTGTCCTGTTGTCTTTAGAACAGCTTACTACATTTTACCTCAACGTAGGCTGGGCATGACTCGGCCTGGCCCAACAATTCGGGTAGCGGGTCGTGACAGGTAACTATTTAAGGACAAGAGGGGTTGAGATAGACACCAATAATAGATGGATCGAGTAGGTTAGAGTGCATCTTCTACTGTAGAAATTCTAACTTAGAGAATATAGGAAGCCATGTTTGACGAGACCAAATAAGTAGCTAAGGATGGTAGAACTTATAGATATTTTCCTAAATTAAAAGTTAGAAGAGAGTGCATTAGAGGACTTAACCCTCACGAGAGACCGTAGAACCATTAGATCAAGTCATATTATGTTTGGCTTACAGCTAAATAGAGTCTTGAATATAAATTTACATGATTCACATGGGTAGATTAGGAAAATATAGAAGGCTCATCGAGCATAATGATTGAAGTGAGTAAGAATACAACTTAGAGGAAGCCACAATTGGATTTTTAGATTATTTACAGTTACTAATCAAACTAAGAGTGCCAACTTAAAGGATAATAACAAGTAGAGCCCGAGGATCACTTCAGGATAAAAGCGATTTGATGAATCGTGATGTTCCTGACTAGATGAAAACTTTTTATCGGAGTGATAATGTACTAGATTTTGAGAAATTTTACATGGAAGATATAAAAATCATGAATGTAATGCATATGGTAGAGGGAAGAAATTTCCTTGGATAATAGCTTAAAGGATCTACTCTAGAAAGATTATCTTAAAGATCGATAATATTAGAGTGATATGTGATATAGCGGTATAGAATAAGAGGTAGATTAGACATCCATCTCTATAATTGTTGAGACTTGCCTTAAAACAACCTATCAGAAACCAAGACTAAAAAGTGACCAATAGGGTTATGTTATGTTAAGCTTTTTAGACCTAAGTATTGGTTTAGCTCAGCCTCGATTACCACTAGGTAGTAAGGTTTTATGAGGGTTAGGCATGCTTGTAAGAATTGTATAGCTTGCTTATAGTTAGGAAAGGTAGATCATTGATTATACTGCTAAGAGATTTAGACTTAGAGTATAGTATAGGGCTAAGGGTGAATTGAGTTTAAGTATCGGTTGTGACTTTCTCATTTTTTTTGGTTAGTCACAGTTTAGGATTTGAGAGTAGAGTATAAAATCCTACCTTAAGTAGTAGACTAGTAAACCCTTCATCGATACAGGTTAGTTAGGAATCTTAGAGAAATTGTCACTAGAACAACATGTTTGGATTAGGACATGTGTAGTAGGTATAAAAAGGAAAGAATCACAGGAGTATTACTATGATTAGGACGAATAATTAAAGAGGAAAAATGACAAAATTGTGGGAAAAGATTATTGAGAAGTATCAATGGAGATGAGGTTACAATAAGGATGACCTATGATTACGTATCAAGGATTACGGAAAGGATATGACTTAAGCAAGTTGTGTGGTTACCAATTGAAGTGAGATTCAAGGAAAGGATGAGGAGGCTACCTCAAGGAATTAAATGATACAAATTTTATTACAGACAAAAGTGGAGATAGTGTCGTGACAAGCAGATATATTGATAGGAATCTAGTATCATAGATTATTGAGACTCATGATCAAGATTACGATATTCAAAAGACCGATAAGAAACATAATGTCATGAATGAAAGAAAAATTTCAAGATAGGGATGTGAAAGTGAAATAGAAGTCGAGCATTCTTAATTAGATTAATAGAGGGAATCTAAGGTTGAGTTGAAGTAAAATACTTCGAGAATGAAGTTATTTATAGATGGGGGAAATGTCAAGAATTAATTGGTAGGCTAAAATTTCAAGGAATGAGTACGGTATGAATGGGTTATTGGAAGATTATATTATCAAATAGTTTAATATCATGTTATTGGAAGTTACATGTAAGGAGGCTGCGCCAAAGAATGGTGTGAACGGGTGGAAATAAGACAAAAAAATTCAATGGAATGGGTTAGGTTCTGGCTTAAAATCAACTAATCATATTTTAGGAATTATATGTTATCTTGGGGAACCCGAAGCTATACCCTAATATGACTTGGTGTGTTTTTTTCAGCTTGTTTGATTATCTTGTTATCCTAAGTGATTAGAAGTTGTAGCCTTAGACCACATCATTAACCCTTCATTTTGTAATTCATATTCTATGTTTGCAATCACAGTTTCGTCATTTGATAGTGCAAATAATTTAAAATATGTGATTAAGAAAGAACTTATTCTCTCCCTAGTGGTGCCATAAATTCAAAAATCATATCTTTGATTTTTATATCTCTTTGCGCCTAAAATTAAATCACTTTAGGTACTAAATTCGTTCTCTTCAGATTTTCTTATTTAGTCTATATGAACTGAACCCCTAGGTGCCTACCTAAATTGTGCCTTATTCTAGTGCAACATTACTCGTTGAACTTGTTAGAATTTTCCCTTTCCATGATGTACAAATTTCTCCCTTCATGAACTACTTGGAATTGTTTCTGGTCGTCAATGCCATGCAATGATTGAACTCCTCTGTACCCCCACTCAGTTATGTTAAGTAAAAATTTTCTCTCTTGATGAAGACCTGGCCTATATAGGTATAGTGTTGACATAGCAGTGATATTTTTTGTAGATTCATTGACCAATTATACCGTGATGGAACATAGGACTCCATAGAAAACCCCTGATTTTAACTCCACAATACCTAAGTTTGGTATTCCTTCTAGAAAATTGTACCATTCCAGAAATATCATTAGAAGGTTCTTAGGCTTGGTTTTGTGCTATCCTCATATAAATTAGGATGTATTTAGAATTGAGTGTGCTTTAGTTTGTGGTAGATTATGTAAACTTAGAACCCGTTGGCATTAGTGTCCTCTAGAAATCGTATTTGAATAGTTTCTTTTATGCAAGTTTTAACCTAATTTGAAGACAATATAGAGGATCGATCAGACATTCAGAAGTACATCTTCAGTAGAGCTAGGATCGCCCCATCCCAGACAAAGGAGCTCCCGACTGGTCACTTTGACAACAAGGAGGTACATGTTCAAAAGGATTACAACAAGGAGTTAAGACTGTGCCATTGATTAGTTGTTACTATTAGTATTATGTTGTATAATATTGTATGTCTAATTTTTAGGACAACATTTTCGAACGTGGGTAGGTTGTAATCCCCTTGCATTTTTAAAGTTATTTTTTATTTATTTTATTATTTTATATGATATAGTTAATAATAGATATTATTACCATTATTATTTGATGATTGAATACTCTTTTTCATAGTTTTGATTTTTGGAGCAAAAAAAAGGCCAATCTCTAGAAACATCATTCATATATTTTCATCTAGACAAATTTATCTTCATTTTGATATATCATGTGCCACTCAAACATGTTCTCTTGTGCTCTATTTTTATTGCACAACTTTTGGATTAATTTAGGCCATTTTATCATCTAGCGTAAAATTTGTCCTACCTTCTAATTTAATTTTGGAACTCGACATCGATCCAACCCAAATGATCTAATATATGATTTTGACCTATTTTGAGCCTACTACACATATTCCAAGGATGTGTCGTACAATTGGGTTTCCATGTGCTATTTAATTTTAAGTGACACAAAATTCAAAACTATGCACATATTGAACTCAAATCGATCACAAATACTCAACTAACCCAAAACTAGTCCAACTTGGGACCCATGGAGTCTATTCTAGGGTACCCTAACCTATTAAAAATATTTTAGTTTGATTCATATGAATTAGTGAACAACCACATTAATTCAAATCTAATTCAAACCAAATCCATAACAACTTTCCTATTTTGGACTCGATTTAAATCCTAAGAGATTTGTCTATCTTTTAAAATAGGCAACCAAATCAATCCAAACCAAATCCAAATCAATCCTAGCCCTTAATACATTGATCCCTTATATTTAGAATCACCAAATTTTGTCTTTACCTTAGCCCTTACTCCCGAAACTAAGTTCCCCCAACTTTTGTTCCATGCGCACGTACCCCCTAAACCAAACGGAAATCCCCTATTTTGAACCTCTTCCTTGCCTTCCACCTCCTCTACATCAATTCTAACACTTTATCTTTCACAGCTCACAAGCTCCTGAGGAGCCACAACAACTTTGTGAGGAGTTGCGGATTTTAGAAGTCACCTGAAGTTGGGTTCTAAGTCTGAATTCGTTCCAGTAGGTACAATATTTTGCATCTAGGTTTTCGTATACTTTTTAATACCATATTCTAATAAAACTAAAACTAATGGAAATATCTTTGTGTATATTTTTATGTCTAATTGGCTACTGATAGGGTTCCATATGGTTTGCCTCGGGCGTCTGCTCTATGAAAAGGTGTCCAGATTAAACAAATCATTCTTGCACAAGTTTTCATCAATTTCTGGACCACTTCGACCTTTTCTATATTTTTGTAAGAATGTAGAGATCTTAAGGTTTCCATTAAATAAACTTTTGTAGTATTTTACTGAGGTTTACTATTTATAAAATTCGGACTTGTCACTGTCATATCAGAATATAGAAAATTCATAGATTCTCTGTGTCCATGTGCTTCAGAACTTCATGAGTCTTGTACAAAGTTACTGTTGTGCATGTTTTTATAAGAAAAAAATAATAATTTTACATATTTTTTTAATACTTTTCTAGAAATTATATTTAGAGAAAATTTTGGGAGCCAAAGTAGGGAACAAGTCTAAGTATATTGATGTAGAATCAATACATGACTTGTATACATATTTTTCTATGAATAAAATATATTAATTATTATTATAAAATATTTATTATATTTTTTAAGATTTAAATGAGATACATTTATATTATCAAAATATTACTTTTATAGGTAGCTTTAGTTCCATATGTGTTATTTTGTGTAGAATAGTCATTATGACTAGTTTTGGTATATAGATGTTATTATGGTCTATATATGGTAAGATTATATATGGTAAGTTATTAGTGTATTATTAGTAGTAGAATATTTATGATAGGTGTACGTGATGGAGGTAGCGAGGACATTGGAGTCGGACCGTCATTTTCTTAGTTAGAAGTTGCAGGCAAGTGTATCTTGCCAAGTTTTTAGTACATGTTCCTATCTTTGGTTTGTTCTCTTATTTCTATCTTCGCATATATCATGACATAGGAATAGTTGGTACTTAGTGTCCTATTTGTATTTGGTGCCGATGTCTATTTATAGGTAACGAGTATCGACACTATGCATGACGATATGTTGAATTCGTGTCCATTGACACGATGGACCACAGGACACAGACACGATATATGATGATGACTTGATACAGAGTCTAACATGAGATATTTGTGGCTATGGACTTTGTGATAGCATGTAGTACTAGCTTGCGTTACTTGTTACTGGTACATGATTCATACTTGGCTTGGCTGGATAGTTCTAAAGCATGGGGTGGAAAAGACTCTAACGAAGTACCCAGACGTCGTGACTCTTGAGCATGTGGATCTTGGTTATATACGTGTGCCTCGGTCTCTGTAGTAGAGACTTAGAGTTGTTTCGTGTTCGCTAATTGGTATCACGACATGATGGCATAAGTGATTGTCTGCTTGGCTGGGCCTGGTATTAGGATTATCCTCAACTGTATTTTGTGCTTAGAAGATTATGGTAGTTACCCTTCATTATATGGGTATTCTTTTTACTGTTACTTGGCATGTATATTGTGTACCTTGATTTGTCCACTGAGGACCTGGTGATCTCTCCAGGTATTTGACTGAATGGAGTTGGTTGATGATCATGATTGTTGCTATTTACCGTTTCAGTTATCTCTTTCGGTTACATATTCACCTCTATTTATTTACATTCTTCTTATTTGCCTAGTATTTGTAGACTCGAGTTATTCTTCCGAGTCTATTCGAACAAATGTAGCATAGGGTGCACACTATGTTATATATATTATTCATTCTTCTATTATCTATTATTATGGATTGAGACTTAAAGATATTACTGATTAGTATAGATAGTTGGTCGTTACTATACAACTTATATGTATTCGAGCTGGGCTGGAGTCCATTTGATACATAGGTGGCATGCATACGTATTGCTAGTCCTATGTATTTTGGGACTAGGGCGTTATAAGCTCATCATTTATATTTACACAATATTTATCATATATCATGTATTTTTTTATCTTGTGACAACCCTCTGAGGACCTAGTGATATTTTCAGATAATGACGAGCATATTTATCCGACGGTGTGTGGGCCAGGACTACAGACTAGATTTGTTGTAGTTGAGGATCTTGAGGTTCTTCCATCGGAGTTTCCCTGATCCATGGTATAGGACAGTTGAGCACCTCTAGAGGGGGGGGGGAGATGGTCACCACTTAAACTTTATATGTTAGAAATCAAACTAATATGAAACAAGAAGTGTATAAGTAAGTACGTAAAGTAAGGAGATCAGTAAGAGCAAACACAAGCACCGGGGTTTATGCTGGTTTTCCTTTGAGAGTACTAGTACATTCTTGAGAACTCTAGCTCGATATTGACTTAACTATCTCGTGAAAGACAAGCTTTGAATCCAAAGTGCTTGCAACTCCTTACAACACATGCTTTTAGCCCGAATAGCTCAAGTTCAGCTTGCAAGCCGTTAATCCAAAGGACTTGCTGACTTTAGGTACAAGATGAAAACAAAGACGTTTCAAGCCTTCTTTACAACTCTATCAAACTTCTTGATCAGAACAAACTGAAACAACTTGGCTAGGAGTCATAAAGGCTTGATTTGAAAGTACAAAGCTCAGAACACTTCAGATAGAGAAGAGATGGAATGGGATGAGTGAAATGAATAAAAACTCAACTCTATTTATAGTGTTTTTGAGGACCGAACTCGGGACAGAGTTTGGTTGCCTAACGTACAAAAAAACGAACATAAAGATGATTCAACAAGGTGAACTAATCCAATAGTATACTTGGTCAGGGTGACCAAGTTCGGATAGAAATCGGGCGAGTTCGGTTGCCCTGTTTCCAGAATGGGTCAAGTGTAGAATTTGTAGATTTGGGGCTTATTGGATTTACGTTTAGGCTCATTTGATACAGTGGGTTGTATTTGAATATGAATAAATTTGATCGAGTTTTTGGACGATGACTTTTTCATAAGCTAATCATGTGCCAAGTTTGTCTGATGTACATTTGTTCCTATGACTCCATAAAATATAAACTAAATAATAAACAAGTAAAAAAAACTTTTGAGCATACATTGTATTTATTGAGTTTGGCAAAGATTTGATCAATTGCCAGCGCAACGTGTGTTTATCTTTTGTACCTGTAACAGCGTATTATTTGTTATTTTAGAATTAGAGTTGGAGTCGGTTATCGAAATCCGGTATGACCATAACCAATGGACCAATAATCTCTCATATTTTAATAATTGGCAAACTCTAATCGATGCACAAAATAATAAACAAAAAATATGGTACTTTGTATTGCATGCTTCCTAGTTTTTTGGTACACATGTTCTTATCACCTTTGTCATTTGAGCAAAATGGAAAGCTCTCCCATAAACACAGAAGGCAACCCTACAATCGTAAAACAAATAACAAGAGTAGAGTGAAAATGATAACAACCAAGAACACAAGTATAAGACATAGATTCAGTACTAGTAAAAATAAAAAATAACTAAGATACATTAAAATAAAATTAGCCATAAGCTGGACAAGTGCAGATGTTCGATACATAAGCAAAATAAAGCAAAGAAAAGTGCAGCAGTTAACTACACACCAAAACAAAATAAAAAGTGCCACTATAACATATCTATTACGATCATAAACTACATAAGTCCAAAATCAGAAAAGTGTCCTCAATGAGTACCGTCACCAGTCTCAGCTGATCGATTGGGATCATAGAAGGCCGAAGGAGAAAAGAAGTAACGCTGGGCGTCAAGGTCCTTAAATCTGGGGCCGAATCTATCAGGGTAACGGAGATAAGAAATAGGGCCATCAGGTGCATGGCCATACTCTACGGCATGTCTGAAATAGAGTTCCTAAGTGTCTGGGCCTGCTGAGTAGTCCGGTAGTCTGTCTGCCTGTGACGTTCTAGGTCAAGTCTGGCTCTCATCCTTAAGACAAAAATGGTCACGTATCATAGCTCGAATCTCATCAAGTGTGGCTGTAGCCTCAGCAGCATGATGAGGAATAGTAGGATGTGCTTGGACGTAAGGTGGAATATCCTCAACAGGAATCTTGTTAACTGGCTACTCATCAGAATCACTAGCATGAGGACCAGTCTTATGGGCTTGGAGAAGATAGGAAGGAGTATTGTCAACCGGATAAGAGTCAAAGGGAATCAAAAACCTATAGAAGATGATAGAAATATACTTTGCATATAGTAGGTTTAGCCCTTTCTTTTGACACCTAACATAGCTTCGATCATAGTCTTAAGTAGACTGAAGGAAATATCAAAATAAAGATGATTGAGAGCTGACATCTCCAAGAATGTGATCTCCTCGGTAGATCTTGTCTTGGGTAGAATAGCATAAAACACATACGATGCAGCTCATAAAAATATTGGTTTAGATATTTAGCTTTAATTCTACCAGGAGGTCGAGGGAATGGTTCATCCATGTCATCCGTGAACGAGTCAAGAGTCATTGTAGAAGCATGCAAAATATGGGGTTCATGCGGATTATAAATTGCCGCATAGGTACTTTGGGCCAAACAGGTCCGCATGAAGGAAAGTCGTATGACTGGTTCAATAACATATACGGCCCGTCTACAAACAGATGCAGAAGGAAGATATACGGCCAAGAGGAGCAGTCCGACTGATAAAGCTGACAAGTCCTGACAAAACTGACAAAAATGACAGTTCTGACACTTCGACAAAAAATGATAAGACGTGAGACGTCGCCCAAAAGCAGGGTTCGTACGTCTTTATGCGGCCAGAAGAGTGTCATCTAAGCCGTATGTACCTTATGCGGCTCAGACTTATGCGGCCCAAAAATCTCCAAAATTCATGCAGCCAAGAGTAACTATGATCCAAGCCGCATGAGCTATATGCGGCCAAAATACAGATCGAAGACTGAGAAAACTATGCAGCTCCCCGCAATAGGACACGTGGCAATCTGACCAAGTCCCTAACTACCCAGATTTGCTGTAACAAAATCCCAATAAATCGGCAGATGGCAGCCAAAGAGCGGGTCTTCGCGTGCTAATCAGCCATGTGGCCGCAGGCTGTCTATGCGGCCCAGCATATATTCTATTATAAATAGCAGGGTGCCACTCCTCTGCAAAAGGCTGGCAACCTTCAAGAAAAAAACAATTTCTTCACGAGCTAGAGACTGCATCAGATAGTCCACGGAGTAAGGCAGAGTTGATAGCACTTTTCCGAGCCTCCACCGTCACCCCCAGAATCAAAACTAAACAATTGTACTTAGATTATTTCCTAAGATTTCTTTCTTGGCTCTTCTTTGTACAAACGAGTTTGCAATCAATTTCAGTGTTCTGTAATACCTGTCTTTGATTTTTTATGGTAAATACGATAGCGACTCTGCTGGGGACGTCTTTCTCTTCCGATGATAAGTTGGTGACGCAATTTGACACGTCCAAGCTCGACTCTATACAGCATATGCTTTTGGTTCATTTTAACCAACAAGCCTTCAAAGAATTGCTCTCTGAAGGGAGCGCCAGCCCGTTTCAGAAGCGAGCCAACCCAAAGAGGACTCGCAAGGCATCGGTGCATAAAACTGTTGCCCCCGACCAAGTTCTCGAAGAAGCTCCTTTTGCAGCCCAAGACGGTGACCAGAACACTCCTGCGGCTTTGTTTTCGATCGCAGAGGACCCCACTGTCCCCAAATCCAGCAGAGGAAAATATTACGATGCTGAGTTTTTAGGGGCACAAGGGAAATCCATGCGGACAAAGAAGAGGCCACAGAAAGAAGATGGGCAGTTTGTCCATGCAACAGCTAACTTCTGCCGCAAGCAGACAACTCATGCGGCAACCAACTCTGGCCGCAGGCAGACAACTAATGCGGCAGCCAACTCTGGCCACAAGAAGATGATCCATGCGGCAACTAGCTCTAGCCGCAAGAAGATGGTCTATGTGACGACCAATCCTGGCCTCAGACAGTACGTCTCATGCGGCCCTGTCAGAAGCTCTGTGTTCGACCGCCTCTCATATGGGCCCGACGCCATACGGCCTACTGAGGATGCAGGATATATCAATCTGGACTCTTTTTACTATACGCCTTTGGCTGCTAAGTCAAAAAAGTCTAGGGCAGTGCGGGCCCAACCAGTCCAGTCAACTGTCCAATTTGCTGACTGTCAGAGAGCCCCGTTGACTGTTACACGGGCTCCTGACGGAAAGTTGTACAGAACTACTCGTGTCCAGTCCTCCAGGGCTAACGGACAGGGTAGGTCTTTAAAGTCTCCCTCTAAAGGTCCAGAGCAAGTGCTTTTACTAGCCACGGATCAGGGAGCAAACATGATACCTAAGCACCCGTGCGCTCGTGTCACTACCACATTTCTAGTATGAGGGTATTTTTGAAATTTTTGGGGTAATTTAAATTTATTTGAATTTATTTGAATTTTTGGAAATTTTTAGGAATTATTTTGGAATTGTTTGGACTAGATTGATTTTGACTAGTGTTGACCCTTGTAGACCAACATAGGAGCTAACCCTAGTTAGTATGGACTTGGTTAGGTTATGTGACTCTAGTCTAACCTAGCTTGATTTAAGTTAGTGGTAATTAGTTCATTAGAATTAAATTGAGGAATTAGGAATTTAATGGTTGAGAAATGGTTTGTGATTTCACAAGTCATTTTATGACTTAACCTTATAGGACTTGCCACTTAGTGCAAACCCTAGTCTAGTCCACCATGGCCGGCCACCTTAGCCTACCTAGGGATTCCCCCACTATATAATCTCTCCTAAAATCTAGGGCTAGCCTCTTCTTTAGGAATTTATTTCAAGAGAAGAAAGAGGTGAGTCTCCATGTTTAAAAAATAATAAAAAAATCTATTTTAGATCCTTTTTCCCCCAAACAAGTTGCATTGGATCCTAATATTACTGTTCTTGCTGTCATTGGAGTTTTATTTCAGTTTAAGGTTGTTTTGATTGGATTGGGATATCAAGAGAGGAGCTCAACAAAGGGGATTTTTCTTGAAAGTTCATCCATAGGTAACTTTCTCATTTCTCCATGAAACTTCGATTTCTTTTCATGATTTGGAAGCCCTAGGAGTCCCCTAAGTGTCTGTATTAGTTTTGTGTCGGGTTTCATAGGTTTCGTGTCCGTTCTGGACACGTATCAGACCCTATTCAGAAGTGTTTGTCGAAATGCCACAAAGGGCATTTCGATTTCATTTGTGCAATATTTTTGAATAGGAAATTAAGTTTTATCATTGCTTATTGATTTCTATTCTTCTGTGGTGGTTATTGTGTCGGCTTGTGTCGATTTTGACGCGTGGACACGCGTGGACACGCGCACGCTCGGGATTGGATCCCCTGCTGTTCGGGGGCTCTGGAGGACACGACACACATTTTTATGACACGAGACTCGACACACGCCATGAGGCCATGACTGACACGCCACGTGTCAAGTCCCATGTTTCCCCGTGTCGTGTCGAGGAAGGAATCGATCGTGCACGTGGATTTTACTGT
This sequence comes from Iris pallida, assembly GCA_029216955.1. Classification (NCBI taxonomy): domain Eukaryota; kingdom Viridiplantae; phylum Streptophyta; class Magnoliopsida; order Asparagales; family Iridaceae; genus Iris; species Iris pallida. Next base: position 1,582,108 of record JANAVB010032219.1, on the reverse strand, counting down.
CTATGCGCTGTAAATTACTAGCCACTGATACGACTCTCGTATCCGACACTGACACGACGTGGACACTGGCCAGTTGGACTATGAAATAGCCCTATAGGTGGGCTATCTATGTGGTTGACCATGAGACACTATTGTGTCCCGTGTCGTGTGCACGACACGAGTGCACGTGTGCATGAGACAGTGCACTGGACAGTGCACTGTGTGTCTGTTTTGAGTTCTTTGCATTGGACACGCCGTGTCCGGCCTTGGGTGACACGAAATGGAGTGTGGGGCTTTGTGCACATGGGTTGTATTATTTACCAACCAATTGTTATTCATAAATTGTTTTAACTAATCAAATTTTCTCATTTTTCCCAATTCCTGAAATATGTGTTTCCTGTCATTCATTTCCAGTTTTCTAATATGAATTTGTTTGATGATTTTAACCTTTGTAATGATGTTAAATACTGGGTTTTAGATTCTAAATGTGTTTCCCTATATGATTCCCTATTTTGGTTAAGTTTGTGTAGTGATTGGTGGGTTTTTGATTTCAATTTGTGTTATGATAGGGTAAACTGAATTAAACTCAGTTTTATGAGTTTGACTTGGATATCCTAATTCCTGTACAGTTTAGGATATAATCATAATCTGAGAATAGGTTTCAATTTTGGATAATGTGGTTTGGGTTGTGACTGAGCATGAGTGCCATGACTTGGTTATGTTTGATAGTTCAAACCTGGGTATGTTAGGGTTGAAGAGTGAAACATGGAATTAGCTTTTGATATTAAAATCTGAGATTTTGTGAGGGAATGAAACCTGGGACTGAGTTCAGTCCCCAGGAACAGTGCCTTGGGATTTCATTCCCAGTTGTTTGACACCTGATTTTCCCTTCTTCATTAAATTGCATGTTCTTCATAATCTGAAAATCAATGTATATTGGTGTTTGTTAGATATATGTTGTTGGGTTTCTGAATGATGAAGTCCAAGTTGTTTAAGTAGCTGTTAAGCTTCTGTCTTTCCTGAAAATCTGAGAATTAATGTATATGGTTACATGAGCACACAGCCTATGGTACCCCCTTTTAGTCCCTTTTTACACACACAAAGCCTTACATACATGTTTCACTCACATAACACACACACATTTACTTCCTCTCTAACTCTCTATCTTCCTTGTACATATTATATAATGTATAGTATATATGTATTATATAAATATGTGTGTGGATACATATATGTTTAGTACACCATTGTATATATATATATATATATATATATATATATATATTTTTATATATATATATATATATATATATATATATATATATATATGTACATGTATGTATGGATATCATATAGGTATGTAATGTAAATATAGGGTACATAGATATTTGTGCTAAATAATTGTGTATGCTAGATGTTAGTTAACCTAGTGATTGTGTAGGAGTACTAAGCTAGACTTGATTAGACTAAGGTAGACTAGTTTGATCTAGTCAAGACTTGGTTGACCTAGTTTGACTTCTAGAGTTGACCAGAGTTAACCAAGAGTTGACTTTGGTCTAGATTGACCTAGAATCATGTAGAATGCGTAGTAGGACTTCATTATACCATTTTGGACTTGTTGTGACTTGTGCTATTCTGATTAGGAGCCAGACACCACTCCTCGGACAGTACTTTCATATTGGACACTCAGATACCAGGCGAGTACATTCTCTGATCATTTCATATCCTGCTTAGAATTATTTCCTGCAGTAGAATACATTACTTGTACTGTCACGTTGGTCACACGGATTGGTACTATATAGATCCCTTCTTGAGATGTTATCCTTAGGAAGCATCGGGTACTACATGTTCTGTGCGTTTCACTTACATGGCGTATCACTATACTTCACTGGTTCATCGATCACTTGTGACATATACTCTTATGATCACAGAGTCTCCTAGAATCTCTTATCCCATTTACTGGGTATCCTAGAATCTCCTAGAATCCCCATTTATGGGACATCTATGTATCACCCTTCGGGGGCCTTGCATGGAATCATAACATAACCTGGTTGGATCCTTGTGTATTGATTGGGGGTATGGGGGAGTAGAAATGGACATGTGAATACTATTCCAGTAGTGTAGTATCAGAATCTTTTCCATAGTGTAGCATCAGAATCTCCTATGCCATTTACATGTCTATATTGTACTCTGACTCACTATCCACTATTAGTCTCTATCTATAGTAGATATTTCTATTACAGCTTTCTCTCTGTTTACATACTGTACTTCTTTCAATATATGTATCTTACTTTATTGCATGATTATATTTTCTAACCTGCTATGAACTGTTGAGATGTACTGTGCTCGCTCCTGTCCTGACTGGACCTGTTGAAATATTACAGAGGACGAGGAGGCGGCCTGCCTGGACACTTTCTACGGGGCAGCCTTAGATGACACCTGTGAGCTGGACCCTCAGGAGGACCCAGCTCTAGCTGAGGAGATCACCCCGATTGCCTAGACTAGATTAGTTAGACTTATCTTCTTTTATATAGTCTTGAGACATGTTTTAGCTAGACTTTATTCTGAGTTCAGAGTTGTATATATTCTTTTATTCTGTATCTGAGACCATGTACTTCTGGATATTTGCAGGGATTATCTTTGACTACTTTTCATCTACTTGTTTCCTTGAGTTCTATTTCATATCGTGCTATCTCTTCCTTAGTTATGATTGAGTTTATTACTGCTGTGTCACCCCCATTCGGGGAGTATAAATTGTTTAGATATATATATTGTTAGATGTATGTTGAACTAGGACAGCGTTCTACCGCCGACACTGCGGCGTAGGTTGGACGTACCCATGTCTCGTGCCCTTATTCTAGGGTGCGGGTCGTGACACGTTTTTAGTGGTGGCCCATGCAGGTCTAGACTAGAAGTGTAGTGGTATTCGAATTAGAGTATCACTACAGCCTGCAGTAAGTTATAGAACATTAATTTTAAGGTACTCAATCACTTTAGGAAAAATTCTTTTATTTTGCCATCTAAATCCTTATTGTCAGCTGATCCTTTGAATTTTTAACTGTCCGCCTCCTTTGTTATTTCGCTTCCTTCTTAGAAATTGATACTCTTGTTTGTCTATCTTCAGGATGGTAGAGACTAGATCGCAGCGTACCATCCATGGGGATGCTATGGAAGGGATTGCTACCTCCCAGCCACTACAGCGAGGCCAGGGGACTGCAGCTCTTGCCACCTCTGCTCGTATTGAGACCTCTGCAGCCGTAGCAGGGGGTATGCATCTACCGACTCGGAGACAGGACCCGGTCATTCCAGAGGATCCCTTCCAGCATCCGCCGTCAGGATACGTGGACGCAGTGCAGATGTTCGTATACTTCCAGCAGTTTATGGACCGACAGCAGGCTCGACAGGACAGGGGCATGGAGCTGGCCCTTACGACGGTCGCAGCTCGACCAGTGGTCCATCAGCCGAGGATACCGGGGATCGAGCAGTTTCAGAAGATGAGCCCCAGAGACTTTCTGGGGATAGAGGGGATCCTATATGCCGATGAGTGGATCGAGCATATAGAGGAGATCTTCCGCTTGGCCAGGATTCCAGCAGATCTTCAGATCGAGGCCGCAGCTAGCCGGATGCGAGATCTTGCTTGTACCTGGTATCAGTCAGACCCCAGGATGGGGGTAGCTGGCAGACTTGGGAGCAGTTCAAGGGCTTCTTCAAGAAGAAGTTCTTTCCAGATTCGGCACTCAGAGCCTTGGAGACGCAGTTCGAAAGCCTGGTCCAGGGGAGTCTTTCAGTGGAGGAGTACGTCGGAGAGTTCGGCCGCCTCGGCAGGTTTGTGGAGGGCTTTAGCGAGACGGCAAAGGCCCAGAGGTTCCGGCAGGGCCTAGTCAAGGAGGTCAAGTCCTTGACCAAGGGCAACCGGGATGCCACGTTCGAGGAGATCTTGACAGGAGCCTTGTTGGCAGAGGATGATCTTGAGCTTAGGATCAAGAGGGGGAGAGACCCAGTTGGGGGCAGCAGCAGCGGAGGCCAGGCCAAGCGGCCCCACTTTCAGCACCAGCAGCTGAGGTAGTTTCAGCCGCAGCCGATCCAGTAGAGGCCAGTTCATCAGCAGCAGCAGCCGAGACAACACCAGCAGGGTCAGAGACAAGGTGGTACTTGTGTCTACTGCAAGAAGCCTGGGTACGTCTTCAATGAGTGCCAGAAGAGGCTGGGCCAGTGCCTGGTGTGTGGTCAGCAGATCACCAGATGAGGGAGTGCCACATGGGACGAACAGCCCAGGAAAGAGGAGCCAGGGCTCCAGCAGGCCAGCAGAGGGGACCAGCCCTGCAGACGCAGCAGCAGAGGTTCGTCCAGCACCAGCAGTAGGCCAGGGGAGGCCAGCAGGGGCGAGGATTCGCTATGGCAGCAGCGGATGCGGAGGTCATCGGAGAGTTGATTGCAGGTTCGATTCTTTCCAACTCCAGTCCAGCATTTGCATTATTCGATTCCGGTGCTTTGCATAGCTTCATATCAGTATCTTTTGCGATTAGACACGGTATCGTAGCTGAATCATTGCCTAGGACTTACAAGATCACGACTGGGGGTGGCATTATCCTCGTGAGTGATGTTTGTAAGGGTCGGAGAGTAGTTTTGGGAGGCCGTAAGTTGGAGGTGAGCCTGCTCGTAATGCCATTGCCAAACTATGATATAGTACTGGGCATGGATTGGTTGAGCAGGTACCATGCTAGCATTGATTGCAGAGGGGGTAGAGTTCTTTTCAGTGCGCCGGGGGAGCCAGAGTTCGAGTGCTCCAGACGTCAGACAGAGCAGAGCAGCGGAGTCTTCTGTGGAGTTTAGATCGAGGAGCAGACGATTCTATACCCCTGGATAGCAGATTATATGGATGTTTTCCCAAAGGAGTTGCCGGGATTGCCACCAGACAGAGACATAGAGTTCTCGATAGACTTGGTTCCAGGAGCGGAACCTATCTCTCAGCATGTCTATCGGGTAAACAATAGCGAGCTGGTGGAGCTGAAGAAGCAGGTGCATGAGCTACAGGACAAGGGCTTCATCCACTCGAGTTCGTCGCCATGGGGTGCACCAGTGTTGTTCGTGCCGAAGAAGGATGGGTCAGTACGCATGTGTATTGACTATAGGGCACTAAACAACCTCACGATCAAGAACAAATACCCACTGCCGCGGATCGACGATCTATTTGACCAGTTGAGCGGAGCTCGGGTATTTTCTAAGATTGATCTGAGGTCGGGATATCACCAGGTGAAGGTGAAGGGGAAGGATATTCCCAAGACCGCTTTCAGGACGCGGTACGGGCAGTTTGAGTTTTTGGTTATGCCGTTTGGGCTAACCAATGCACCAGCAGTGTTTATGAACCTTATGAACAAGGTGTTCCATCAGTATCTGGATCAGTTTGTGGTAGTGTTTATTGACGACATCTTGATATATTCTAAGACTGAGGAGGAGCACGAGGAGCATTTGAGGATAGTGCTGGAGATTCTCAGGAAGGAGCAGCTTTACGGGAAGCTCTCCAAATGTGAGTTCTTCTTAGACCGGGTGGACTTCTTGGGGCATGTGGTGACTGGAGATGGTATCTCAGTTGACCCCAAGAAGATTGTAGCAGTTGAGGCATGGGCAGCGCCGACTTCACTTGCAGAGATCAGGAGTTTCCTGGGGCTGGCAGGATATTATTGGAGATTCATGCAGGATTTCTCCCGGGTTGCAGAGCCGTTGACTCGGTTGACCCGGAAGGATGCTGAGTATGTTTGGTCAGAGGAGTGTCTGGCAGCTTTTGATGAGTTGGAGAAGCGGCTGACAACAGCACCGATTCTGACATTGCCTTCAGGATCAGGTGGTTTCACTATATATAGTGATGCTTCAGGGAAGGGGCTGGTTTGCGTCTTGCAGCAGCATGGAAAGGTGATTGCCTATGCTTCCAGGCAATTATGTCCCTATGAGAAGAACTACCCTACCCACGATCTCGAGCTGGCAGCAGTAATATTTGTTCTGAAGTTGTGGAAGCATTATCTGTATGGTGAGAGGGTAGAGATCATCACAGATCACAAGAGCTTAAAGTATGTGTTCACTCAGAAGGAGTTGAACATGGGACAACGCAGATGGCTAGAGTTGATGAAGGATTTTGACATCCTACTTCAGTATCACCCAGGAAAGGCCAACGTGGTTGCCGATGCCTTGAGTAGGTATTCGACAGCCATGTGTTTGACCATGGATCGGCATTTGCTTGCCGACTTGGAGAGCCTTAGGATTGAGGTGATCGTGCCCGGAGTACAGATGCAGTTATGGAGGATGCAGATTCAGTCAGACTTAGTGGAGAGGATCAAGTCGGCATAGTTTGAGGATGTTGCTCTGCGGTGTCTCCGAGAGCAGGTTCGAGCAGGATTGCTGGAGGACGAGTTTTCTCTTGCAGAGGATGGTGCCTTGAGGCACGGTTCCAGATTATGTGTGCCCAGCGGAGATCTCAGAGAGCAGGTTATACAGGAGGCCCACAGATCTCAGTACTCTATACACCCGGGTGCCAACAAGATGTACCGAGATCTACGGAAGCATGTTTGGTGGTCAGGGATGAAGCGGGAGGTGGCTCGCTTCGTGGCAAGGTGCTTGGTCTGTCAGTAGGTCAAGGCAGAGAGACAGAGGCCCGATGGATTGTTACAGCCGCTGCCCATTCCCCAGTGGAAATGGGAGCATATCACTATGGACTTCGTTTCAGGATTGCCGTGTACTCCAGGGGGAAGACGCGATTTGGGTCATCGTTGACAGGTTGACCAAATCGGCCCATTTCTTGCCATTCAAGGTGGGTACGTCTACAGAGAGGCTGGCGGAGATGTATATACGGCAGATAGTCAGGATTCACGGAGTTCCAGTCAGCATCGTCTCGGATCGGGATAGCCATTTTACTTCCCATTTTTGGAAGAGTCTGCAGACCAGCTTGGGCACTCAGCTCAAGTTTAGTACTGCATACCACCCCCAGACGGACGGACAGTCAGAGCGGACTATTCAGACACTTGAGGATATGCTGCGGACGTGCGTCCTGGACTTTGGAGGTTCCTGGGAGGATCATCTTCATTTGGTGGAGTTTGCTTACAACAATAGTTTCCAGGCCAGCATTGAGATGTCATCTTTCGAGGCTCTGTACGGGCGTAGGTGCCGTACACCCTTTTCTTGGGATGATGTTGGTGAGCGAGCTTTGCTGGGGCCAGAGATGGTTGTTGATGCAGCTGAGAAGGTGAAGTTCATCAGGGACAGACTTCGCGTGGCGCAGGACAGACATCGGCACTGGGCCGATAGCCACCGGAGGCCATTAGAGTTTGAGGTACAGATTAGAGTAGGATTAGGTTTAGGTTTGTTTGTTTGTGATTTTTGATCATGTTTATTTTTTTGTATTAATTGAGACCTTGCTTGTGATTCGGTCGGAGACCAGGTTTTCTTGAGGATATCTCTGACTCGTGGTACGATACGTTTTGGTGGAGACGGGAAGCTTAGCCCGCGCTTCATCGGCCCTTTTATTATCAGCGGGAGAGTCGGGGACGTTGCATACAGGCTAGACTTACCGCCTGTGCTAGTGGAGGTCTACAACATATTTCATGTATCACAGTTGAGACGGTACGTGGCTGACCCTAGCCATGTACTCGATCATTCAGAGATAGAGGTTGGGCCTTCTCTCAGCTATCCAGAGCAGCCAGTGGAGATTCTGGATTGACGGGAGAAGGTTCTGAGGAACCAGGTGATACCCTTGGTATGCGTTGCATGGAGGCATCATTCTCCAGGAGAGTCTACCTGGGAGCGGGAGGATGAGATGTGCGAGCGCTACCCTTATCTTTCGAGGAGGAAATTCTTTTACGGAGGGTAGATTTGTCACTACCACATTTCTAGTATGAGGGTATTTTTGACATTTTTGGGGTAATTTAAATTTATTAGAATTTGTTTGAAATTTTGCCAATTTTAGGAATTATTTTGGAATTGTATGGACTAGATTGATTTTGACTAGTGTTGACCCTTGTAGACCAACATAGGAGCTAACCCTAGTTAGTATGGACTTGGTTAGGTTATGTGACTCTAGTCTAACCTAGCTTGATTTAAGTTAGTGGTAATTAGTTCATTAGAATTAAATTGAGGAATTAGGAATTTAATGGTTGAGAAATGGTTTGTGATTTCACAAGTCATTTTATGACTTAACCTTATAGGACTAGCCACCTAGTGCAAACCCTAGTCTAGTCCACCATGGCCGGCCACCTTAGCCTACCTAGGGATTCCCCCACTATATAATCTCTCCTAAAATTTAGGGCTAGCCTCTTCCTTAGGAATTTATTTTAAGAGAAGAAAGAGGTGAGTCTCCATGTTTAAAAAACCATAGAAAATCTATTTTAGATCCTTTTTTCCCCCAAACAAGTTGCATTGGATCCTAATATTACTGTTCTTGTTGTTATTGGAGTTTTATTTCAGTTTGAGGTTGTTTTGATTGGATTGGGATATCAAGAGAGGAGCTCAACAAAGGGGATTTTTCTTGAAAGTTCATCCATAGGTAACTTTCTCATTTCTCCATGAAACTTCGATTTCTTTTCATGATTAGGAAGCTCTAGGAGTCACCTAAGTGTCTGCATTAGTTTTGTGTCGGGTTTCATAGGTTTCGTGTCCGTTCTGGACACGTATCAGACCCTTTTCAGAAGTGTTTGTCGAAATGCCACAAAGGGCATTTCGATTTCATTTATGCAATATTTTTGAATATGAAATTAAGTTTTATCATTGCTTATTGATTTCTATTCTTCTGTGGTGGTTATTGTGTCGGCTTGTGTCGATTTCGATGCGTGGACACGCGTGGACACGCGCGCACGCTCGGGATTGGATCCCCTGCTGTTCGGGGGCTCTGGAGGACACGACACACATTTTTATGACACGAGACTCGACACACGCCATGAGGCCATGACTGACATGCCACGTGTCAAGTCCCATATGTCCTCGTATCGTGTCGAAGGAGGAATCGATCGTGCACGTAGATTTTACTGCCTGTGCGCTGTTAATTACTAGCCACTGATACGACTCTCATATCCGACACTAACACGACATGGACACTGGCCAGTTGGCCTATGAGATAGCCCTATAGGTGGGCTATCTATGTGGTTGACCACAAGACATTATTGTGTCCCGTGTCGTGTGCACGACACGAGTGCACGTGTGCACGAGACAGTGCACTGTCCACTGTTTTGAGTTCTTTGCATTGGACACGCCGTGTCCGGCCTTGGGTGACACGAAATGGAGTGTGGGGCTTGTGCACATGGGTTGTATTATCTACCAACCAATTGTTATTCATAAATTGTTTTAACTAATCAAATTTCCTCATTTTTTCCAATTCCTGAAATATGTGTTTCCTGTCATTCATTTCCAGTTTTCTAATATGAATTTGTCTGATGATTTTAACCTTTGTCATGATGTTAAATACTGGGTTTTAGATTCTAAATGTGTTTCCCTACATGATTCCCAATTGTGGTTAAGTTTGTGTAGTGATTGGTGGGTTTTTTATTTCAATTTGTGTTATGATAGGGTAAACTGAATTAAACTCAGTTTTATCAGTTTGACTTGGTTATCCTAATTCCTGTACAGTTTAGGATAGAATCATAATCTGAGACTAGGTTTCAATTTTGGGTAATGTGGTTTGGGTTGTGACTGAGCATGAGTGCTATGACTTGGTTATGTTTGATAGTTCAAACCTGGGTATGTTAGGGTTGAAGGGTGAAATTTGGAATTAGCTTTTGATATTAAAATCTGAGATTTTGTGAGGACTGAAACCTGGGACTGAGTTCAGTCCCCAGGAACAGTGCCTTGGGATTTTATTCCCAGTTGTTTGACACCTGATTTTCCCTTCTTCATTAAATTACATGTTCTTCATAATCTAAAAATCAATGTATATTGGTGTTTGTTAGATATATGTTGTTGGGTTTCTGAATGATGAAGTCCAAGTTGTTTAAGTAGCTGTTAAGCTCATGTCTTTCCTGAAAATCTGAGAATTAATGTATATGTTTACATGAGCACACAACCTATGGTACCCCCTTTTAGTCCCTTTTCACACACACAAAGCCTTACATACATGTTTCACTCACATAACACACATACATTTACTTCCTCTCTAACTCTCTATCTTCCTTGTATATATTATATAATGTATAGTATATATGTATTATATAAATATGTGTGTTGATACATATATGTTTAGTAAACCATTGTATATATATATATATATATATATATATATGTACATGTATGTATGGATATCATATAGGTATGTAATGTAAATATAGGGTACATAGATATTTGTGCTAAATAATTGTGTATGCTAGATGTTAGTTAACCTAGTGATTGTGTAGGAGGACTAAGCTGGACTTGATTAGACTAAGGTAGACTAGTTTGACCTAGTCTTGACTTGGTTGACCTAGTTTGACTTCTAGAGTTGACCAGAGTTGACCAAGAGTTGACTTTGGTCTAGATTGACCTAGAATCATGTAGAATGCATAGTAGGACTTCATTATACCATTTTGGACTTGTTGTGACTTGTGCTGTTCTGATTAGGAGCCAGACACCACTCCTCGGACAGTACTTTCATATTGGACACTCAGATACCAGGCGAGTACATTCTCTGATCATTTCATATCCTGCTTAGAATTATTTCCTGTAGTAGATTACATTACTTGTACTGTCACGTTGGTCACACGGATTGGTACTATATGGATCCCTTCTGGAGATGTTATCCTTAGGAAGCATCGGGTACTACATATTTTGTGCGTTTCACTTACATGGCGTATCACTATGCTTCACTGGTTCTTCGATCGCTTGTGACATATACTCTGATGATCACAGAGTCTCCTAGAATCTCTTATCCCATTTACTGGATATCCTAGAATCTCCTAGAATCCCCATTTATGGGACATCCATGTATCACCCTTCGGGGGCCTTACATGGAATCATAACATAACCTGGTTGGATCCTTGTGTATTGATTGGGGGTACGGAGGAGTAGAAATGGACATGTGAATACTATTCCAGTAGTGCAGTATCAGAATCTTTTTTATAGTGTAGCATCAGAATCTCCTATGCCATTTACATGTCTATATTGTACTCTGACTCACTAGCCACTGTTAGTCTCTATCTATAGTAGATATTTCTATTACAGCTTTCTCTCTCTGTTTACATACTGTACTTCTTTCAGTACATGTATCTTACTTTATTGCATGATTATATTTTCTAACCTGCTATGAACTGTTGAGACGTACTGTGCTCGCTCCTGTCCTGACTGGACCTGTTGGAATATTATAGAGGACGAGGAGGAGGCCTGCCTGGACACTTTCTACGGGGCAGCCTTAGATGACACCTGCGAGTTGGACCCTCAGGAGGACCCAGCTCTAGCTGAGGAGATCACCCCGATTGCCTAGACTAGATTAGTTAGGCTTATTTTCTTTTATGTAGTCTTGAGACATGTTTTAGCTAGACTTTATTCTGAGTTCAGAGTTGTATATATTCTTTCATTCTGTATCTGAGACCATGTACTTCTGGATATTTGCTGGGATTATCTTAGACTATTTTTCATCTATTTGTTTCCTTGAGTTCTATTTCATATAGTGCTATCTCTTCCTTAGTTGTGATTGAGTTTACTACTGCTGTGTCACCCCCATTCGGGGAGTATAAACTGTTTAGATATATATATATTGTTAGATGTATGTTGACCTAGGACAGCGTTCTACCGCCGACACTGCGGCGTAGGCTGGACGTACCCACGTCTCGTGCGCTTACTCTAGGATGCGGGTCGTGACAGCTCGGGATACCCGAGTTCACAAGTTTGGTACAAAGGTAGAGCAGCCTCCTACCGACTTACGTGACGTGATTACTCACAAACGTAACACAGCAGCGTCGGCATACAATGAGTCACTCTCGGGGCGTCATTGCACCCAAGTCATCATCCACTGCTGCTGCGACAAATCAGCAGCACCTGAAGATCGGCATTCAGTTTTCTGGCGACTGCAGCAGCCAGTACCTGTCCGACAACAACTCAAGAAACATGTGCAAATATTAGGAGACGAGGAGTTTTCTGTCACCTTCTGTAATTCGACTTAAAAGGTTCCTCCTGGAAAGGGAGAAAAGAAGACAGGCTCTTCCAGCCCGGCCATCTCGACCAGTATTGCACGGAGACCCTCATCTGGGGTGTTCCTATTGACAACCACATGGGGTGTATATTTAGGCACTCGATCCAAAAAGAAGCTTCTGGCACCTAGGGGTGCACCTTCGGCCTCCTTGAGAGTAGAAGAAGTTGGGGGTAGCAGTCCCCTGAATGTATTCGACAATCCAATGTACCAAGAGCACATGCAGGGGGTAGAGGCCCCCAGAACTGTGTAACAGACATGGACTTCCCTGAGGGCCACCACCCTCACCAAGACGATGCGGCTTCCTGCGCTGGGGGTAGCACCCCTTCCGAGTCTGACGAAGATGATATTCTGACATTCCCTGACGATTTCTCAACACAAGGGTACGACACCGAGAGTACCTCCGACATAATCCTTTCCACCTCTACCCACATGAGGATAGTCTTTATGGCCGACGATAATCATGAAGCACCTTCTGACCTGTCACGCCCCAGAACCAGAATACTGGAGAGTGGGGGAATGACTCAGCCAGCTACGTATTACGGGTAGATGAATACCGTATAATACGATCAATGCTGTCTAACCAGACGAGGGGGTACATACTACATGAAAGTCTTACAATGGTCATTTAACATCTATTGTCTCAATCATTTAAACAAGAAACAAAAATAGAGAACATGTAAGATAAAGCAGTAAGGCGTCCCAAACGCTCAGTCAAAATGTTCTGGAGATCTGGCTTTACAAAACATAGCCAGATGGTATAGTAACGTATACACAATTGTTATCAGCTGCAGTCTGACTTAATTACAATTATGCAAAAGTAAGTACAAGACGATCCGACTAACATGTCGGTGCCAAACGGCTAAGTATAAAGTAAATAACAAAACGAGCGGTGAGGTAAGGAACCCACTCGAGTCCTTCTGCGATCATTCCCCTAGTATTGACCATCTTGGAGGTAGAAGTAAGCTGGATCCTCGGGGACCGGCTCTAAATCTGGCCATACAAACCAGAGTGGTTAGACGTCTAATAGCAAGTACCACAAGGGAGCACGATATGAAGGATTAAACCAGTATGTAAGAGAACATAATAATAGATCTCTGCATCCCACTAGGATTCATATAACATCACGACACTTCGAACCAACCTCCCAACCAAATAAGAACAGAAGTTGGCCCGTCATGTCCTGACATTCTGATCATCTCAGTTAGGCAACAGAGTAGATACAGTACACAAACAAATCATCTTGAACGGCCAATCAATTCCTGCGGCTTGCTATTGTTAGTCCCAAGCCATCCTGGAATTATGCAAAATAGGGATTCCTCAGTTCTTACTATGTACGAGCAAGGCTAGTCTATCCAGTCGATCAATTGCGTCAATCATGTAGTTAGACGAGTCCCAGCGGGATGCCCGTCGTTATAGCATGTACAATAATATAAGCAGATACCGTTCCCTGTCCGTGTGACAGATTTACAGTATCTGTGGGAACCAGCCGGCCTGTCGGGTACTTAATAGTCCCAAGAGGGCTGCCATGTAAGAACTCGGGAATCCATTCTCTCTATGCCATCATTATTTTATTTAACTTAAGGGTCTCTACGTTGAGTGAAGTTCCATGCCGTGGATCATGGTCATTCAATGAGTACTTTCGTATGGGATACGATATGCGCAACTCTACAACGATACCCGTGCGGCTAGGTTGTAGGTCTTACATAGCGTGATGCAACAATCAAATCTGACCACGGGGTAATCATGCCTTGACCATAAGTACACATGCTGTTTTTGTAAGATAAATAACTAAATAAATAAATAATTTGAAGCCTGCATGTGCCTGTATGCCAATATTCGGGATCGGCTAATCGAGTACAATAGTTCATTACAAGAACGTGTCTCATTCATTCAATTCAATAAGATGACTAGCCAGTCTCTTAGTTCCAACTAGGAACGCATGATCAATTATTAGTCAATGTCATAATCATTATCAATGGTGACAAGGCATGAAAGTCAATCAATTATTACATGGGGTCGAGTCTATAACTCTCAAGGTCCAGTTCTAGTCATACTGGGTATCCATGGATCAATCAAGACACAGGGCACGTTCTACACAATCATAAGTATCAAAAACATCAACATGCTAAGACTATCGAGTTCATGCAAAAAGCGTAAGGTTAAAATAGGAGAACTAACATGCCACTATTAATTGAATAAAATTATAGAACAATTAGAAACATCCAGGTCAAGAAGTCACGCCAAGTTTAGTAGGTTATACTAAGGCCAACAAGTCACGCCAACAAGTCTAGTCGGAGTGAGCGTGAAAATGGTTCATGTTGGCATGCACAGTGTGAGCGTGAAGGGAAATTCACGCACGCACAAAGTAAGCATGGAAAATGATAAGAAATTCACGCACGCACTCAAGGACGTGTGCGTGACTAAAAATCCACGCACTCATGGATGTGTGCGTGACTAAAAATACACGCACGCTCATGAGAACGTTAGCGTGACTAAAAATACACGCATGCTCATGAGAACGTTAGCGTAAAAAAAATACACGAACGCTCATGAGAACGTTAGCGTGACTAAAGTACACGCACGCTCATGAGAACGTTAGCGTGACTAAAATACACGCACGCTCATGAGAACGTTAGCGTGACTAAAGTACACGCACGCTCATGAGAACGTTAGCGTGACTAAAATACACGCACGCCCATGAGAATGTTAGCGTGACTAAAGTACACGCACGCTCATGAGAACGTTAGCGTGACTAAAAATACACGCACGCTCAGGAGAACATTAGCGTGACTAAAAATACACGCACGTTCATGAGAACGTTAGCGTGGCTAAAAAATACACGCACGCTCATGAGAACGTTAGCGTGACTAAAAATACACGCTAACATGTAAGAACATGAGCGTGTCTCAAAATCCACGCAGACACGTAGAGACGTGTGCGTGACTGAAAATACACGCAGCCACGTAAGAACGTGTGCGTGACTCAGCCTTCGTCCCAAGCTAGAAAATGAAGTTTCCAGCCAGAAAATACGCTAAGTTGGGAGATCAAAACCCATGAATAACCGAAATACAACAACTTAGATCTAGAGAAAACAAGCCATAGAAATCGAAAATGCCAAGAACTAAACTCTCTCAGGATCATGAGAGGAAGGGAAATGAACCACAAAAATGGTTCTCCAAGCTAGAAGCAAGATTTGCACTTGCCTGCTGTGGTTGGTGGAGAGAGTGATGAGAGGAAGAAGATGAAGTAATGGTGAAGAGAAGTAATGAGGAGAGAGAAGAAGAAGGATGCTTTAAATAGGAAGGATGGTGGTAGGTGGGAGTTGTGGGCCGGGTTTGTCCACCATGACCCGAAAACCCTCCATGGCCGAACCCAAGAAGACCAAAGCAGAGAATAAAAGCAGGAAGAAAAATGCAGGAAATAAAATACAGAAATAAAATACAGGAAATAATTAACATGAAAATTAAAGAGCAGATAATTAATTAACATGAAATTAAAGGAATTTAAATACAGGATAATACACGATAGATACTACATAAATATACATGAATCGTACATGTATAAAAATACGCATTACGGGAACGGGAAGTGACATCTCTACCCACCTTAGGAAAATTCCGTCCTCGGAATTTCAAATCCAAGCAGGTAAAAATGTCGGAGCTAAACTAATACAAGCAATACTAGTAAGCAAGCAATCATTTTTACCATATCAAAAGCAAGTACTATATATGTAAATCCATCAATCCACAATATCAAGTAGCTCTACCCATAAAGCGATAAGCATGAAGAATCAGGACAATCAAGGTATACAGAAAGTGATATACCTTGTGAGTCAAACAGGTGTGGATACCGTGATCGGATATCATCCTTACGTTCCTACGTTGACTCTCCCAAGGAGTGATAACCCCAAGCAATACGGAAAAGACTAATTGTTCGGTTCTTGAGTATCTTCTCTCTTCGGTCCAAAATGGACACAGGCTGTTCCTCGTAAGACAGGTTGGTACCAACAACCAGCTCAGAGTGATCGAGGACATGGCTTGGGTCCGATACATACCTACGTAATTGAGATACATGAAATATGTCATGCACCTCTCGTAACGAAGGTGGAAGGGATAAACGATAAGCTACATCGCCTATACGATCAAGGACAACAAATGGGCCCACGTACCGCAGACTCAATTTCTTGCGAACGCTAAATCTAATGACCCCGTGAGTAGGTGAGATCCGCAAGAATACGTGGTCCCCAACAGAGAACTCTAGCGGCCTACAATGCTGGTCTGCCCAATGACGATGCCGGTCCTGCGCAACTCGAAGTCGCTCTCTAATTCCCTTGACCACTTCAACTGTCTGGACAATCATTTCTGGGCCTAACATCTTCCTCTCTCCGATATCATCCCATGCAAGCGGCGACCTGCACTTCTTACTATATAGTGCTTCGAATGGCGCCATCTGGATACTGGCTTGATAACTATTGTTGTATGAGAACTCGACCAAGTGCAGGTGACTCTCCCAAGACCCTCCAAAATCTAGAGTGCAAGCTCGTAACATATCTTCTAAAGTCTAAATCGTTCTTTCTGACTGCCCATCTGTCTGTGGATGGTAAGCCGTGCTAAATCTTAACTTGGTACCCAGACTATGATGTAAGCTCTTCCAGAAATATGATGTAAAACGGGTATCTCGATCTGACACAATACTGACAGGGACTCCATGCTACCTGACTATCTGTTGCATATACAACTCTGCCAACTTTTTTGTAGATTGCCTTACTCTGAAAGGAAGAAAGTGTGCTACCTTCGTAAGTCGGTCCACTATTACCCAAATAGCGTCCTTACCACTTGGTGATCTCGGTAAACCGGTTACAAAGTCCATTGTAATATGCTCCCATTTCCACTCCGGAGTAGGAAGCGGTTGTAATAACCCAGCTGGCCTCTGTTGTTCTGTCTTCACTTGCTGACATACCAAGCAACGGGAAACAAATCTAGCTATCTCCCTCTTCATCCCGTTCCACCAGAAATGTTGCTTGATATCTTGGTACATCTTGGTCCCTCCAGGGTGGATAGAATACTGAGAACTGTGAGCTTCTGCCATAACCTCCTGTCTGATATCTCCACTAGGCACACATAGACGTGATCCAAACCTAAGTGTACCATCTTCATGAATTCTCATCTCCTTCCTGAGTCCTGACTCACATTCTGCCCTAAGCTTCTGAATCCTTGGGTCTTGTGCCTGAGCTGCCTTGATCCTGTCTACTAAGTCAGATTGAACTTGCAGACTTGTTAGAACTCCTACATCACTAGGAAGTATAACTTCGATGCCCATCTCCTGAAGGTCTTCTAAGATATGCCTCTGTTTTGTTAACATAAATGCGCCGCCTCTACTGCTAAGAGCGTCTGCTACTACATTAGCCTTGCCTGGATGATACTGAAGCTCCACGTCATAATCCTTAATCAACTCCAACCATCTTTTCTGTCTCATGTTCAGCTCTTTCTGAGTAAAGATGTACTTCAGACTTTTATGATCTGTGTACATCTCCACTCGATCACCATATAAGTAATGCCTCCATAGCTTCAGAGCAAACACTACTGTCGCTAACTCCAAATCATGAGTTGGGTAATTCTTCTCGTGGTCCCGAAGCTGCCTAGATGCATATGCTATCACCTTTCCATGCTGCATAAGGACACATCCAAGTCCTTTACCTGACGCATCACAATATACTGTAAAACCTCCGGGTCCAACTGACAATGTAAGAATAGGTGCTGATATCAACTTCTGCTTCAAAGTCTCGAATGATGCCTGACATTCTGCCGACCAAACGAATGGTACATCCTTCCGGGTCAAGCGGGTCATGGGTGCTGAAAGCTTCGCAAAGTCTGACACAAACCTTCTGTAATATCCTGCTAATCCCAAGAAACTCCGCACATCTGCTACGGTCTTGGGTACTGGCCAACTTTCTACTGCTTCTATCTTCCTGGGATCTACTGCTACTCCAGCTCCTGATATGATGTGACCTAAAAATGAAATGTGATCCGACCAAAACTCATACTTGTTGAGCTTGGCATACAACTGGTTCTCTCTCAGAACCTGCAATACTTTCCTGAGGTGGTCTTCACGCTCCTCTTTACTAGCAGAGTATACGAGAATGTCGTCAAGAAACACAACGACAAACTGGTCTAAGTATGGCATAAAGATACGATTCATCAAGTCCATGAATATAGCTGGAGCATTGGTCAAACCAAACGGCATTACTAAGAATTCATAATGCCCATACTTCGACCTGAACGCTGTCTTGGGAATATCTTCCTTTCGAACCCTCATCTGATGGTACCCTGAACGAAGATCTATCTTGGAGAAAACTCTAGCCTTGCTCAACTGATCAAATAAGTCATCGATCCTGGGTAATGGGTACTTGTTCTTCACTGTTGCCGCGTTAAGCTTCCTGTAGTCAATGCATAATCTGGATGACCCATCTTTCTTTCCCACAAGTACCACTGGTGCTGCCCATGGAGACACGCTAGCTTGGATGAACTTCTTCTCCTTCAGTTCCTCTATATGCTGATATACCTTGGCCTGCTCTGAATCTGCCATTCTGTAAACCCGATCTGATATCGGTTTAGTTCCTGGTGCCAATTCTATACTGAACTCAATATCTCTAACCGGTGGCAGACCTGGAAGTTCTTCGGGAAATATGTCTAGAAATTCTTCAACTACCTTCGAAATCTGAACTTCTTCCATTGCCGCTACTATTCCCTGCTCTTGCTGAGTTGCCTCTGATCTGACTAAGGTGAATCGCTTCATGCCTGGAATATCAAAAGATACACTCCCTCTACGACAATCTATTGTCGCATGACTGTCTTTCAGCCAGTCCATGCCTAAGATAATGTCAAAATTTCCAACAGAAAATTCTATCAACTGGGCGGGTAAGGAATGCCCGCAAACTACAACGCTACACGCTAGGATAACTCTACTAACTCCTACGAGCCCATTGCCAGTGAGTATATTCAACCTCCCTGGCAATGCCTCGAACTCCATTCCTAGTCGTGTCGCAAATTGTGCAGATATAAATGAATAGGATGCTCCCGAATCAAACAATGCTACTACAGGATATGAGGCGACGAAAATGTTACCTGCCACAACATCTCCCGATGCCAATGCCTCCTCCAAGGACAAAGTGAATGCTTGTCCTCGACCTCCTTGCTGATTCCTATGCAGCGGCCTAACCTGATATTGTTGCTGGCCCCTTCCTTGATGATGCTGAGGTGGTCTATGCTGGTGTTGCTGCATCGGCGGTCCCTGCTGCCGAAACATCTGAGCCTGCGGACGCTGTGCCAACGGCCTTATTGCCACCGTCGGTCCTCGATACTGGCCTGCCCCTGGTGTTGGCAGAGCAGGAAACTGTTGCCCTGGTCCTCCTGACCTCGAATTCATGAGACATGTGGTAACCCGATGGTCTGGATTTCCACATATCAGACACAGTCCATTCAATGTCCGACACACATCTCTAGTGTGTCCTATCTTTCCACAATAAGTGCAGCCCGCCGGGGTTTGCTGGTTCTTCCTCTGTTGCTGTTGCTACTGCCTGGGTGGTGGTGCTGGTCCTCATATCGCCACATCGTGGATACGAACACCAGTGGACGGTGCTGTTGTTCGGGGTGCTGCTCCCCCTCCTCCTTCAATCTGACTGTGGGATCTCTTCTAACCCCCAGTCCTCACCGTAAGCCTCTGAATGGTGATCTCATGCCTTCGAGTTGCCGTTAATATTTCGTCAAAAGTTTGGTAATTGTGCCCCTCTATTAATTGCAAGAGTTCTAGATGAAACCCTTGCTGAAACCTCATAGCCCTCTGGCTCTCTGTTGCTATCATCTCTGGGGAGAATCTACTCAATCTGCAGAACACTACTGCATAAGCATCTACAGTCTTGCCGGCCTGCCTGAGGCTGATAAACTTCTGTTGTAGCTCAAACCGTGCCATAACTCCATAGTACTTGGTCTTGAATCTTGTAGTGAAATTGTCCCAAGCCACAGGACGTCTGACGCCCATTTCCTCTGATTCCCACCAATCACGGACGAGATTCTGAAGTAACAACTTCACTAGATCCACACGTTCTTCCGCTGGCACCTTAGCTGCTGTCAGAATAGCCTCAATATCCTTAAGCCAGGCATCGGCTGAGATGGCATCCTCCGTGCCCTCGAAACGGTAGGGGTTATACTTGCAAAACCTGGCTGATGCTCCTGAATCAGTCCTCACTCCTCTTTCCAAAGCCGTCTGCAATCCTTGGTTGAGCAACACATTCTACTCTTGTAGCTGAGTGTGCATGCGCTGTTGGGCCAACATCTGATGTTGCTGAGTAGCCATCATTCCTCTCATGATCTCCAAAAGGGCTGGTATGTCAACTTGGGTAGGTGGAACTGTTGGTGGTGGTGGAACATCCGGATACTGCGATCCAGCCGCTGGTTCCACTATCACTTCTTCTTGGATAGTCTCCTGAGTTAGTACCGGCCCTTGTTGCTGACCAACCTGGTCAGGTTGCCCACGTTGCTCCTGCTGTTGCTGCCCAGCTCTGACCGATGCGGACGAAGTACCCCTAAAAAAAGGGACAAGAGAACAATCAAACAACCAGACATGAAGGATCAATGAAGTCAAAGGATACCGGAATGTCAAGCAAGGGTTGTGAATAACGAATCATGAGATCAAGGGGGAACACGTGTGATTGAGACATCCTGTAAATCAAACACCCCACAAGTCTGAAATCAGACCTGCATGGGCCACCACTAAAACCTTGTCACGCCCCAGAACCAGAATACTGGAGAGCGGGGGAATGACTCAGACAGCTACGTATTACGGGTAGATGAATACCGTATAATACGATCAATATTGTCTAACCAGACGAGAGGGTGCATACTACATGAAAGTCTTACTATGGTCATTTCACATCTATTGTCTCAATCATTTAAACAAGAAACAGAAATAGAGAACATGTAAGATAAAGCAGTAAGGCATCCCAAACGCTCAGTCAAAATGTTCTGGAGATCTGGCTTTACAAAACATAGCCAGATGGTATAGTAACGTATACACAATTGTTATCAGCTGCAGTCTGACTTAATTACAATTATGCAAAAGTAAGTACAAGACGATCCGACTAACATGTCGGTGCCAAACGGCTAAGTATAAAGTAAATAACAAAACGAGCGGTGAGGTAAGAAATCCACTCGAGTCCTCCTGCGATCATTCCCCTAGTATTGACCATCTTGGAGGTAGAAGTAAGCTGGATCCTAGGGGACCGGCTCTAAATCTGGCCATGCAAAACCAGAGAGGTTAGACCTCTAATAGCAAGTACCACAAGGGAGCACGATATGAAGGATTAAACCAGTATGTAAGAGAACATAATAATAGATCTCTGCTTCCCACTAGGATTCACATAACATCACGACACTTCGAACCAACCTCCCAACCAAACAAGGACAGAAGTTGGCCCGTCATGTCCTGACATTCTGATCACCTCAGTTAGACAACAGAGTAGATACAGTACACAAACAAATCATCTTGAACGGCCAATCAATTCCTGCGGCTTGCTATTGTGAGTCCCAAGCCATACTGGAATTATACAAAAAAGGGATTCCTCAGTTCTTACTATGTGCGAGCAAGGCTAGTCTATCCAGTCGATCAATTGCGCCAATCATGTAGTTAGACGAGTCCCAACGGGACGCCCGCCGTTATAGCATGTACAATAATATAAGCAGATACCGTTCCCTGCCCGTATGACAGATTTACAGTATCTGTGGGAACCAGCCGGCCTGTCGGGCACTTAATAGTCCCAAGAGGGCTGCCATGTAAGAACTCGGGAATCCATTCTCTCCATGCCATCATTATTTTATTTAACTTAAGGGTCTCTACGTTGAGTGAAGTTCCATGCCGTAGATCATGGTCATTCAATGAGTACTTTCGTACGGGATACGATATGCGCAACTCTACAACGATACCCGTACGGCTAGGTTGTAGGTCTTACATAGCGTGATGCAACAATCAAATCTGACCACGGGGTAATCATGCCTTGACCATAAGTACACATGCTGTTTTTGTAAGATAAATAACTAAATAAATAAATGATTTGAAGCCTGCATGTGCCTGTATGCCAATATTCGGGATCGGCTAATCGAGTACAATAGTTTATTACATGAACGTGTCTCATTCATTCAATTCAATAAGACGACTAGCCAGTCTCTTAGTTCCAACTAAGAACGCATGATCAATTATTAGTCAATGTCACAATCATTATCAATGGTGACAAGGCATGAAAGTCAATCAATTATTACATGGGGTCGAGTCTATAACTCTCAAGGTCCAGTTCTAGTCATACTGGGTATCCTTGGATCAATCAAGACACAGGGCACATTCTACACAATCATAAGTATCAAAAACATCAACATGCTTAGACTATCGAGTTCATGCAAAAAGCATAAGGATAAAATAGGAGAACTAACATGCCACTATTAATTGAATAAAATTATAGAACAATTAGGAACATCCAGGTCAAGAAGTCACGCCAAGTTTAGTAGATTATACTAAGGCCAACAAGTCACGCCAACAAGTCTAGTCGGAGTGAGCGTGAAAATGGTTCATGTTGGCATGCACAGTGTGAGCGTGAAGGGAAATTCACGCACGCACAAAGTGAGCATGAAAAATGATAAGAAATTCACGCACGCACTCAAGGACGTGTGCGTGACTAAAAATCCATGCACTCATGGATGTGCGCGTGACTAAAAATACACGCACGCTCATGAGAACGTTAGCGCGACTAAAAATACACGCACGCTCATGAGAACGTTAGCGTGAAAAAATACACGCACGCTCATGAGAACGTTAGCGTGACTAAAGTGCACGCACGCTTATGAGAACGTTAGCGTGACTAAAATACACGCATGCTCATGAGAACGTTAGCGTGACTAAAGTATACGCACGCTCATGAGAACGTTAGCGTGACTAAAATACACGCACGCTCATGAGAACGTTAGCGTGACTAAAGTACACGCACGCTCATGAGAACGTTAGCGTGACTAAAAATACACGCACGCTCATGAGAACGTTAGCGTGGCTAAAAATACACGCACGCTCATGACAACGTTAGCGTGACTGAAAATACACGCTAACATGTAAGAACATGAGCGTGTCTCAAAAACCACGTAGAGACGTGTGCGTGACTGAAAATACACGCAGCCACGTAAGAACGTGTGCGTGACTCAGCTTCGTCCCAAGCCAGAAAATGAAGTTCCCAGCCAGAAAACACGCTAAGTTGGGAGATCAAAACCCATGAATAACCGAAATACAACAACTTAGATCTAGAGAAAACAAGCCATAGAAATCGAAAATGCCAAGAACTAAACTCTCTCAGGATCATGAGAGGAAGGGAAATGAACCACAAAAATGGTTCTCCAAGCTAGAAGCAAGATTTGCACTTGCCTGCTGTGGTTGGTGGAGAGAGTAATGAGAGGAAGAAGATGAAGTAATGGTGAAGAGAAGTAATGTGGAGAGAGAAGAAGAAAGATGCTTTAAATAGAAAGGATGGTGGTAGGTGGGAGTTGTGGGCCGGGTTTGTCCACCATGACCCGAAAACCCTCCATGGCCGAACCCAATAAGACCAAAGCAGAGAATAAAAGCAGGAAGAAAAATACAGGAAATAAAATACAGAAATAAAATGTAGGAAATAATTAACATGAAAATTAAAGAGCAGATAAATAATTAACATGAAATTAAAGGAATTTAAATACAGGATAATACACGATAGATACTACATAAATATACATGAATCGTACATGTATAAAAATACGCATTCCGGGAATGGGAAGTGACATGACCGACAATGACTAGAAGTACTGGAAGCCATGCTCCTGTCCTTAGTCAAGTCCATGGACGAGATCAAAGCCGCCTTGCCAACTCAACCAGCAAGGATGCACGGACAAACAAGCTTGGGACCCGCAATCAACGAGGACTCTAACACGACCGCCCCTCCTTTGGGTGATGATCCCTTAGCATCATCCATTCCTTCAGCTGCAGATGAAGCCAATGAGGCAAGAAGGGAAGTCCAGGAGCTTCGAGCGATGTTCAATGCCCGAGACTCCTCTCGGGATCTCAGAATACGGCAGCCATATCCCGTTGCATGGAGAGACGTACCTTTTCTACCATGGTACAAGCTGTTCCATATCGATTCTTATGATGGAAAGACCTCTGCTAGTCGGTACATGACTTACTTTGAAGTCACAACCGACCACTTGCCGCATAGTGACACCATCCTCACGCGATTATTCATCGAAACATTAGAGAGGATCACATTCGACTGGTACCGCAACCTTTCCGACAACTGCATTCACTCTTTTGATGGCTTCAAACACATGTTCCTGAAAGATTTTATGATGTGGGGCATGAGGTAACGATGTTATCTCTCATGGACGTCGTTCAGGTAGAAAGAGAGCTAACGAGGAACTAGATCGAGCGGTTCTGCCAAACCACAATGAGATTGCCCCAAGGCAATCCCGAGAGCTCCTTGATTAAAATCTGCCAAAAGAAGCTGCTCCCTGTAATTAGCCTCTGGATGGGTGACGATCAGTTTAGGGATTGGACGACCTTCATCATAAGTGCTACCAATGTAGAGGCAAAACTGAAGAAGGCTTGCCAGCTGGGATTACACATCCCAGATGGAGAAGATAAGGGCAGACGTCTTGGTTCCATCTCCAGTAACAACAACAGTGGCGCCACCTCTAATCGGGACAATAAGGGCAAACAGGCCATGGTCACTGATGCGACTCAGAAGCTCGAACAGAAACAGACAGAAGTTCCGTGGCCCAAGATCAACTACTCATTTGAAGATAGTCATGTCAAACCTATCTTTGATATGCTCTTACAAGGGGGTAGGATCCAGCTTCCTCCACCAAGGCGCGATCCCCGAGCAGCAGAAATAGAGGACCCAAAGTATTGTCACTTCCACCGCTATGTCCGTCGTGCCACTCATGATTGCTTCCAATTGAAGTGGTACATTCAGAGTCTTATCGACTCTAAAGCTGTGTCGATAGACTTTGAAGAGGTTACCATGGCGACAAATATGGTGTCTATTCAGTTCGGCAACTTCCCTCCAACAAGCACTCCAGACAGGGTCATACCTGTCCCTCAGGCAACGATGGAGGTTATTAATCTTCCACCCGCCCGGAACCAGACATATGGACTAGTACCTCTCACTACCTCACGAGGAGAAATCATGTGGGTGCATCCAGACTTAGTGCCCAAAGTTACCCAGGGGGTGTCATCTCCTACCAGCAAGAAAAAGGACAGGAAGTCTAGATCCTACCATACAATTTTAGCCGAGGCTGAGGAAGCTGCAGCTATTGTTACCCGATATTGAGCACAAGTCCAGCCCGTACAGGATAGTTCAGCTGAAGATCCTCAGCCAGCAATATTGCCTCCCTCTGATGTTCTAAGGCCATCTCAGCCTCCACTGGCGGATAAGTCCAAGACAAAGGAAACCCGCTTCGACAGGCCACTCCGAAATAATGCACCTTAGGGACTGGAGAGACCTTACAACTTCGATATATTAGCACAATTGGCTAATACGCCAGCTAAGTTGTCGTTATACGAGCTTCTAAGGCTCTTCAAGGATCTTCGTGTCGCATTAAGCGAAGCACTCCAAAATGTTGATGCCTACTTAACCCAGGTCAAGCCTCCAGGGGAAGACCTGCAAGCAGATCTATAGGGCAACGATAGCAAAGCTGCAATTCCCAACATCATATTCACTCCTCAGGATATGTTGATCAAGTCCAATTTGCATGATCGCCCCTTATACTAGACTGGATATATTAGCGACATCAAGGTGGACTGGATGCATATCGACCCTAGCTTGTCAATAAGCATCATCCCGAAAAGCTTGCTCCAACTCCTTGGCATCCCTATGCATCGGCTAGCAGCAACCAACACTGTCATCAGCAATTTTAACTCGAGAAGAAGCTATCCCCTAGTGAAGATCCGGTTGAAGTGCCAGATTGGTGACTTGAAGACGAAAGTTACCTACTACGTTATAGATACAGACACCTCCTACAACATCCTCTTGGGACGCCCGTGGATATACGACTATATGATCGTGCCATCCACCCTCCACCAGTGTTTCAAAGGGGTTGAATCTTATTACTCTTCGGAGGCTTATCTATATGACGAGTCCAAGAAACATATAACGGACGAGCTGGAAGTCATCACAGGGCCAGAAGAACCCTTGAAGATTCATCTCTAAGCCCGCAAACTGGGCAAGGTTGTACCCCTTGTTGCAACCTTACGTAAAGAGGCGCTCAGTTCTCCTGCCACACCTAAGCAGTTGGAACCAATGGTCATCTGTCTCCCGAGATCCAGCCAGGAGCCAAAACCTGTCATAGGACCAATGGTGATCCGGCTGCCAAAATCCAATCAAAGGTAACAGAAAGATGCAAGGCCCTCTGTAACACCGATGGTAATCCGATTGCTAAAATCTACTCCAAGGCGACCGGAAGACACAAAGTCCCTTGCTAAGCCCATTGTCATCCGTCTTCCCAAGATGAGCCAGCAGCCAAGTGTCGATCCAATACTCTCAGGCAAATCAATACCTCAAGCGGAACCCTTGGTGGTCAAGTTGCCGAAGACAGCATCCCGACCTCTAAGCTCGCAAGGGGTAGCCAAGGAGGACAAAGAACTCGCCAAATACGTGGTTACAGAGGTGGATAGCCCCTCTCCTGATAATGTAATCCCTGTGGATAAAATTCTTTATTTTATTAATAAGAGGCTATCGTTAGACAATCTAAGTATGATAAGCCTAATCTAACGTATGCTGTACGGGACTGTCTAGACGTTAGCCTGCACACACAGGTAACAACCGTCCATACCCTAAATCAACTTGCTCCCATAAAAGGCACTTACTTCCCGGTCCCAGATAGAAGAGAATGGGATCACACAATCATCCTTGGCCGAAAAAAAGGTCCTCAATCTTTCACGCCATAAGAGTCCGACCTCAGACCCGACGTTGGAAGACTACCGCTCTACTTGTATAGTCCTCAAGCCAAATACTTCATACAAAAACAGGGGTACGACATGGAGGCTACCCCGGGTCTAAATCATGGCAGTGGTCGGTGATTGCCTCTACAGCCGTCGGCACCGGCAGGGAAACCTCAGGATCTTTATCTCAAATCCAGACGCGGCCTCGGGTATGTTACTCCACCAACAATACCCGAAAGTTCTAATGAAGAATGTGAGTGGCACTCTCATTCGTCCGAGTCACCCATTTACGACTCCGATAGCAGTATTAGAGATATATTCAGACAGATATTATCTGTCAACATGACATCCGCTGATATCGAAGTGGAAGACGAAGACCTACTTGAAACACTTGAGTTGGAGCCGTGGGTCCAGCAACTAGATACACAATAGAAGAAACACTTTGAACTTCGTTATCCTCCCACTGAGGATAAGGTTATGCAAGTTAACCTCGGCGATGAAACCTCTCCAAAGCCAATCTTTGTCAGTAAAAGTCTGACAGACGACGAGCGGGAATCGTTGTTACAACTCGTCAGAGAATACATCGATGTCTTTACCTGGAGCTATGAAGACATGCCAGGGCTAAACCCCGAGATTGTACTTCATAAGCTCAATATTTATCCAGACGCAAAACCAGTCAAACAGCAGCAGCGGTGGTTTCGTCCAGACATCATGAATTCTATTAAAGCAGAAGTAAACAGGCTTATAGCTAACAGTTTCATCCGTGAAGAGCAGCACCTAGACTGGGTAGCCAACATAGTGCCAGTTATCAAGAAGAACGAGAAAATTCGAATCTGCATCGATTTCTATAATCTGAATATAGCATGCCCTAAGGATGAATTCCCTCTTTCGATCACTGACATAATGATCGATAACACTTGTGGTTTCGAGCGCATGTCCTTTATGGATGGCTTTTCAGGATACAATCAAATCAAGATTTATCCTTATGATGAGAAGCATACATCATTCTGAATGCCGATCGACGTATATTGTTATACGGTCATGCCCTTTGGCCTGAAGAATGCCGGTGCAACATATCAACGGGCTATGAGTGTCATCTTCAGAGACCATTTGTGCAAGACGATGGAGTGCTACGTTGACGACATCGCTGTCAAAAGCCGCTCTAAAGATGATCATTTACATGATTTGAGGACAGTGTTCGACCTCATACGGGCACACAACCTGAAGATGAATCCCACCAAGTCCTTCCTGGGGGTGTCCAGCAGAAATTTCTTGGGCTTCGTCATTACTTCTCGCGGCATCCACATAGATCCCGATAAAATAAAAGCAATCCTAGAGATGAGTCCACCAAGGAATCTTCGCGAACTTTACGGCCTTCAGGGAAGACTAGCCTATATCAGGAGGTTTATATCTAACCTCTCAGGGCGCTGTCAACCCTTCACTCAACTCATAAGGAAAGGTGTCTATTTTGTATGGAACGAAGAATATCAGCGTGCCTTCGATGATATTAAGGGGTACCTGATGAATCCGCCAGTTCTGTTAGCCCCGGTCGCCGGAAAGCCCTTCATGCTCTATGTACGGGCGATGGAACACTCCCTCAGTGCTTTACTAGAATAGAATAATGACGCGAGACATGAACAAGCTATTTACTATCTCAGCCGGATGATGGTAGGACCGGAACATAGGTACACCACCTTGGAGAAGGAGTGCCTTGCCCTAGTGTTTGTCATTCAAAAAATACGACAATATGTGACATGGAAGACCATCCATGTTGTTTTATGAGTTAATTCCCTCAGTGTTCTCATGACCAAGACAGGCGTACTCAGTTCTCGTCTAGCCACCTGGGCGATACTATTATCCCCATACGACATGGTTTTTATTTCGCAGAAGGCTATTAAAGGTCAAGCCCTGGCTGACTTCTTAGCAGCTCATCCAGGCGCAGAAACAGCAAGAATTTTTGAAAAAATTCTTGATAAAGTCGTCACCTCGAACATGACTTCGCACAACGCTATCTGGCAAATGTTCTTCGACGGTGCTTTAAGAACGGGACCATAAGGTGATATCGTCGCTGGAGTCGGGGTGGTATTAGTTTCTTCCTCTGGACTAGTAGTCAACATGGAGTATTCTCTTACAGAACCATGTTCGCACAACATAGCCTAATATAACGCTCTAGTCATTGGGCTCCAACTCACAAAAGAAGTGGAGATCAGGTACCTGGAAGCATATGGTGACTCGTAGTTGGTTGTTAACCAGATCCGAGGTCCATACGAGGTTCACAACGAGGACCTGATTCTCTATTATCATACAGCAATTGCCATCATTACAACCTTGGAGGGGTTCTTTATAGAGCACGTTCCTAGGCTCCAAATATCGAAGCCGATGCCCTAGAAGGTCTCTCCGCTTTCTTGGCGCTTCCAAATAATACTCATCATCTAGTCGACATAATAGGCCATGAGCTAGTCTGCCCCAGAAATAATCTTCAACTGGGTATGAGCTACTCTGCCCAGATAACCAACGACATACAAGACTGGAGACGCCCGCTCATCGACTTTACGGTCTATAGAATTCTGCCAGAGAATGTGAAAGAAGCAACCTCAATCAGAAAATGCTCCATCAGATTCTTCTACGATACGGAGACGAAAATGTTATATCGACGATCCTACGATAGGCTACTACTAAGATGCCTGTCAAATGCAGAAGCCAAAGAAGCCCTACGTGAAGCTCATGATGGTACTTGTGGGGCTCACCAAACTGGCCCGAAATTGGAAGATCGTCTTCGTCGGATTGGTTATTACTGGCCGATAATGGTTACAGATGCAGTTGATTATGCAAAGAAGTGCAAGGCTTACCAGATCCATACAAATTTCATATATTTGCCATCTGAATTCTTGCATCCAACAGTAGCCTTTTGGCCATTCGAAGCATGGGGAATGGACATTATTGGGCCAATCACCCGCCGTCGTCTAGAGGCCATCGGTTCATACTTGCAAACACCAACTACTTCTTCAAATGGGCAAAAGTTGTTCCGTTGGCAGAGGTTAAGAACAAGGTCCACAGGATTATTCACGACAATGGTCTGCAGTTCGCAAGCCACGCTTTCTATTAATTCTATGACAAAAATCAGATTCAGAACATGGCCTCGACTGCATAAAACCTATTGGCCAACGGTCTGGCTGAAGCTTTCAACAAAACCATAATCAAGCTCCTCAAAAAGTTCGTGTCTGCAAACAAACGCAACTGGAATGAAAAGCTTGGCGAATGCTTATGGGCGTATCGTACGACAATTTGGATGGCTACAGGAAATACACCGTTCTCCTTGGTTCACAGGAGCGAGGCAGGCCTCCCATTGGAGACTCAGATCCCCTCACTTCTAGTGGCCCTTACCTATCGGTTAACGACGGACGATAACTACCACCGACGACTACAAGAATTGGAAGCATTAGATGAGAAGCGTTTACAAGCTCAACAAAACATAGAGCTCTACCAAGCGCGCATCTCTCGTACTTTCATCAAGAAAGTCAAACAGAGAATATTCCAAGTCGGCGATCTTGTCTTAGCCTTTCGCAGACCAATGGTCATGACTCACAAGACCCCCGGCAAATTCCAGCCTAAATGGGAGGGTCCATTCATCGTCGAGATCGCATTCTCCAATGGCACATACCGTCTCGCAAAACAAAATAGGGACTTGCTCATGATGCCCATCAATGCAAGTTCCTCAAGAAATACTATATCTAAACAACACTTTCCATCTCTCAGATTGTGAGTTATATGCCCTCTGGTATCGCTGAACTTACACTCTGACTTCAAATCTCTCAGATTGTTGAGTTATGTACCCTCAGGTACCACTGAACTAACACTCTGACTACTCCGAATAAAATCATATCTCATCTCTTGGTCATATCTATGAACTTCCTGGTCATAGCTTTTCTCTACCAAGAATTTGCCTCAAAATCTATTACCTACACCACCGGTGCGTAGAAGGGTAGTAGGTCCATAAAACTTGTCCTAATCTATTACTCGCACCATCAGTGCACAAAAAGGGTAATAGGTCTACAAAATTCCCCAATGGAAAAATAACCACGTCCATATTACCTCTTAGTTGTTTTTCCATCCATCAGAAACAAATCACCCAATACATAGAACTTTTACGTTGATAGCACCTCTGAGTTGTTCTGTGTACCCCTATTGTGCCTACTCCTACCATGTCCTCATTACCTCTGAGTAGGAAGGCTTTATTTGAACCCATATTTACCACATCCTCATTGCCTCTGAGTAAATATGTTGGTTTTCTCTCTACTTATTATCAGTACTCGTATCGCCAGTGCACAAAAATGGTGATAAGTCTACAAAAATTATCCTAATCTATTACTCGCACCATCGGTGTACCAAAGAGTAGTAGATCCACAAAATATTATTTAAATCTATTTGCTCGCATTTTCAGATGCACAAAAGGGCAATAGGTCCACAAAAATCCCCCAGTAGGATGTCCTTTACAAATGCTGTATTAGGGCTCCTAGTACAAGTACCATAAAATACCATAAATAAAGAATGGAGTGAACATACTCTACCTATACAAGATCAGTTACATTCATAGGACTATATTGACATCAAAGAAAGAAAAATCTGGCAATACATAGTTTGGTTTGACAGCACTTCGTCTTCAAGCAGTTTCGTGGCCCTCGAAGAAAGTCATGTTTTATTGCTGAGAAGCAAACAAAGCTGTTGAATCTCCAAGGAGCTGCCGGGAGGAGGGAAAATATAGCATGCGATCCTTCCCTCCGTGTTGCGGATGCCTTAGCCCCTCTCCCGCGAAGGACCATACCTTCAAAACATAGTCCCTGATGGTGGTTTCGCCTACTTGGAGAGCCGTGAAGGCAGGACGTTTATAACGATGCCTGACCACCATCCAACTGTTCGAGGTATAAAGGTCCTTCCTACCACCTGGGGAAAACTCTTCCGAAGTATGAAGAGTCCTGAGTTATTTGATGTGTATGCCAAAAAGGCATGGGGAAAACTCTTTCGAAGCATGAGAAGTTTTGAGCTGTCTGATGTAGGCGCCAGAATATTGTATTTACACTCCATCGCCGACACCGGTCCTGAAGAAGTTTGCTAGCCAGATCCCTACAAAAAAAAGAAAAAAAAAAGAAGGGGATTTAGCACCAAGAAAACAAAGAACTCTGTTATGCGGCCTAGCCAGTTATGCGGCCCAGCCAAAATAGAACTCATATAACCCAAAGTCATGAGGCCGGCTTCATGAAGTACTCATGTAACGTTTATACGGTTCAGTCATTATCATGCGGCTCAGTCATGAAAAGCTCATACGGCCCAATACTCGTGCAGATCAGTCACGAGGCAATCATACAGCCCAACCTTACAGTATTCATGTGGCCCGATCATAAAGTGCTCATGCGGCACTTATGCAGCTCGATCATGAAACGTTTATGAAGTACTCATGCGGCTTCATGAAGTACTCATGCAACGTTTATACGGTTCAGTCATTATCATGCGGCTCAGTCATGAAAAGCTCATGCGGCCCAATACTCGTGCAGATCAGTCACGAGGCAATCATACAGCCCAACCTTACAGTATTCATGTGGCCCGATCATAAAGTGCTCATGCGGCACTTATGCAGCTCGATCATGAAAAGTTCATACAGATCAATCTGGAAGCACTTGTGCGGTTCAAGTTCGAATGGACAACAGTCATGCAGCTCATTCCATACAGCACTATCATTCAGAATACATGTGGTCCAAATAAGATAGGGCATGCATCGACCAGGTTTAAAGCAATGGCAGTATATGACAGGCCCGCGCATGAAAATATGTGCTATGGCCTTTCAAAATTTCAGTCATCATCTTTTCACCATCCTTACTCTTAAGAGGAAGTTGCACGACAGAATGAATAGAAGGAGCATCTGCCGCTCTCGACGGCGAAGCTAGTCTCTTCCCTTTAGGCGCCGCACCAGTCAACCTGGAAGCTTTTGGAGCCATAGCGGAAAGTATGATGAAGTCGAAGGAGGAGAAGATGAAAGAGAAAAATCTCTCTCTCTGAATGACTCACATTTATAGAGTTGCTGAAAAGAGACTCTTCGATTCTCGAGATCATTAAGGATAAGGACGATGTTTGAGGATTTTATCCCTAATAATCGTCGAGCGTCTCTTCGGTTCTCGAGATCCTTAAAGATAATGACGACGTTTGGGGACTTTATCCCCAGTAACCGTCGACTTTATCTCAATAATAGATCCACAACCGAATCAAGAAAATTAAATGCAGCATTGACAGCTGGCAGGCTCTCTTTGGCTCGAAGTGCCCCTACGGCTCAAGTTTTGATCTGCGGCTCAGGATTTCCCCGTGACTCTCTGCAGTTCGAAAAAACTTCCTGCAATTGAAGACTCCCTGCGACTTGACAAATTTTTCATGCTTCTTATTCAAAGTTTTCCAAATTTGCAATTTGAAAACTTTGAATGGGGTCTTGTAGAAGCAAGAAAAATTTGGGGTTCATGTGGATTATAAATTGTCGTATAGGTATTTTGGGCCAAACAGGTCCGCATGAAGGAAAGCCGCATGACTGGTTCAATGACATATGCGGCCCGTCGACAAACAGCTGCATAAGGAAGATATGCGGCCAAGAGGAGCTGTCCGACTGATAAAGCTGTTAAGTCCTAACAAAAATAACAGTTTTGACACTTCGACAAAAAAAGATAAGACGTGAGACGTCGCCCAAAAGTAGGGTTCGTACGTCTTCACGCGGCCAGAAGTGTGTCGTCTAAGCCGCATGAACCTTATGCGGCCCCAAAATCTCCAAACTTCATGCAGCCAAGAGTAACTATGATCCAAGCCGCATGAGCTTTATGCGGCCAAAATACAGATCAAAGACTGAGAAAACTATGTAGCTCCCCGTAACATGACACGTGACAATCTGACCAAGTCCCTAACTAACCAGATTTGCTGCAACAAAATCCCAACAAATCGATAGATGACAACCAAAGAGCGGGTCTTCGCGTGCTAATCAGCCACGTGGTCGCAGGCTGTCTATGCGGCCCAACATACGTTCTATTATAAATAGCAGGGTGCCACTCCCCTCCAAAAGGCTGGCAACCTTCAAGAAAAAATAATTTCTTCACGAGCTAGAGACTGCATTAGATGGTCCACGGAGTAAGGCAGAGTTGATAGCACTTTCCCGAGCCTCCACCGTCACCCCCTAGAATCAAAACTAAATAATTTTACTTAGATTGTTTCCTAGGATTTTTTTTAGGTTCTTCTTTGTACAAGCGGGTTTGCAATCAATTTCAGTGTTCTGTAATACCTGTCTTTGATTTTTTATGGCAACCAGTCATGTCATTATCAAAATTGACTTTCATGACCAAAGCATCTCCAGTGTTTGAAATATAGAGAATCTCACTGAACTCGTCATCATCGAATTCAATTTCGATGTCGCAGACTAGCAAATAAATAGAACAGTATGAGTGTTACAAGTTGCAATAAAATATACGAATGCATTTGAGTAAATTTGATACATAACTTAAACCAAATTAGCGATACCATGGGTTTACAAAATTGAAAGTTGATACGAAAAAAGATTAAAACTAATGGGGTTTCTAGAACAAAATTTTCCTCTTTTGGAATCCTCAAACCATTCACAAGATACTTCTAGGTCTCTAAATAAGGATCCGCCAAAATCGTATTTTTTAGGTTCCCAAGGGCAAAATAGATTAGGCACGGGACATGAGGTATATTAGATGAAGAGGCTTCATCTACTTTCCTCTTTTTTCTTGGAGAAAAGCTTAGGTGCATGAAAATTTGAGGAGAAGACGAGATTTATACCTCAAAATAATGCTGTAGAATGGAAAAGAACACCGAGAGACTCCTAAATCCAAAAGCTTGATGATGAAAACCCTAAAAATTAGGATTTCCATGGTTTGGGACTTGAATTTTAGGGTTTGGAAGGGGGTTTCTTGGCTGCTACTTAGGAAATGAGAGAGGAGTTTTGAGGGTGTTAGAGAACTTAAAAGAGTGGACCAGCCTCGGGTTCAGGTTTGGAATTAGGGGACCGAGTTCGGCCCAAACTCAGTCAAAGTTCGGTCCAAGTTTTGTTCCTTTGTTCTTAGCATATTTGTTTATGTAATTAAAATAAAATAATTTAAATCTTATGATCAATTACCTTAACTACTTTAGGTTAGCTGTAGGGGTCGGTTACCAGTTAGCCGTAGTCCGAAGACACGACACCGT
The DNA here is from genome assembly GCA_029216955.1 of Iris pallida. Lineage (NCBI taxonomy): Eukaryota > Viridiplantae > Streptophyta > Magnoliopsida > Asparagales > Iridaceae > Iris > Iris pallida. The sequence goes on along the minus strand of JANAVB010032219.1, from coordinate 1,546,767 downwards.
GTCACTTCAGGCTATTTACGCCTGTGTAACAAAAGGACCCTTTTGGCTTATTAAATTAAATACATATCTTTTCAATAACATATGACTTTTATGCTTAAGAACAAACATCGAGAATGCCTAACTCGCGACAAATAGAATTGAAGTAATCTTCTGATAATGGCTTTGTAAAAATGTCTGCTAGCCGATGTTCTGTGTCAATAAACACTAAGCATATGTCCTAGTTGGTGATCATGCAGAAAATGATGACGCTTTTCTCTGTACTTGGTGCGTGAATGACATACTGGGTTATTAGTCAAATTAATCGTGCTAGTGTTGTCACAAAAAACGAGTATGGATTTGTAATACAAATTATAATCTTCTAAGGTTTGCTTCATCTACAAAATTTATGCACAATATTGTCCTATAGCGATATATTCTGCTTCAGTTGTTGATAATGCAACAAAATTTTGCTTCTTGCTAAACCAAGAGACTAACACTTTTCTTAGAAAATGACATATACTGCTAGTACTTTTATGGTCTACTTTGCATCCATCAAAATTAGCATCTAAATAACCTGTAAGGTCAAAAGATATGGTTTTGGGATACAACAAGTTGGTAGTAAAAGTACCTTTATGGTATCGAAAGATACGCTTAACTATGCATAAGTATGATTACTCAGGAATGACCTGATTTCTAGCACATATGCAAATGTTGATCATAATATCTGGATGACTACCAGTTAAATATAATAAACTACCAACCATACCTCGATACTTATGCTGATCGACATATTTGCTACTTTCATCAAGATCTAACTTTATTGATGTTTCCATTGGTGTGCCGATAGGTTTTACGTTGTTGAAGTCAAACTTCTTCAACAATTCCATGTACTTGGCTTGACTGATGAAAGTCCCTTGTGAATTATGTTTGATTTGTAGTACAAAAAAGTGTTGAGCTCTTCCATCCTACTTATATCGAATTCACCCTGCATACACCTAGCAAACTCTTGACATAGTAACTTATTAGTTGAACCACAAATTATGTCATCTACATATATTTGTACTCGTAGTACTATCATCAAGAGATTTGATAAATAAAGTAATTGTTAGCCTAATGATTGTATCATTTTCTTAATATGGCTAATTGATTAAGTTTAACATAATGATGTCACTAATATTCATGCAATCATTATCATGTTGCTACTTAAGCTTACCACTGTCCTACTATTCACTAAATTTATTATATTGTTATACTACTTTGTTCATCTAACATGTCCTTGCAGACAAGTAGTAAGCATGATCAAACCAGGAAATATGGAATAAAAAATTGATGTCGGGCTAAAGGCGACGTTATACAAAAAGGTTTATCTGAACCAACCAATGACCTATCTGGTGCCCCGCACTCGGGGGTTCCGCTGACCATTAAGGAAAAAGGCTATTATGGTACAAGGGAAGAAAAAGAGTCATAATGCCTGCAAGATTTATTTGGACATCTATATGCTGCTCGAGTTTATCTTTCTTCTGTAGTTCACTCAAATATAAACCCAAATTTATTGAGTCTAGGACTTTTGTACATCGAATTGCACTTGGTACCTGAAGTTCACTCAAATATAAACCCAATATATCCACTTAAACAGCCTACAAGTCCATCTATAAAAAGCCTAACCATTTAAACCAAAACCATTATAAAATATGACAATAACTATACTATACTTGGTAACCGAACTCGGACCGAGTTCTAGCCGAACTCGGTCTTGGCAATCCTGGAAAATCTAAATAGTTGTAAAATCTTAGATATTATGGTTATCGACGTTCGAAAAAAAAATCAAATATCCATTAGAACTCTGCCCAAACTCGATGCATAAAAACCTAAACGGAGATAGATTTTCACTTTATTACTCTCTCCTCTTCTTTTAACCTTTCTATCCTATAGTGAGTAAAACTCAAGAGCCTTAATCTTCTTATCTCCAAGGTCAACTCCTTCAGCCTTCTAGTTTTAAGTATGACATCATTTAGAAGTCTGAAAAAGAGTTGTAAAAGCTTGGTTTATAAAGTTTCTTCCTACTGCTGAATTCGAGAGTCCGTCGGATCAAAGCTCGTGGTTGTGAAGTCGATGTGCTCTTTGGATCAAAGCACAAAGTGTAAGGAGTTGCAAGCACTTCAGATTCAAAGCTTGTGTTTTACTATTGTGACTAAAGTAGATTCAACTTCGTGCAAGAGTTCCTGGGCCTGGACTAGTCCTCTCAGAGAGAAACCATGATAAAATCTCGGTGTTTGAGTTTGCTCTCTATACCCTACTGCTTATATATTTGCTTCAGACACATAAAGCGTTAGTGTTAGTCTTCTATTACAACATAATTTTTAAGTTGTTGATAATTGGATGAATTATTCTACTGCAACCTATTCACCCCCCTCTAGTGTTGTTAAAATATTCCTTTAGTAGTATCTACTTTCCCTTTTGAAAAACCATTTTCATATAGAAAGGTACTTAGGCAGTCATTCCAAGTTCTAGGGGCTTGCTTGAGTCCATATTGTGTCTTTTGGTGTTTGAAAACATGATCAAAAAAAATTTGAAATCTTCAAATCTAGGGGGCTTTTTTTTACAAAATTCTCTTATTTTATAAGGCCATTAAAAATGCACTCTTGACATCCATTTGAAAAAGTTTAAAATCACAAAATATGCATATGCACAAAGCCTACGAATGGATTCTAGTCTAGCAACATGGGCATAAGTCTCATCATAGTCAATACCTTTTTCTTGATTATAATCTTGAGCAACTAGACGTGCTTTGTTACGAACAACTTGTCCATCCTCACTGATTTTATTTTGGAATACCCATTTGGTACCAATTATATAGTGACCAATAGGTTTAGGAACAAGTTTCCAAACATGGTTCCTCTAGAACTGGTTTAGTTCCTCTTCTATGGCATAAATCCAAAATTCATCATTAAAAAATCTGCTACTGATTTAGGTTCTACTAGTGAAATAAATACAACAGTAGCAACTATATCCTTAGCAGATAAACGTGTATTTACTTCCTTTGGTACATTATCTATGATCAAAGTTTCTGTATGGTCTGACCTGAACCACATCTTCTTTGGCAGACTCTCCAAATAGCTTATTCCAGTGTCAGTATCTTCAGGTGCTTTGCTGGATAACTTTCCTAAGTCTTCGTTATCACTGTCACTTGGTAATTGATTTTTATGTTCATCAAAAGTAACATTAGCAGACTTTTCAATAATCAAGGACCTTTTATTAAAGATTCTATATACTTTACTCTTGGCCGCATGTTCAAGGAATATTTTCTTCATCTGCCTTAGGGTTGAACTTAAACAAGTTATCCTTGGTGTTCAAAATAAAATAGCGACAGCCAAAAAATTTAAAGTAAGAAATATTAGGAATACGATTAAACCATAATTCATAGGGAGTCTTTTTCGATATAGGTCGAATCAGAATCCTATTTAAAACATGACAAACTATACTTACGGCTTCAGCCCAAAAATATTTTGGAAGATTGTACTGGTTAAGCATGAATCTGGCCATATCACTGAGAGTTCTATTCTTTCGCTATATAACACCATTTTGTTGGGGAGTTCTAGGCTAGAAAAACTCTTGAAAATAACCATTAATTCACAAAACTTTTTGAAATCTGAATTTTGAATTTGTCTCTCTGATCACTTCGGATGTAAGTAATCATGAAGCTCTTTTTGTTTTGAACTTTTTTGCAAAAAAAATCAAATTCAAAAAACGTATGACTTTTATTTGATAAAAAGAAAATCCAAATGTAATGAGAAAAATCAACAATAACAAAAGCATAGAGTATTCCACCAAGACTGACGACTTTGCTTGGTCTAAATAAATACTTTGTAGGGGTCTTAAAGTACTTACAACATTTTTGGATTTAAATGACGACCTAGTTGCTTTATTTTTTTTGTAATCATAACATATCATGTCTCTTTTGAATGCAATTTCAGTTAATTCTTTCACCAATTTTTTTGTTGATAGTCTTCATATGGTGTCCATGTTTGCATATCCTAGTCTCATGTGGCATATCCAGCTTTCATCTTTATTTGCTATAAGGTACTTTCCAGTATTGTTAGTATTGTCTAATAGATAGAAAACATTGATATTATCCTCCATTATTCCATCATAAGCTAAATCCTAGTAGTCATATCATATATAGAATATTTATCTTTCACAAAGTAAATGCCATAACCATTATCGACAAGATGACTTATACTTCGCAGGTTATGTTTTAACTCTGCGACCAGACAAACATCTTTTATGACTGCATAAGGGGGCATACCAATAGTAACATTACCTATTATATAATCTGTCAGATTATTTTAGAAGGAGATGTAACCTTCTTTCTTCATAAATAGCGTAGCGAATAGATATTTACCATCAGCTATGTACCGTGAACATCTGCTGTCGAGAATCCATTTGCTTATAGCATGAGAGGGTTGGCCCACCTATAAAATGATTAGATGTGACCTTTGGTAACCATTTACTTAATGGTACAGAAATGTTTTTTTGGGTATCCAGGCATATATATTCATGTCTATAATCTTTCTACCTCTACAAAACTATATGACGTGTCCATGTTTACCATAGCATGTACATGAAATTGGAGAGCTACTGCTTGGTGTCATATTATAGACATAATGCTTGTCCATGTATACTTATAAACAAAAGCATGATTATGTGAAGTATTAGGCTTATGTGCTTTCTTTGATCATGTTCTTCTATTTGTATGTTTTGTTTCTGGATAGATCTTGATTTGAGTAACATGTATGACCTGTTTTCCCAACCTAATCTTTAATATTTTTAGAGATTGTTATTGTCTCATTATACTTAGTAGATATAACATCTACCTTTGACGAGAACATAAAATATTGTATTTCATCATTTAATATTTACCATTTTATGCTCATTTTATGACTAAAGGTACTCATTATTTTTCTATTTTGATGTAAGGTGCAATTGGAGACACTAAGTGCAACGTGGAGCTAAATAGCAATTTTGGACAATTTTGACACCTTTTAGCAAAATGGTCATAACTCTCTCATCCGAAATGCACTTGAGGTGATTCAAAAAAATTTGGAAAGATAAGACAAAGATCTACAACTTTTGTATTTTGAGTTTTTTGAGATTTAGGATGAATCATGGACGAAATTGTAATGCTCTGTCGTACTTAGTTCAATCGAAGGAATCAATGCAACGACGTTTGGACTTAGCTAGGCAACAGCTTGCTCGAAGTCTCGTTCGACCAAAGCAACTCCTCACGCATGTGCGTGGCTTTAGTGAACTTGCCTACGCTTGGCCTTCACACTAACAAAATAGAATTTTTATTGTACTGCATAGTCTTGATAATAAAAGAGACGAACCCACTTAGCTAAGGGAATAATGTCATTGTCTTGAGTCGATTGGTATAGAACTTGGAATTATTGAGTTTCTGCCTAGATATCATTCTACGATTGGCTTTCAATGTTGGCACTTGGTCTTTGACCACACGAATTGGGTTAGGCAAGTTATGCCTGGAGCTATCGACTTGATATCATAGTAGACACATTCCCATTATCCTACTACTTTGAATAGCAAATACATTCCACTGTCTCACTGTCGATCTTATGGAAGATTAAACGGTTATGGCACTCAAAGAACGAGATTGTCCAAGTTTAGCACGTGCATGGTCCCACTGTTCAATGGCTTGGTATAGCTATGTAGGAGCAATTGGTATGAGCAATAATACCTCTATAAGGAGAATCCGCTCTGATACCAATTGTAGACGCCGATTGTAGGAATGAGATGTAAAACTCTATACACTAGAGAGGGGTGAATAGAGTAGGCAGCAAAAATTTAGCTATTAAAAATGTTTGTAGGAAGATAACAGAATATATATATCACAGGTATGTAAATAAAAAGTGGAGGGCAGAAAGCAAATATAAACATATGGTTGTATACTAGTTTTCCTCTTTTGGGGATTAGTCTAGTCGGAAGAACTTTAGCTTCCAGTTGAATCCACTATAAAAAAATGCCACAAGTTTTCATCCGATGTTCTTACAATTTCTATAACACAAGCTTTGATCCGAAGTACTCGAACAACTTCATTTATGAAGTGTCTTTCTTCAATCAAGCCTTCGATTACAATTACTCTAAAACTTCTAGACCATACCGTACTAGCAAATAGACTAGAGGATTGTAACTGGCTTGGGATTTGAAAATGAATAGCTTAGAACACTAACACTTTGGAAGAATGTATTAGGCTCAGAGAGAAGAGAAGAGAGAGGTGTGTTAAAATGAAAGAAAATTTTCTATATTTGTAGTTTTTTTTCAAAGGCAGAATTCGGACAAAATTCTTTGAGAGAATCTCGGCATAGAGCCGTTGCATCCGTAACTGCAGGATGACCAAGTTCAAAATCTAACATCCATTAACCGAACTCGGGCCGAATTTGGGCCAAACTCGGTCTGAATTATGTTGGTCCAGAATTGGTTTGGTTAGGGTTTTATAAAACAGGTTTGGCATTTATAAGTGGACATGTTTTTAAAATGAAAGGGTATTTTGAAAACGTTTCTTGGGTAGCCTATTTGCCAGTACGATGCAGTGAATATTGTATTCCTAGACTGAATAAATACAAAAAATATATTGATAAAATAGGAAAACAAAGGGCCCTTTGATGATGCCTTCCCTCTAATATTTGAGCAGACTTGAAGACGCATTTTTCTTTGACAACGGTCGTCCAAAGATAAACAGAGGGAGACTTCGGATAGGTCGTTGGGCGGTTCATAGAAATCTCCTTTTATAATGTCGTCTTTGGCCTATTAATAATTCTCCATTACATATGTTCAGATTTGATCATGTTTGATCATGCTTACTGCATGTCTGCAAATACATGTTAGGCGAATAAAATACTACGATGCATTATGATACATGTATAGCAATATGATATAGTAGGGCAATGCTAAGTTTAAGTAGCAACAACATAGTAATTATATGAATATTAGTGACGTCGTTATGTTAAACTTAATTTATTAGCAATATTCAAAAGCATGATATAATCATGGGGCTAACAAGCTACATGTTCCCACGGCTTCAAGGCTCATCATATAGAATATGATTTGGACGGTAGTATCGCATGGAACATAGTTGGGGTAAGACACGGTACACGGATGATTCAAGTAATAGGTCTCACGATTCCACGGTTTGTCATATAGAGTATGCTATGGTCTATGGCATGGATGGAACATGTCTTGTTCAAGTCAAGTAGGAAAGCTATATAGTAGTCGTTTTCTAGGTTTCAAAGATGGAAAATTCACTCGACCGGTAGTCACCGAGGCAGTCCCTAACTTAGGATTTATATTGAGTATGGAAAGAAGAGATTATGAATAAAGGTTTAAACAATATCATTAGTAGGCCATGCTTTTACGTTGAGTCTATATGTCGTCGTAGGTGCGTGGTCATGGACAACTTGTGCACAAGGCGTATCTTCCTCGAATGAGTCACCGAAGCACCAGGATCATGTCGGCTTAGAAGAAAGAGAGATGGCTAAGCAGGATGTTAGATCATACCGCATAGAAGATTCGGGGCTTTAAGTAGGGCTAGCTACACGTACTTGATAATTATCATCTATGTTAATCTATATTCAAGATGGCTTAAATTTCCATTGACCCTTTATATACATGAGTCGGTTTGTTGAGCGATAATCCGTAAGCACGGTATCGGTTGAGTCACAGGAAGTGTAATCATGATGGCATGAATGATTCAAGAAATGTGTGCACAATTTGCAATACAAATATGAAGCCTAAGATTTGGCTATAGTAGAGACACAAGCTTCGACACGAGATATGGCGTTGGGTATTTTAGTCAATGACACAAGTTTACGAGTTTGATTTGAGTCGGTTCTATATTGAAATGAAAAATAGCATAAGATAAGTATGAATGGGTTATACTATGTTGTGAGGCAAGGCCTCGATGTAGTCATACAAATGGGTCTTATGGCACGACCATAATGTTTATACAATTAGGTTTGGTAGCACGGTCTAAAATAAATTGATAGTATGATCATGTTGCTTGCAACATGAATATGCCAGGAGTTCATATAATCAAATCGATCTTAAGACAAGAATAGAAAGGCAGTCAAAAGAATAATTGTATCAATTAATACATATATTGGTGTTGTATTGGTGGGTGAGGGGCTCATTCACCAGTATGGTTGTGTACTGACAACCTACCAGTTTCATACGCAGGTGACAGGTACCTGCTTGTTCGAGGTGGAGCTCGCTTGGATGTGCTGAGTCATCGAGTATTCACCTATACGGGACGTAATTTATGCACATCTCCTTCTGAAGCACTCATAAATTTGTAAGCCTTCGGGCATAAGCGAATGTAATTGAGAGAAGAAAGGAAGTTGAGTGTTTGTATTTAGAAAGGAAGTGAGCTTGAGTGACTTGTAATCTTGGCTTCGTATCCTTGTAATCTTATTCTCAATATCAATAAAGAGTATTATTTTGTACATGTCTTTGTGTTATTCAGTTTTTCTGCTCAAACTTCTGTGTGATGACCCCATCGCAAGTTACTATAATTGGCCATTATGGAACCCGCCTTACGCGAGCACAACTTAGGCTTGCACGACATTACGCTAGCGAGGATGATCAGTTCTGTGGAACTGGGCGTGGCATAATGGTATCAGAGCACGAATTTATGTCATTGGACTTTTGATTGAATTCTTTAACTCTGATGTTGCCTTATTTCTTGATGTTATTTGTGCGCTTTTTCTTAATATTATGTAGGATGTTCCATACAATAAGTCTATATATATTGTGTAAAATCGCACAAAGGATATTTGATTGAACAAAGATGGTTTGACATAGGACACGATTGGCTATGTCGGGCTGGGCATATATACCAAGAATTGCATCGATAATAGCAAGTCGTGTGGTGGACCAAATGTTTGTGAATAAGAATGAGTTGGACTCGATTTGAGTATGTGGGATAACTATCAATTAACATACTCTCAAAATGTTGATATCGTCGATGCGGTGTAGATGAAACCTGCTTAGATTTTGAGGAATTGTTCGAACAAAAGATTTAAAGTGATCGGTTGTGATTTGAATAATCGTTTCAAGGATTTGTCAAGTGATCTCATCCCTGAATAGTGTATAGGATAGCCTTGGGGATGTTTGATCGAGTAAGGATCGAAGTACCAATGAGTCTATCAACAAGCAACAAAATTACGCAATACCTTAGAAAGAATGTTTTAAGTTAGTCGTCACTTGATAGCTAGTATGAGTTTAATTCGAACGAACGAAAAAATAATGTGAATCAGATTGGGATTGTGAGTACGAGATGCAAAAATGATTGAGTAGGTAGATTGAACCGAGAAAAAGTTAAGATGTAATGAAATGAATGACTCAGTTGAGGAATCAAAAATAGACCATATAAAAAATGTTGACAAAGAAATGAACAAAATAAAATTTGAATTTGACTGAGGGAAGATACTACGGTTGGAAGTTAGCATGCATGGAAACATATTTAAAAATACGAGAATGGCGCTTGGGATCGAAGAAGACATTTGTTTGACGACTTAAGATAGAAGATACAACAAAAGTGTTTTTTGAGTTTGACGAATTGATTATATAACTAGTTCGAGGGATAACAATCGAATTTGACGTTGAATGTCGAGGATATTACTGTATATCGAGTTCAGATGATAGCATCAATTGCACGACTCAAAGTTTGTTGCAAAGGAAGATCGTTAGGTTATGTATATCATCGATGGTAATGAGGTGTATCAAAAATCGAAATACGATAACTCGGGGGTACTCGGATTCAAAGAATGATGGTGTGTGAAATATTATTATTTGAATGGAGTCTAATCTTGAGATTTTGATAGTAATAAATTTTTGAGTGACTTGATAAGATAAACTTAAAGTTTGCATGAATGAATACTAGTTAGATTATACGGAACAATAATATTGACGAATTTGATGATCATTGATACAAGGTTTGTTATGACTCAAAAAAATTATAGTAGGCCATCTTGCGATTGTGCTATGAGATAGATGCACGAAATTGAGGACTAATAGGTTTGAAAATTTGAGTGAAGTTATGATGGGTGAATCATGATTGATGTTATGCAACTAGAGAATTGAAAATTGATAATGCAACTTGTAATCGGTGGATTATAACTTTGGGATTTTGTAATCGGGGTGTATAAATTTGGATTGATAGGTCTATTGAACGAATTGAGGACTATGAGTTTGAGAGTTGTGAGTTGCATCGTTGAACCGTATTGTGATCGAGGATGATCGTGAAACGTTTTACCCTAGGATTGGCTTCGTTGAATGACTTGCACCCCTTGAACCAAATGCTACGAATGCAAATAGAAGAAAGCTATACTCAAAATTTAAAAATCGGAGTGATGTGAGCTTGGGTAAGAAGTCCTGTACTATCGACTATGGTTGAATTTGGGTAAGAGTTCTGATATTTGGAAGTGGTGATCCCAACACTGACTTGACTTTAGCCTAGTGAATATGGCCTAGCAGTTAGGCAATATCCCTGTATGGAGAGATAAAAATTATGCGATCGACTATAGTTAGAGTTGCCTGGATAGATGATAGAGCTAGGTTAGCTAGTTAGAAGTGTCTTAAAAAAGCTTGAGGATTGATAGGATTGGATATTGGTATTGGTAGATAGAATGATTCAATTATGTGGAGATACCACTCACGAGGCCTAGCTGAAATGCATATGTATTGGGGATGTCTTATATATGTGCACGATCTGATACAAGTGGTATTGTCGAATTCTCTATCATGAGACTTGGTTGAATGCATATATTTCGAGGACACCTTAATAATGTGCACAATCAGACTAAGTGATATGTTGAATTCAAGTAAGACTAAAGGAATAGAACAGTATTGTGGATTTTGAAATCATGGGTTTCAATAAAAATACTGATGGTAGTGCAACCAATGGATATGAAATAAACTTGAATGCTGATTGATTGGGTCCAAAGTAAACCAATCAAATTTGCTTAGGCTGGATACTCAGGATGATTATGTTGATATCATACGAGTGTGGTCGAAAAAACATTGTATATTTGTTGTACTGAATCAAATTTAACAAATTCGAAAGATAGTAAAATCGGTAGACGAAATATAAATATGGATACGTACAAATATTGATTGAGGCACTAATGCAAGTCAGGTTTCAGAGATTGGTTAAGGAGGGGTAACATTGGATTTTGACTACAAGATGATGAATGAATGACTTGATGAAATATTTGTTTAAAAATTTGTTGAGGATACCGCTTGGATGGTTTGCCCTAGAACTAAGTTATCCTTGTGCACGATGAGTATAAGTTACACTAAGTTTGAGATATAGTTGTTCGATATAAAAAATATATAAAATAACTAAGGCACGAGCATGGCTCAGATTAAAGAAACGCATACGGGGAGTGTGCGCGAGAATCATTGAGTGTTGAATTAAGTGATAAGTTGATAAGTTTGTACTCAGTATGTTTTGAGGAAGAAATTTTTTCTAGGTGGTGTATTATGTAATGCCGTGTCCTAGTCAGTTAAATCGGAGGTATCGAAATGCAACGGCATTTGAACTTAGCTAAGAAACGGCTCGCTTGAAGTCCCATTCGACCGAGGCAACTCCTCGCTCAGGTGGGTGGCTTCTGTGAACTTGTCTTTTTGGCCTTCATACTAATAAAATAGAATTTTTATTGCACTATATAGGCTTGGTAATAAAATAGAAAAATCTACACAGCTAAGAAAATAATCCCGTTGTCTTGAGTCGGTCGGCATAGAACTTGGAATTATTGAGTTGTTGCCAAGATGTCATTCCACGATTGGCTTTCAAAGTTGGCACTGGATCTTTGACCACATGAATTGGGTTAGACAAGTTATGCCATGAGCTATCGACTTGATGTCATAGCAGGCATGTCCCCACGATTCTACTGCTTTACATAGCAAATACGACCCACGGTCTCTCTATCGGACTTATATAAGATGGTACGGTTATAGCACTCAAAGAATACGATTGTTCAAGTTGAACATGTGTGCAGTCCTATGGTTCCATGGCTTGGTATAGCCGCACATTTCCACGGTCTCAAGGATTATCATATAGAATATGACTTGGGCGACAGTATCACACGAAACATAGTTAGGTTAAGACATGGTTAATTCAAGTAATATGTCTCACGATTCCACAGATTGGCATAAAAAGTATGCTACGGTTTGTGGCATGGATGGCACATGTTTTGTTCAAGTCAAGTAGGAAGGCTATGCAGCAGCCATTTCTTGGGTTTCAAAAATAAAAAAAAATCACGCGACTGGTGGTCGCCAAGGCAGTCCCTAACTTGGGATTTGTATTGAATAGAAAGAAATGAGGAACAAAGGGTTTAGTAGTATCATCAGCAGGCTATGTATTTATGTTGAGTCTGGATGTCGTCGTAGGTGCGTGGTCATGGACAACTTGTGCACAAGGTGTATACCTCCTCGAATGAATTGCCGGGACACCGGGATTATGTCGACCTAGAAGGAAGAGAGATGGCTAAGTAGGATGCTGGATTATACCGTATAGGAGATTCGGGACTTTTAGTGGGGCTAGCTACCCATACTAGATGATTGCCATCTATCCTAAGCCATGTCCAATATGTCTTAAATTGTCAGTAACCCATCATATAGATGAGTGGGTGTGCTGAGCGGTAATCAACATAAACGGTGTCGATTGAGTCACAGGAAGTATAAGCACAGCACGAACGAGTCAAGAAATACGTGTACGGTTTACAACATAAATATAAAGCCTAAGATTTGGCTATAATATAGACACGTGCTTCGGTACGAGATGTGGCATTGGATATTTGAGTCAATAATACCATGTTTACGAGTTTGGTTTGAGTTGGTTGTATGTTAAAATGTGAAAGACCGTAAGACAAGTATGAATGGGTCACACTGTGTTGTAAGGCATGGCCTCGATGTTGTCACACAAATGGATCTTATGGCATGACCATGATGTTTGAACAACTGGGTTTGATAGCATGGTCTAAAGGAAATTGATATTACGATCACGTTGGTTGCAACACGAATAGGCCAGGAGTTAATGTAATCAAATTGATCCTAAAGCAAGAATAGAAACGACAATCAAAAAAATAGTTGCACTCACTAAATGAACATGTTGGTTTTGTATGGGTGGGCGAGGGGCACACTTACCAGTATGGTTGTGTACTGACAAGCCACCAGTTTTCATATGCAAGTGACAGGTACCTGCTCGCATGAGGCCGAGCTCGCTTGGACCCACTGAGGCATGGAGTTTCTTGGCATTTTGATGCGTACGGTCGCATTAAACTCTTCACCTATACGGGATGTAATGTGTATACATCGTCTTCTGAAGCACCCGAAAAGCTGTTAGCCTTCGGACATGAGCGATCGTAATTGAGAGAAGAGAGAGCTGAGTATTTTTATTCAGAGAGAAAATGAGCTTGAGTGACTTGTAATCTTAGATTTGTGCCCTTGTAGTCTTATTCTGAATATCAATAAAGAGTATTATTTTGTACATGTCTTTGTGTTATTCAAATTTTCTGTTTGGACTTCTGTGCGACGACCTCATCGCAAGCTACTATAATTGACCGCTATGGAACCTGCCATGCATAAGCGCAACCTTGGCTCGCACGGCATCACCCGCTAGTAAGGACGATCGGTTCTGCGGAATGGGGTATGACAGAAATCAGGCTTAAATTTGAGTCAAAGATGTCGTAGACGAAAATATGAGCTAAAATAACTATTTTTCCTACTTATTCTATGACTTTGTTTTATTATTTGAGAAGTTGTAACTATTAGAGGATTTTTGGGAAGATATTGTAGACTTCAGACAACTAATTTAGAGTGTATAAAAGGGGTATAAATTATGAAGAATAGTGTAACAACATACAACTCTTCTTCTTATTCTCCAACTTTTCATTTGAAGTTTTGATGAATATGTGCAGCTAAAAGTCTTGTTGGTCAAAGGAAACAGAAGTCTTGGAATCAATAAACTTATCAGATATAAATTATTTTTATATGTTTTATTTATTCATTAAATATTGAACGTTTTTTATGCCCACTTTCATCGTTGTTTTGTTAAATTACTAGGAGACCTACTAGTTTATTATTCATTTCGATCTACTGCTAAATTAAATATCAACTCTAATATTGTTTAATTTTTCTAATTTATGAAGTAGCCATGATTTAATGAACTACCTTATTTTACTAGATCTTAGGAGAAAAACTTTTGACAAAATTAAATGCAAACGCTTGTGCTTGCGTTGTTTTGCTTTATTGATGTCATAGTTCTTTAAGAAATTGCTAGATTAAATCTTTAACGCTTCTCTTAGATTATTTAGTAATTAAAGTTAATTAGGTCACTTGTATCTAATTAACTAAGCATAAGAGAGATAGGAATATACTTCCAATGGTGAATAATCAAAGTATGAGTTAATTTATCTCAACAGTAGATGTTGACTGAGACGAACAATTGTCCCTTTAATTGATTTTAATACTTTAATTGTTTTTAGCTCTTAAATTTTATTTTATCATATTCAAAACTCTTTCCCCCCATCCTTGTTCATATTGTAAAAAGTACATTAATTGCTCTCCGTGGGATCGATCCTTACCCTCACTATTACAGATAGTTTTAAGTGTAAATGTTTTATTCTTGGGTGTCTCTGACAATACACCAAATTTTGGCACTGTTGTTGGGGAGTAATTTTAGTTATTTCTTTGTGCTTTCTATTCTCCTAATGAATTAATTTTCTGTTTATTAGAAAAAACAAAAAATTAACTAGAAATAGCGATCAATTGTCAACAATTTGGTACTTGGCTGGATCTTCCATCTAGGCAAGCTAATGTGTTAAATCTTTTTTCTCTTGAACAAAAAACTACTAGTTTAACTTCTCTTGTTCATCAGATGGTTGTAGGTAACATGCAAACAGTAATAGCTTGTGGAATTTGTTTAGTAGCAAGGCATCCAACTAATATGTGTCCAACTTTTCAAGAGGAGCCTAGTGAAAAAGTGGATGCTGCATGTGGTTTTTTTGGACAATCACAAATAAATCTCTATTCAAATACCTACAACCTTGGATGGGGAGGTCATCCCAAATTTGACTATGAGAATCCCCAATCAAATCAGTCCGCCAATCAAAATGGTCTAAGTTACTAGCAGTACAAGCAACCATATCCCTATGAACAACAATCGGGTCAAACTTCTAATTCTGGTATGTCTTTAGAAGATATTGTTTAGTCTTTTGCCACTAATACCTTGTAATTTCAATTAGAGACAAGAGAAATGGCTGCAACAATTAATAAGTTGGAGGCAATAAGTTTAGAAAAATTATCATCTCAAATGATAGTAATTCTAAAAAATGCAAGTACAATCATTTTGAGAAGTGATAAAGAGGTAGACATCCTAGTAAAGAAAGAACCTAAAGGTCAAAACATGAAGAAGAGAAAAACATCGTTGCAGACACGAACATTCCTAATGGTGACATAGTACCTATTGGACGTAGCATTTTTGAACTTGATGGCAAAGATAGATTGGAAGTTGCCATTAGTGAAAATTGAGAAAAAGAATGAGGAGTTAGTCTTGAGTGCTAAGTTACAGGAAACTATTGTAGCATCAAAAAGACAATAGTCAGGTATTACCGTTCCTTATAATCCATTACCAATTTCTAACAATAGGCCTTTACCCTCTATTTTGCAGGCCCTCATTCTTGACTTGAAACGCCTGCCTAGTTACGTGAAGTACATAGATTCGAGCCAACGACATATTTAACAAAAAGTTTTTTGATTTTTTTCTCTCAAAATATTTTAAGTTGTTTTAGTTTTTTTTTATTTTTTTCTCTCAAAAAAAGTTTTTATTATTTTTTTTGGTTTCAATGATTTTTGGTTGAATATGTCATGAGAAAGATTTAACTATGTTTGAAAAATTTATCACATGATTGAATATGTATTATTTTTCAACTTAGAATTAATTAGTCGAGTTATTTCCTTAAGGATGGCATTGACTAAATTTGGTAGACAAAAGCTAATGAGATTTTGAACCTTTAGACTGACACATCAGTCTCACTATTTTCTTTGATGAGAGATATTCTTCCATAGATTTGATTATCTAGAACTTGCTTTGATTCTCTTTGAGGTCACATCGACACATGCATACATAAACATAATTAAGGCCCTCTTTGTTATAAGCTACATAGGCCAAATAGCCTATCTTATAATTAATTTTTCTATTATTGAAACCCTTTGAGCCTTATTGCTTCTAATTTGGTGAACCCACATTTCAAGCATTAAACCTGAAAAATAAATCTTTAACCAAGTCACAAATCTAGTGGAACATTATGATATGTACAGGTGTATAAGAAATAAGTGTGGGGGTATCTGTATTTCTAGTTTGGTTACATATTTTCATTCTCAAATTCTTAAGTTCCTTCATGATTCCAAAAAAAAAAGAATTAAGAAAAATAAAATACATAAAAAAAGAAGGAAAAAAGGGAATAAAAGAAAAGAATAAGTAATGAAGAAAAAAGTGATGAAGGAAATTACTTTTGATATACATGTTCATAATTCCTGCTAAAATTCCAATAAAGGGGTATGTTGAATACTTTAAAGTCAAATTGAAGAAGCTGCTGAATAGGGTGATTGGTTTTACATGTTTTATACATTCGAGCTTGAGTTAAATCGTTTTTGCTCCGCTATTTTTGATGCCCTTTCACTACAATCCCAAAAATATCTTGCCCTGATTCTAAGCCCCATTACAGGCCACAAAAAGTCCTTATGATTTGGGTTATGCATTTAATCCCAGTGTTGGAGAATGAGAAGATATGCAAGCCTATGGTAGACTATTTATTTTGGAATTTGAACAAAACGCATACCCTTCAAATACATGAGAGTTGAGTGTTTATTTCCGTGACAATTTAGTTTACTCTATCTTCAAATGAAAATACTAAATAATTAGAAGTTGTCTAAGAATATATTTTCATGCTAAATTATGAATTTTGAAGAGCTTGGTTATTCTTTATTTATGGCATTACAAACTTAATTTTCATTTTGGAAAAAGTAAATTAGAGTTTTGTCCGAGGACGAACAAAATTAAGTGTAGGGGTATTTGATGAGAACATAAAATGATATATTTTTATCCCTTAATGTTTACCATTTTATGCTCATTTCATGACTAAAGGTACTTATTATTCTTCTATTTTAGTTTAGGATACAATTGGTGACACTAAGTGCAAAATGGACCTAAATAGCAATTTTGGACATTTTTCACACCTTTAGAAAAATGGGCATTACTCTTTCATCCAAAATTCAATGGAGGTTTTTCAAAAATATTTAGAAAGCTAAGATCTACAACTTTTGTATTTTGAGATTCATGTTGTATAATGGACGAAATCAGGCTTGAAGTTGATTCAAAAGTACTATGAACAAAAATAGGAGCTAAAATAACTATTTTCCTACTGGTTCTATGACTTTGTTTTGTTATTTGAGAAGTTGAAACTATTAGATGTTTTATATGGAGATATTGTGGGCTTCAAACAACAAACTAGAGTGTATAAAAGAGGTAAAGATCATGAGAAAAAGTGGAACAACACATAAATCTTCCTCTTCTTCTTCTCCAACTTTTCTTTTGAATTTCTGATGAACATGCACGGCTAAAAATTTTGTTGGTCGAAGGAATCTAAATTGTTTTTAATGTTTGATTTATACTTTGAATATAGAACATTTTTATATGCCCAATTTTATGGTTGTTTTGTTTAATTAATATGAGGCCTACTAGTTTATTATTCATTTTGATCGACCACTAAATTAGATATCAAATCCGTAATGGTTTGATTTTTCTAATCTGTGAAGCAACCAAGATTTAATGAACTCCTTCATTTTATTAGATCTTCGAAGAATTTTTTTAACAAAATTAAATGCAACTGCATGTGCTTGTGTTGTTTTGCTTTATCGTTCTCTTAGTTCTTTATGAAATTGCTAGATTAAATCTTCAGCGCTTGTGTTAGATTATTTAGTAATTAAAGTTAATTAGATCCCTTGTATCTAATTAACTAAGCTTAAAAGAGATAGAAGATACTTCCAACGGTGTATTCAAAGTAAGAGTTAATTTATGTTTGCATCAATGATCAATTTTAATATCCCAATGGTGAATGTTGATTGACACCAATAGTTGTCCCATTAATTCACTACACCAAAATGGGCATTTAGGAACACTTTTTGTATGTACCTAATAATTTTAGGAACATTTGGCCACTACAGCAAATACGGCCTACAGTAACATGTGTTGAACGCTATAGAAAGTGGCATTTCAATTATTGGAACGGTTATAATGCGTTCCTATTTTCATTTGGAAAGTTTATTAAATGTTCCTATATTAGATTTTGAAACACATATAATATGTTTCTAAAATAGTTTTGGAACGACTTTAAAATGTTCCTAAAATTAGATTTTGCTACACATATAATGTGTTCTAATTTATTTGTTTGGAACACCTTTGAGTTGTTTCTAAATATTAGTTTGAAATGTTTTATGTTCGTTCCTAAATGTAATTTAAAACATTATTTGCAATATTCATGTGGCTAGTTATGAAACACGTTATTAACGTTCATATGCATTTTTTAAATTTTGAATTTCACAGAAAATTTTTAGTTTGAACCACAAATATGATTATTCATGAAATTACCATTAAACACAATAAATGGTGCATTCCACACATTCCCTGAACAACATCCAAGAGGTCCACTAAATTAATCAAAACTGTCAACTTAATGCAAAACAACTAATAACACATATATCACAAACGTTAATTGTTATAAAATGTAATTGAAAGTATAAATAAATTAAAAGTTACATATAATAAAATGTAGCTCAATCACGAAAGATAATATGTTTACAAATTTTACTTCTCTAAAAGATGATGCCAAAAATTATTCTCGAAACTAATGAAGGAGATCTGAACGACGACAACTAGCTAGCAGCACCTGCATACAATATTATGAAACAATTTGTAAGTTAAAAGCTAAGATAACCAAAATCTACTATGTTCAAGAAATTGGAGAATACGAGTCTATATAATTCAGTTTTGGTGCCAACAAACAGCTCAAAACAATGAACCAAACAAACAACTCAAAATAATGAACCAGAAAATCACTACCATTTCCATTTTTTATTTATAATAAAGACCAAATATCATATCCAAATTTTGATACATATGCAAGTAAACTACCAAATATAAGAAAAATATCAGATCCCTGGACATATCTATATTTTCACTATTATATAATATGTCAGTAATCATCTCTTTACCCAAGTTACAGCAAGTGGACTCCTTTTTTCATTACACAAGCACTCAAAACACCAATATCTTCTTTGAGCCTGACACATGTTAGTGTCTAGACTATTTAGATATAACACTGTGATAATGACCATCAATCCAAAATAAACCAAACAAACTAAAAAATGCCACCAAACACTTGCATATGAAATCATTGACGTGTAATAATCATGGTAGTTTTAATTGCTAAGAAACAAACTTCTGAAAAACATTTGCTGAGAAACAAACTTCTGAAAAACATTAGCCTTGTCCTGAGTATGAGATTGTTCCTTGATGGTGAAGGTTGTGTATTAAATATTACAATTAAGAAAACCATAAGCATGAATAGGGAACATTGGAAATGAGCAGACCAGAATATTGTCTATCAGTAAGAAAGATAACTGCTTCCTAAATGACCAAGAATGTCAATTTTAATTAAAACAAAAGTGCACCATATTTACTCTGTTGTGAAACAATTATCCTCCCCTTACAGTGAGCAGTAATCATCAGGAATCATTGAACAATCAAAATATCTCCAGTTTCTCTTCAATTTTACAACAGCGAAGAATGTCACAAGAAATCAAGTTGATTCATGATGATGCATAAGTAATTGATTTTCAATCTCAGAAATAGAATAGAAATTGGACTTTAATTCATCAAATATGAACATAAGTAAAACCATGAGTATTAGCTAAAGATATCACAAATCACAAAGGATATGTAGTATTAGATATCATAATAATCAATTGCAGTTAGCCTATTGTTAAATGACAGAAGAAGAAAAAATAAGTACAAATGTCGTGTATAATATACTACTAGTAAATGTACGTGCTTTGCACGTATAATAATACACAAAAAGAATATTATCCAATTATAGTTAAATATCTCTTCTAACTATTGTGGATAAGGTGTGAGGTATTTTTTCTGTTAGGTTGAGATTGATTCCCTATGTTAACAAATTTTAACTTTTTTCAACAATTTTTTACATAATTTATTTTTTTTAAAAGTAGACCGTGATATAATGACGGCTTAGACGGCTCACTTTTGAACCATTTTAAAGCCTCATTATATAGTGTAAGATGATCGTTCATGAGAATAGTAACAATATTAATACTAATTGGGAAAGTCCATGCATTCTAAACTATCAATGGAAATTTTAGGGGGAAAAATAAAGAAAAAGAGATGTAAAATAAACAAAACCAAATAAGGATTGAAACTTCAAGTACCATTCTCATGGTAACAATAACTAACTAAAATACTAGATAATCAAATGGTATTTCATCTTAACCAAAAAGTGAGCATTCTAGTGATACTAGTCCGGCGAAAAATAGGGTTTCTTCAGTTTTGTTCGAAAAATAATGCAAGTCTGTCCAACATAAAATATGGAAAAACATGTGAACATGCCACCTCAGTCTCATGGTACCTTTAATGGAAGAATAATAACAATGGAGGATGTTTACTTACTTAGCAAATAAGAGTAATATCTAGTTGAGCAATTGGCAAAAGTACTTCCACTTCAGAATATGCTTACTCTAAGGTTTCCATGGTTGCCTCTTCCACAGTAGACTCCTCAATTTTTATGAAACTAACAGGAAGAGTCCTATAGATATAGAAATTTCAGATTGGAGTAGATAAGGAAAAAAGTGAGAAGTGAACTAATTTCAACACAGTGGACCAAAATTTTGCACCAATAAGTAACAAACAAGGCAAGAAAATTAATTTGCTACTGCAAACTGAAAACTAAAACTCCATTCAGACAGACGAACAAGTGTACAACTCCAATAGTAACTCAAAATTTTGATGCACAAGAAGTCATTGTTACCTTCTAAAACAAAATAAATCAACAAAGTTACACAACAACTTTATATTTTAATACAAAGGATTTAGTATAATGTTTGCTTTACAGATGGTTGGGAAAACAAATAAAAAATTATGCCAACAAATCTTGCATAGCCACAATTTTCTAGATCAAAAGACCTTCCTGGGAGCAAGTCAGACAATTTTCTTAGACGATGGTCTTAACTCGTTTGCCATTATGACAAACCTGTTGGCAAATTCAATTTAAAAATGTGCATCATTGAATGTTATTTTTTCCATCAATAATAAAAAAATGAGAAGATATCTTATCAGGTTAAGCACAAAGTAGTACTGGTAATACTTTCCAACTTGTATTCATCTAAGCAAAAATTGTACTTGAGATTGAAATAGGATGTTGATTGTTATTTGTACTACCTACTGATAGAGCTTAGTTATCAGTAGTGTGTGGCTAAGAGATAGACTATTGAATCAATGTCTAGTTCATGACCCTAAACCCCTATATCTATTGGGATGGTCTTATTTTCCCTCATTTTCCAACTAAAGCTTGGCATTGTGATAGTTATTTTTAAGATACCACATAAAACTGGCTTGGCATTGTCCAACTAAACATTTTTCCTTTTCATTCTTTTTATGGGGTATCATACTTCTCTTATGCATTCAATATGATCAATCTTTTGATCATACTACAGACGCATATCAGATCCCAGATTGTCCAACTAAATATTTTTCCTTTTTTTCTTTTCGTTTGGTAACATAATTCTCTTATGCATTCAATACGATCAATCTTCTGATCATAATACAGACGCATATAAGATCCCAGATGATCCTAGTACATAACTTTTGAAACACAATTAATAATGCACCTAAACCATGTCACGACCCGCACCCAGTGTAAGGGCACGAAAAGTAACGAACGCCCAGCCTACGCCGCAGTGTCGGCAGTAGAACGCTGTCCTGAGTCACAATATCTAATACAGTCTAAAATAACCTCTGAATGGAGAGTAAATAATAAGTAACTCAATCACAATACTAAGATGGAATAGAAGAATGAATCTCAAGAGAGTCACAGATAAAAAGTCTAGGTGTAAACCACCAGAATAAAACTCAAGTACAACTCATAAGGTCTCAAACAGAAATACAAATAAAGTACTAAGTCTCAGCTAGACTATAGGCAAGTCCTCAGCGACTGTGGGATCCTCCTGAGGGTCCACGTCGCCAGTGTCATCTAAGTCAATGCCATAATAAGTAGGGCAGTACTCCTCATCAATACCTGTAAAATTTTCAAATGCCCAGTCAGGACGGAACGAGCACATATCTCTCACAACAATTCATAGCAGAAATGGACATATAAAGCAAGCTATAGAAAACTATACATGAATCGCTGTAAAGGAAAGTCACAAGAGAGAGAGACTATAAAATGAGATATAATATGATAAATAGAGAAATGTAACCTTCTACGTGATTTAGAGCATGAATTGGTTATGTAAACGGCTTGGGTTGCACATGGATACAGCTAAGGAGTGCACATGGATAACAACTACTGGGGATAATGATCACATAACCAACTACACTCTCCCTGCCCCAATCAATACACAAGGATCAATGCATGTTATGTTATTACACATGAATAACAACTACTGTATACATGGAGCACATATGGTCATGAGTGTACATGAATAACATATGAGTGCACATGGATAAATATGAATATATGGAGTACATGATGGCTATGATAAAGTACATGAATATGACATACTCGATGTATCCGAGAGGATAACATCACATGAAAAGATCCATAGAGTACTAATCCGTGTGAACATCGTGTCAGCATCAAGTATACTAGTCTATAACAAGAGAACATATCCAAAGAAGTATGAAAAGATCAGAGAATGTACTCGCCTGGCAAATCGAACTGCTGATGATGAGGTGTAACTAAACTGGGGCAATATAAACCTATTTAAAATACACACATATCACAACCAAGTCTACAATATCAAGAGAAATAGCTACAATGCAAGACTACATGCTTCTAGGTCCATTTTGGTCAAAGTCAACCCTCGGTCAACTCTGGTCAAACTTGGTCAACACTGGGCAAACCTGGTCAAACCTGGGTCAACTAGTCCGTCTACTAATTTCTAGGTCATACACAAAATTTCAGGTCATTCGGAGTTCGTTTGAGTCAATTTGGATCAAGTTTGACCCAAAGTTGACTTTTGTCAATTTGGTCAACTTGTCGGCCAATTCGACTAAACTAAGCTCAAAATGACAAATCAAATCTGTCCTAGGGCTCCTATAGTCATATACACAACTGCAATCTAATCTAAGAGAATAAACAAGCTTAAATATATATATACATATAGGTATATACACACATGTGTATATACAATACAACAAAACCCAAATCTAATAAAAAGTGATGTGTGCGTGTGTATGTACTGGTGCTTACTGAAATGAGGTAAATTCTGAGATTAAAACAGCAAACATATTCATGATACATCCCAAATTAATATACTATTATATATATATATATACAATCAAGAAACTATCTATATATATATATGTATATATATATATATATATACAATGCTCAAAAGGAAAGTAATACCAATGGTTTTTGAAATAGGTTTAGTGAATCCAAATCTGGAATTAAAACCATCTCGACCCATTCTCAACATGTATGTATTAGCAATGGGTTTCATCAGAGAAAAAAAAAAAATATATATATATATATATATATATATATATATCTATATGTATACATAGCTATATATAGAAAAGCATATATACTCATAATTGATGGAAAATTATGAAACAAAACTAAAAGTTGGTTCCCACAAATCCGAAACCTCATATATGTCCTGAAAACTCAGATTTTGTAAACTAAGAAGTTGGAAATCAAAATATCGCATTTAACTCAAAAATCGAAGTATCATATAAATCTCAATTTTATTCAATTCAATGAAAACCCGATTATGCTTGGAAAAAGGCAAACAAATAGGTGATGATTCCGCAGATCACTTCCCACAAGTTCTAATTATCATATATGAACTAACAATTCAGAAAATACGGACTAAAACGTCAAGGATCGAAAAATCACATTTATATTCAAAACTTTGAACCCGAAAAACCCAATTTTGACAAAACGACTCAAAACGTAAAATACACCAAATCAACCTACAAAACTCGGCATACACGCTGGTCTCAACCTACGTGATACGCTCGGGTACTCTCGGGTTCAAAATCGTGTCCGTATCGTGTCCACAGAACGCGTATCGGAATTTCCCGATACCGCGTGGTACGCGTGCGTTCTCGCTCGTTTGAGCGCTGCACACGCAACAAAACGCCATGTGCTCATGCACGTAGCTGGGAGGGTCCTGGGGTAGGTCTAGGACATGATGACAAGGTGACACGATGCGCCAAAGTGCACGTAGACCCACGGTCCCGCGCGGTCTGCTGCGCGCGCGCGCCCGCGCTCCCTCGTGCGCGTGGTGCCGGCCTCGCTACTCCCTCGTCGGGCCACGCTGCAACTTGGAATTCGTCCAACGGGTCGTCTAGGTCTCGGTCAACATGTCTCGGGTCTTGGAATGGGTCTTCACTGCGTCGTGTGCGCGCACGAAGTCCGTTTCCGCGACAAAAATTAGCCCGAGTGCACAATGTGGCTGACCAGTGCACGTACGATTTCTCTGCGCTCGCTTCACGAAACATCATAAAATTTTACGGACATATGGGCAGAGGTTGCCCCTACGTGCTCATAAAATTTCACGCTAGACGAAGCTCTATACATCGAGTTATGATGCACATACTGCAGGACGTGCACGGGACCGTGCACGGGATCTCGTGCACGCGTGTCCGTGTCCGAAACATCGCTGAAAGTTCATCGATTTCCAATCCGTCTTCACGAAAGTTTATTGAAATGATAGTATCTAAACATCCTTGAAGTTAGAATCGAAAAATAGCAACTTTCAATCCTAAGCGGCATGTCGTCGAACACGTGCCGTAAGGGACCGACACGGGCTCGATACCTCCATCAAACAGAGTCGAAATCCTACCAAATTTTGTAGGCAAGGCTAGGGCACCTATATGGATGCAAAAATGAAGAAAAACCAGTTTTCAATGGTAGATTAGGGTTTTACCTATTGAGTGTCAAAACTCAATGATCAGAGCTCATCGGTTGTCGTGTTGGCCGATTTCCCTCCTGCAAAATCTTCCGTCTCCACTCCAAAAATGGTCCAGCAGATCCTCCTCTCCTCGAAGAGCACAACGGAGTTTGTTTGGGAAGAAACGGACTCCGGATGAAGGAAAAAGTATTTTGGAGAGTTGGATCTCTTAGGGTTTCTTTGTGGAGGCAACAAACTACAAATGAATGCAACAATGGGAGGGGGTACTGCTGTTGGGCGGCCAAGGGGGGTTCTCTAGGGTTAGGGTTTCACTTGGGCCAACTCTTTCTCAAGTAGAAATACGCCCAAGTTGAAAAGCTCAAAGGCCTACATACAAAAAGGCTAATTAAATAATTAAAAGCCTTAATAATAATCTAATGCACAAATTAAATTCTAAAAATGAAAAAAAAATTTAATGCATGGTTAGGCCCCTATACAAGTCCACTAGGGTTAAACTAGTTGCTAGCACAAACAAGAGTCAACATATTCAGAAAATCACATAAAGGCCAAAATGGCTAAAAATTAATTAATCACTCTAAAAATTTACTAATAAAAATTTAAATTAATTCTAATGATAATAAATCTAATTTCTAATATAGCACTAAGGTTCTAGGTCATGGTTGGCTAAGGTCAAACTACCAAGTCTCCAGTCTGCAACCAATCAAATCACACTGCAAGCAATGCAATTAATAAATAGATAAAAATTCAAATAAAAATCATAAAAATTGAAATAAATAACAATTACTAGAATACCCTTGAAATTGAAAAGTGAGTGTGACAAATCTACCCTCCTTAAAATAATTTCGTCCTCGAAATTAAGATGATCCTACTCTTTCTAGGTCAAATCCCCAATAATCATGGTCTTAAGAAAACTTATCTAAATCTTGCAGTTGAAAAGAAATCATACAAGGTTATGGCAGGTAATCAGTTTGGAGTCTCGTCTAGCCACTAAAGTCATGCTAGATCAAAAGTAGTCGTAAGGTATCAAGCATACAAATATTATGGTAGGTTACAGTAATCATCAAGATAGGATAATGTATGGGTCAAGAACTCACCTCTACTGGGTCTGGTAGCTGGAACTCTCTTCCGAAAGTAGGCCATGTCTAGGGGCAAGTGTAATAGGACAGTCTTATATCTTGTGTGCAGCTGACCCACAAAATAGGCACAATCCTAATCTCTTCCTAGAGTCCTTCCAAACGTGCCCAAGCTTCCACAGAAAGTACAGCTAGGCACCCACTCAACTGGTCTCTGCTGGACAAGAATCTGAACTGGATAGGCTGGTCTAGACTGAAAGCCTGGGTACTCCTAATTCTCTGGGTATGTAATGACCCGCTCCGCCCTAGCAGAACGTCGATTCAAACGGCAAGTACAACGACTCAAACGAGCCGTCGACCCGAAGAGTTGGCATCGACCTGATGAAGAATCGATGCAAGGCTTATATTTGCCCGTCAAGATTGTCACGCCCCAGAACCAGAATACTGGAGAGCGGGGGAATGACTCAGCCAGCTACGTATTACGGGTAGGTGAATACCGTATAATACGATCAATGCTGTCTAACCAGACGAGGGGGTGCATACTACATAAAAGTCTTACTATGGTCATTTCACATCTATTGTCTCAATCATTCAAACAAGAAACAAAAATATAGAACATGTAAGGTAAAGCAGTAAGGCGTCCCAAACGCTCAGTCAAAATGTTCTTGAGATCTGGCTTTACAAAATACAGCCAGATGATGTAGTAAGTATACACAATTGTTATCAGCTGCAGTCTGACTTAATTACAATTATGCAAAAGTAAGTACAAGACAATCCGACTAACATGTCGGTGCCAAATGGCAAGGTATAAGGTAGATAACAAAACGAGTGGTAAAGTTAAGGAACCCACTCGAGTCCTCCTGCGATCATTCCTCTAGTATTGACCATCCTGGAGGTAGAAGTACGCTGAGTCCTCGAAAACTGGCTCTAAATCTGGCCATGCAAAACCAGAGAGGTTAGACCTCTAATAGCAAATACCACAAGGGAGCACGACATGAGAACTAAAACCAGTAAGTAAGAGAATATAATAATAGATCTCTGCTTTCCACTAGAACTCACATCACATCAAGACACTTCGAACCAACCTTCCAACCAAACAAGGACAGAAGTTGGCCCGTCATGTCCTGACATTCTGATCATCCCAGTTAGGTAACAGAGTACAGTGCACAAACAAATCATCTTGAATGGCCAATCAACTCCTACGGCTTGCTATTATGAGTTCCAAGTTATTCTGGAATAATGCAATTAGGGATTCCTCAGTTCTTACTATGTGCAAGCAAGGCTAGTCTATCCAGTCGATCAATTGGCCCATGCATGAATTAGACGAGTCCTAGCAGGACGCCCGTCAATATACAATATACAATAATAATAAAAGCAGATACTGTTCCCTGCCCGTGTGGCAGATTTACAGTATCTGTGGGAACCAGCCGGCCCGTCGGGTACTACTCGTCCCAAGGGGGCTGCCATGTAAGAATTTGGGAATCCATTCTCTCCATGCAATCATTATTTTATTTAACTTAATAGTCTTTACGTTGAGTGAAATCCCATGCCATGGATCATGGTCATTCAAATGAGTACTTTCGTACGGGGTACGATATGCACAACTCTACAACGATACCAGTGCGGTTAGGTTGCAGGTCTTACATAGCGTAATGCAACAATCAAATCTATCCACGGTAATCATGCCTTGACCATAAAGTACACATGCTTCTTTTGTAGAAAAATAACTAAATAAATAAATAAATAAATAGATTGAAGCCTGCATGTGCATGTATGTCAATATTCGGGATCAGCCAGTCGAGTACAATAGTTCATAACATGAACGTGTCTCATTCATTTCATTCAATAAGACGACCAGCCAGTCTCTTGGTTCCAATTAGGAACGCATGATCAATTTAGTCAAGATCACAATCATTATCAATGGTGGCAAGGCATGAAAGTCAACTAGCATTCAGTGGGGTCGAGTCTACAACTCTCAGGGTTTAATTCTAGTCAATCCGGGTATCTATAACTCAATTCATGACACATGGTACATCCCACGTAACAATCTATATTTAACAGAAATATCAACATGTCATGATTATATCAAGTTTATGCAAAAAGGCGTAAGGATATAAAATGGACGTTAAACAACTAATAAGATATCAATATACAAGGCTATAGAAGATCCAGGGTAAGCAGGCTACTCTCATGTCAGTCTACGCTTATGCCAGCGTACGCTCAGGTCAAGCTATGCTCAAGCCAGCGTACGCCCAGGTCAAGCTACGCTCAAGCCAAGCTAGCGCATGGGAGTCATACGCTTCCAAAAGGCAGCGTATGAACTCCATACGACTCCTTACTATCCAAGTCAGCGTATGCAAGTCATACGCTCCCCAAAAGGTAGCATATGAACTCCATACGACTCCTGACCATTCAAGTCAGCGTATGCAAGTCATACGCTCCCCAAAAGGTAGCGTATGAACTCCATACGACTCCTGACCATTCAAGTCAGCGTATGCAAGTCATACGCTCCCAAAAGGTAGCGTAGGAACTCCATACGACACATGCTTCCAAAAGGTAGCGTATGCAAGACATACGCTTCCTAAAAAGGAAGCGTATGGATTCCATGCTGCGCTAAAGAGCACGCACAGCTCAGTAACGCAGCTAAAAAGCTAGCATACACTGCTCACTGTCTTCTCCAAACAGCAAGAACTCTATGGTCGCGTCCCAAAGCTTCAAAAGTCCATAACTCTGTCAAAATAAGTCCGAATCCAACTTTCCAAAGGTCAAAATTGGGTAGGATGAACTGCTCTACGATATAGAACCATCAAATCTTGAGAACAAAGGAGTTTGCTAGATCAAAACCCATAGACAACCGAGAATACAATAACTTAGATCTACAAGAAATAAACCAATGAAATCAAAAATACTAAGCACTAAACTCTCTTAGAATCATGAGAGGAAGAATATTGAACCATAAAATATGGTCCTCATGTAGAGCAAGATGTACTTACCTAGTTGGTAGGTGGAGAGAGTAATGAAAGGAAGAAGAAGAAGTAATGGTGAAGGAGTGAATGAGGAGAGAGAAGGGAGAGGGTAGCTTTAAGTAGCAAGGGGTGGTAGGTGGGAGTTGGGCCGGGTTCTTAATGGGTCGGGTTTAAGGGGCTCATCCAACCGAAAATAAAACTAAAGCAGAGAAGTAACTTACAGGAAATAAAATGCAGAAATAAATTACGGAAAATTAATTGCAGGAATTAATTAGCATGAAAATTAAAAAGCAGCTAATTAATTAACATGAAAATTTAAAGAGCAGATAATAGAATTGTAGAAAAATAAAGTGCAGAAAATAAAATGCAGATAATTAATTAACATAAAGTTATAGGAATTTAAATACAGGATACTACATGATAAATACTAAATAATTACATTCAGGCAATATACGTATTAGAATACGCATTTCGGAAACGGGGAGAGACATCTCTACCCTCCTTGAAAAAATTCCGTCCTCGGAATTTCAAATTCAAGCAAGATAGAAATATCGGGGCTAAACTAATCTAAGTACAAGCAATTCAATAAAGCAATCATTTTACAATGTCCATAGCAAGTAACATATCCATATTTAACAATCTACGTTATCTAGCAATTCTACCCATAAGGGGTTAAGCATGAGGAATCAAGACAATCAAGGTACACAGAAAAAGATATACCTTGTGAGTCAAACAGATGTGGATACCGTGATCGAATATCATCCTCACGTTCCCACGTTGACTCTCCCAAGGAGTGATGACCCCAAGCAACCCGGACAAGGTTAATTGTTCGGTTCTTGAGTATCTTCTCTCTTCGGTCCAAGATGGACACAGGCTGCTCCTCGTAAGACAGGTTGGTGCCAACAACCAGCTCAGAATGATCGAGGATATGGCTTGGGTCCGATACATACTTTCGTAATTGAGATACATAAAACACGTCATGCACCTCTCGTAACGAAGGTGGAAGGGACAAACGATAAGCAACATCGCCTACCCTATCAATGATAATGAATGGTCCTACGTATCGCGGACTCAACTTCCCGCGAACGCCAAATCTAATGACCCCGCGAGTAGGTGAGATCCGCTAGAACGCGTGGTCCCCAACAGAAAACTCTAGCGGCCTACGATGCTGGTCCACCCAATGACGATGTCGATCCTGCGCAACACGAAGTCGCTCTCTAATTCCCTTAATCACTTCAACCGTCTGAACAATCATTTCTGGGCCTAGCATCTTCCTTTCCCCGATATCATCCAATGCTAGTGGCGATCTACACTTCTTACCATATAGTGCTTCAAATGGCGCCATCTAGATACTGGCTTGATAACTGTTGTTGTATGAGAACTCGACCAAGTGAAGGTGACTCTTCCAAGACCCTCCAAAATCTAGAGTGCAAGCTCGCAACATGTCTTCTAAAGTCTGAATCGTCCTTTCTGATTGCCCGTCCGTCTGTGGATGGTAAGCCGTGCTAAATCTTAACTTGGTACCCAGACTATGATGCAAGCTCTTCCAGAAATGCGATGTGAAACGGGTATCTCTGTCTGACACAATACTGACAGGGACTCCATGCTGCCTGACTATCTGTTGCATATACAACTCTGCCAACTTTTCTGTAGATTGCCCTACTCTGAAAGAAAAAAAATGTGCCACCTTCGTAAGCCGATCTACTATCACCCAAATGGCATCCTTACCACTTGGCGATCTCGGTAAATCGGTCACAAAGTCCATCGTGATATGCTCCCACTTCCATTCCGGGATAGGAAGCGGTTGTAATAATCCAGCTGGCCTCTGCTGTTCTGCCTTCACTTGCTGACATACCAAGCAACGGGAAACGAATCTAGCTATCTCTCTCTTCATTCCATTCCACCAGAAGTGCTGCTTGATATCTTGGTACATCTTGGTCCCTCCAGGATGTATAGAATACTGGGAACTGTGAGCTTCTGCCATAACTTCCTGTCTGATATCTCTACTGGGCACACATAGACGTGATCCAAATCTAAGTATACCATCTTCATGAATTCTCATCTCCTTCCTGAGTCCTGACTCACATTCTGCCCTAAGCTTCTGAATCCTTGGGTTTTGTGCCTGAGCTGCCTTGATCCTATCTACCAAGTCAGACTGGACTTGTAGACTAGCCAGAACTCCTACATCACTAGGAAGTATAACTTCTATGCCCATCTCCTGGAGGTCTTCTAAGATATGCCTCTGTGTTGTCAACATAAATGCGCCGCCTCTTCTGCTAAGAGCGTCTGCTACTACATTAGCCTTGCCTGGATGATACTGAAGCTCCACGTCATAATCCTTGATCAACTCCAACCACCTTCTCTGCCTCATGTTCAGTTCCTTCTGAGTAAAGATGTACTTCAGACTTTTATGATCTGTGTACATCTCCACTCGGTCACCATATAAGTAATGTCTCCATAGCTTCAGAGCAAATACTACTGTCGCTAACTCCAAATCATGAGTTGGGTAATTCTTCTCGTGGTCTCGAAGCTGCCTAGATGCATATGCTATCACCTTTCCATGTTGCATAAGGACATATCCAAGTCCTTTACCTGACGCATCACAATATACGGTAAAACCTCCAGGTCCAACTGGCAATGTAAGAATGGGCGCTGATATCAACTTCTGCTTCAGATTCTTAAATGATGCCTGGCATTCTGCTGACCAAACGAATGGCACATCCTTCCGTGTCAAGCGGGTCATGGGTGCTGAAAGCCTTGCAAAGTCTGACACAAACCTTCTGTAATATCCTGCCAATCCCAAGAAACTCCGTACGTCAGCTACGGTCTTGGGTACTGGCCAACTCTCTTCTGCTTCTACCTTCTTGGGATCCACTGCTACTCCGGCTCCTGATACAATATGACCCAAAAATGAAATGTGATCCGTCCAGAACTCACACTTGTTGAGCTTGGCATACAACTGGTTCTCTCTCAGAACCTGCAACACTTTTTTGAGGTGGTCTTCGTGCTCCTCTTCACTAGCAGAATATACGAGAATGTCGTCAAGAAATACTACGACAAACTGATCTAAGTATGGTATAAAGATGCGGTTCATCAAATCCATGAAGATAGCTGGAGCATTGGTCAAACCAAACGGCATTACTAAGAACTCATAATGCCCATACTTCGACCTGAATGCTGTCTTGGGAATATCTTCCTTCCTAACCCTCACCTGATGGTACCCTGAACGAAGATCTATCTTGGAGAAAACTCTAGCCTTGCTCAACTGATCAAATAAGTCGTCGATCCTGGGTAATGGGTACTTGTTCTTTACTGTTGCCGCATTAAGCTTCCTGTAATCGATGTACAATCTGGATGACCCATCCTTCTTTCCTACAAGTACCACTGGTGCTGCCCATGGTGATATGCTAGCTTGGATAAACTTCTTCTCTTTCAATTCCTCTATGTGCTGATACACCTTGGCCTGTTCCGAATTCGCCATTCTGTAAACTCGATCTGATATTGGTTTAGTTCCAGGTGCCAATTCTATGCTGAACTCAATATCTCTAACCGGTGGCAGACCGAGAAGTTCTTCAGGAAATACGTCTAGAAATTCTTCAACTACCTTCGGAATCTGAACTTCTTCCATTGCTGTCACTACTCCCTGCTCTTGCTGAGTCGCCTCCGACCTGACTAAGGTAAACCGCTCCATGCCTGGAATATCAAAAGATACACTTCCACTACGACAATCTATTGTCGCATGACTGTCTTTCAGCCAGTCCATGCCTAAGATAACGTCGAAATTTCCAACAGAAAATTCTATCAACCGGACGGGTAAAGGATGCCCGCACACTACAACACTACATGCTAAACTAACTCTACTAACTCCCACGAGCCCATTACCAGGGAGTATATTCAACCTCCCTGGTAATGCCTCGAACTCCACTCCTAGTCGTATCGTAAATTGTGCAGATATAAATGAATGGGATGCTCCCGAATCAAACAATGCTACTGCGGGATATGAGGCGACGAGAATGTTACCTGCCACAACATCTTCCGATGCCAATGCCTCTTCCAAGGACAGTGTGAATGCCTGCCCTCGACCTCCTTGCTGGTTCCCATGCTGTGGCCTAGCCTGGTGCTGCTGCTGGCCCCTGCCTTGATGATGCTGGGGTGGTCTATGCTGGTATTGCTGCATCGGCGGCCCCTGCTGCCGAAACATCTGAGCCTGTGATACTAACGGACGCTGCGCCAACGGCCTTACTGCCAATGCTTGTCCTCGATACTGCCCTGCCCCTGGTGCTGGCAGAGCAGAAAACTGCTGCCCTGGTCCTCCTGACCTCGAATTCATGGGACATGTGGTAACCCGATGATCTGGATTTCCACATATCAGACACAGTCCATTCAATGTCCGACACACATCTCTAGTGTGCCCCATCTTCCCACAATAAGTGCAGCCCGCCGGGGGTTGCTGGTTCTTCCTCTATTGCTGTTGCTGCTGCCTGGGTGGTGGTGCTGGCCCTCGCATCGCCACATCGTCGATACGAATGCCAGTGGATGGTGCTATTGTTCGGGGCGCTGCTCCTCCTCCTCCTTCAATCTGACTGTGGGATCTCTTCTGACCCCCGGTCCTTGTCGCAAGCCTCTGAATGGTGATCTCATGCCTTCGAGTCTCCGTCAATATCTCATCAAAAGTCTGGTAATTGTGCCCCTCTATCAATTGCAAGAGCTCAAGATGAAACCCTTGCTGGAACCTCATCGCCCTCTGGCGTTCCGTTGCTACCATCTCTGGGGCAAATCTACTCAATCTGCAGAACTCTGCTGCATAAGCATCTACGATCTTGCCAGCCTGCCTGAGGCTGA
Organism: Iris pallida; assembly: GCA_029216955.1. Classification (NCBI taxonomy): domain Eukaryota; kingdom Viridiplantae; phylum Streptophyta; class Magnoliopsida; order Asparagales; family Iridaceae; genus Iris; species Iris pallida. The sequence goes on along the minus strand of JANAVB010032219.1, from coordinate 1,512,620 downwards.
TAAACTTCTGTTGTAGCTCAAACTGTGCCACAACTCTATAGTACTTCGTCTTGAACCTTGCAGTAAAATCGTCCCAAGCAACAGGACGTCTGATGCCTACTTCCTCTGATTCCCACCAATCACGTGCGAGATCCTGAAGTAACAACTTCACTAGATCCACACGTTCTTCTGCCGGTACCTTAGCGGCTGTCAGGATAGCCTCAATATCCTTAAGCCATGCATCTGCTGAGATGGCATCCTCCGTGCCCTCGAAACGACGGGGGTTGTACTTGCAAAACCGGGCTGACGCCCCTGAATCTGTCCTCGCCCCTCTTTCCAATGCCGTCTGTAATCCTTGGTTGAGTAGTACATTCTGCTCTTGCAACTGAGCATGCATGCGCTGCTGAGCTAACATCTGGTGTTGCTGAGTAGCCATCATCCCTCTCATGATCTCCAGAAGGGCTTGTGTGTCCATCTCCGCAGGGGTAGGTGGAACTGTTGGTGGTGGTGGAACATCCGGATACTGCGATCCAGCTGCTGCTTCTACTATCACTTCTTCCTGGGTAGCCTCCTGAGGTGAGACTGGCCCTTGTTGCTGACCAATAGGGTCAGGTTGTCCATGTTGCTGTCCAGCTCTGACCGATGCGGACAAAGTGCCCCTAAGAAAAGGGACAAGAGAACAATCAAACGACCGGACATGAAGGATCAATGAAGTCAAAGGATACTGGAATGTCAAGCTGGAGTTGAGAATCGACGAATCATGAGATCAAGGGAAAACATGTGTGATTGAGACATCCTATTAAGCAAAACACCCCACAAGTCTGAAATCAGACCTACATGGGCCACCACTAAAACCTTGTCACGTCCCAGAACCAGAATACTGGAGAGCGGGGGAATGACTCAGCCAGCTACGTATTACGGGTAGGTGAATACCGTATAATACGATCAATGCTGTCTAACCAGACGAGGGGGTGCATACTACATAAAAGTCTTACTATGGTCATTTCACATCTATTGTCTCAATCATTCAAACAAGAAACAGAAATATAGAACATGTAAGGTAAAGCAGTAAGGCGTCCCAAACGCTCAGTCAAAATGTTTTTGAGATCTGGCTTTACAAAATACAGCCAGATGATGTAGTAAGTATACACAATTGTTATCAGCTGCAGTCTGACTTAATTACAATTATGCAAAAGTAAGTACAAGACAATCCGACTAACATGTCGGTGCCAAACGGCAAGGTATAAGGTAGATAACAAAACGAGTGGTGAAGTTAAGGAACCCACTCGAGTCCTCCTGCGATCATTCCTCTAGTATTGACCATCCTGGAGGTAGAAGTACGCTGAGTCCTCGGGAACTGGCTCTAAATCTGGCCATGCAAAACCAGAGAGGTTGGACCTCTAATAGCAAATACCACAAGGGAGCACGACATGAGAACTAAAACCAGTAAGTAAGAGAATATAATAATAGATCTCTGCTTTCCACTAGAACTCACATCACATCAAGACACTTCGAACCAACCTCCCAACCAAACAAGGACAGAAGTTGGCCAGTCATGTCCTGACATTCTGATCATCCCAGTTAGGTAACAGAGTACAGTGCACAAACAAATCATCTTGAACGGCCAATCAACTCCTACGGCTTGCTATTATGAGTCCTAAGTTATTCTGGAATAATGCAATTAGGGATTCCTCAGTTCTTACTATGTGCAAGCAAGGCTAGTCTATCCAGTCGATCAATTGGCCCATGCATGAATTAGACGAGTCCTAGCAGGACGCCCGTCAATATACAATATACAATAATAATAAAAGCAGATACTGTTCCCTGCCCGTGTGGCAGATTTACAGTATCTGTGGGAACCAGCCGGCCCGTCGGGTACTACTCGTCCCAAGGGGGCTGCCATGTAAGAATTCGAGAATCCATTCTCTCCATGCAATCATTATTTTATTTAACTTAATAGTCTTTACGTTGAGTGAAATCTCATGCCGTGGATCATGGTCATTCAAATGAGTACTTTCGTACGGGGTACGATATGCACAACTCTACAACGATACCAGTGCGGTTAGGTTGCAGGTCTTACATAGCGTAATACAACAATCAAATCTATCCACGGTAATCATGCCTTGACCAAAAAGTACACATGCTTCTTTTGTAGAAAAATAACTAAATAAATAAATAAATAAATAGATTGAAGCATGCATGTGCATGTATGTCAATATTCGGGATCAGCCAGTCGAGTACAATAGTTCATAACATGGACGTGTCTCATTCATTTCATTCAATAAGATGACTAGCCAGTCTCTTGGTTCCAATTAGGAACGCATGATCAATTTAGTCAAGATCACAATCATTATCAATGGTGGCAAGGCATGAAAGTCAACTAGCATTCAGTGGGGTCGAGTCTACAACTCTCAGGATTTAATTCTAGTCAATCCGGGTATCTATAACTCAATTCATGACACATGGTACATCCCACGTAACAATCTATATTTAACAGAAATATAAACATATCATGTTTATATCAAGTTTATGCAAAAAGGCGTAAGGATATAAAATGGACGTTAAACAACTAATAAGATATCAATATACAAGGCTATAGAAGATCCAGGGTAAGCAGGCTACTCTCATGTCAGTCTACGCTTATGCCAGCATACGCTCAGGTCAAGCTACGCTCAAGCCAGCGTACGCCCAGGTCAAGCTACGCTCAAGCCAAGCTAGCGCATGGGAGTCATACGCTTCCAAAAGGCAGCGTATGACCTCCATACGACTCCTTACTATCCAAGTCAGCGTATGCAAGTCATACGCTCCCCAAAAGGTAGCGTATGAACTCCATACGACTCCTGACCATTCAAGTCAGCGTATGCAAGTCATATGCTCCCCAAAAGGTAGCGTATGAACTCTATACGACTCCTGACCATTCAAGTCAGCGTATGCAAGTCATACGCTCCCAAAAGGTAGCGTATGAACTCCATACGACACATGCTTCCAAAATGTAGCGTATGTAAGACACACGCTTCCTAAAAAGGCAGCGTATGGATTCCATGCTGCGCTAAAGAGCACGCACAGCTCAGTGACGCAGCTAAAAAGCTAGCATACACTGCTCACTGTCTTTTCCAAACAGCAAGAACTCTATGGTCGCGTCCCAAAGCTTCAAAAGTCCATAACTCTGTCAAAATAAGTCCGAATCCAACTTTCCAAAGGTCAAAATTGGGTAGGATGAACTGTTCTACGATATGGAACCATCAAATCTTGAGAAAAAAGGAGTTTGCTAGATCAAAACCCATAGACAACCGAGAATACATTAACTTAGATCTACAAGAAATGAACCAATGAAATCAAAAATACTAAGCACTAAACTCTCTTAGAATCATGAGAGGAAGAATATTGAACCATAAAATATGGTCCTCATGTAGAGCAAGATGTACTTGCCTAGTTGGTAGGTGGAGAGAGTAATGAAAGGAAGAAGAAGAAGTAATGGTGAAGGAGTGAATGAGGAGAGAGAAGGGAGAGGGTAGCTTTAAGTAGCAAGGGGTGGTAGGTGGAAGTTGGGCCGGGTTCTTAATGGGTCGGGTTTAAGGGGCTCATCCAACCGAAAATAAAACTAAAGCAGAGAAGTAAATTGCAGGAAATAAAATGCAGAAATAAATTACGAAAAATTAATTGCAGGAATTAATGAGCATGAAAATTAAAGAGCAGCTAATTAATTAACATAAAAATTTAAAGAGCAGATAATAGAATTACAGAAAAATAAAGTGCAGAAAATAAAATGCAGATAATTAATTAACATGAAGTTATAGGAATTTAAATACAGGATACTACATGATAAATACTAAATAATTACATTCAGGCAATATACGTATTAGAATACGCATTTCGGAAACGGGGAGTGACAAAGATGAATCCAGACTTAGACTTTCAAAGGCACACTCGGAGTGTCGCTCGGCCGATGCGAACATCGCTAAGGTGGGTGGCTCCGATGAATCCGTCTTTGCTTAGCCTAGACACATAACAATACGGACACTATCACTGAAATCGCTAGGCGATAACACCGCGCATGCTAATAAAAGACCCAATGCACCTAGCTAAGGGATTAATCCCATCATGCATGCTTGTATAAAATATGGAAAGGAACATGGAAAATACGAGAACTCTCGCACCGCGCTCCACGCTCGTGCTAAGGCGCAAGCTTACGTTCAAGTCCCTTATGCGTTCAACAATGAAACAATGAATGGTTTACAACAATAAAATGAAAAGACTATCAACATAGTCGTTCCGAGTAGAGTTTAGCAACATTGAAAGACTATGGGACCGATGGGTCGCCGAGAGGACTTCCTTACGGGAAGTTGTATAATGTATAAATGAAAGAATGAACGAATAAACGAATGAATGAATGAATCAACGAATGGATGAATACGAAAATGAACCAATAAACGAATGGACAAGTGAAAGAAAGAAAAAAAGAATGAATAAAAGATAAGAAGGAATGGAATGGTTAGCGACAGGTGTGACGGGCACGTGCAACGGGGCTCGCTACCCGTGCTGTACGGACACCAACCTGGTCGATAACGCATTGTGGCTAAGGGTTAGCCTATGACGATAAAGTACGAAATGGTCGTAGACGGACCCGTGCACGGGTGATACGGATTCCGCGGCATGATCAAAGGAAGGATCGTGGCCGGCCTAGACGGGATCAAGTCATGGCTTACGGGCTGCCTGGGTGCGGACTCGGCCACCCGGGGGACGTAAGTGCAGGAGTATTTCAAGAGACTAACGGGGTGTGTGCCAGTCCTCACCCTACACTAGTTGAGAAATACCACGGCTTGGATGTGTCCAAAATGGCTTGTGATGCCAGCGACTGGTGCATATAGATTTAAGTGGGCTTTGCTGGTGGTAATCTACGTGCAAGTCCTTGTATTGAAATCAAAGTAGTCTAAGTTAACTGTACAAAGCACTTTCTGAATAGGCTTGAATATAACACACAAAATGATCAAGAGTACTTCGAGCAAACGAGTTAGAAAACGTGCTTACGACGTGCTAGAACCCGAGACAAGGACACTCACTTAACATTGAATGCTTACATGAACTATGTTAAGTTATTTCATATGAATTGTTGACTAACTTGGTTTACGTTGGACAGGAAAGGCCGGACGGTAGGTATGGGTAAGTCTTGCATGTATTTCCATGCGACACTTGTTTTACGCAACACGAGATAGGCTATAAAATATGCCATGAAAATGATCCTAAGGCAAGATTAGAAAGACAATAAATGATAGACGGTGCACGAAAGTAAATAGAACGTGTTTGGTAATGATAGCATTATGGGCGAGCTAGCCTCCCCACCAGTGCATACCAATATACTGATAACCCCACAGTCTGCTTACAGGATGCAGGAGACGTCGTCGGGTATGGAGCTTCCCTCGAACGTGCTAAGGCGTGGAGCTATCTCTGGAGCCTTGGAGCGTTGCAAGGAGCTGGAGCACCATATACAGGACATAATGTATCGGAACATTGCCATGAATCATTCCATGTTGTAAGCCACTTGGCACGTCTTTTATGTTTCAGAGAGAGAGCTTGAACGATTTGTAATATCGGCCTAGCGTCGCTTGTAAACTTCTTGAATATCAATAAATAGTTGAATTTGCTTCAATTGGTGTTCATTTTACTTTTCGCTGTAAATGGGAACACTCTGTGCGACTCTGTGGCCTAGCTCGAATCGGCCGTTTCTAGACATAGTCTTGTACGGGCACAACCTAGGCCCGTGCGGCATCACGCCTTAGCGAGGACGATCGCTCCTACGGGAGCGGGACGTGACAGATTGGTATCAGAGCACGGCTTTATGTCCTTGGACATCATTTTGATTTTCTTAGTTTTAAAAGCTCGTTTGGAAATAAAAGAAGTGTACGCTATCACTCGTTGTGCCTTGGGATATTCCAGACAATAAGTCTAATATTTTTAAAAGCTCGTACAAGTACTCAGTTGAAGGGATCGATAGGCGAAGGCCTTTGTGCCGAACCACGACGTACTTGAGTTGGAAGGAACCGATGCTAAGAGTTAGCAAACGCAGTGCGTGCTTGAATAAGCTTACGCTGACAACAAACGAGTACACGAGACCAAAGTATAGTTTGAACGGGATGGTTATGCACGCAGCCTTTTGGCTAAGTTGTGCAGAGTATCGCACACCTAGACCTTCTGGTGTAAACGAGTTGCGAGTGAGATCGATTATCGCTCGAACGAGAATAAGTAAGCATGCGAACTCGAATATAGTCCGCACGGGATAGCTATACACACGGCCTTTTGGCTAAGTTGTGCCGCATGTCGCGCACCTCGACTTCTGGTGCAATCGAGTTACGAGCGATATCAAGTACCGCTCGATCGGGAACGGAGATACACTTAGAGTGTATATCGATAGGAACACTCTCAAACTAACGCTTAGGTATGCACGAAAGATTTATTGGATTTTAAGGATTAGTGCGAACGACTTAGTACGTCGAGGCGACGTGAGCGATTATGCTAGATATTCGTCAAACGAATCTGAAGGATGTCTTAGCGCATGATGCAAATGTGATTGTGGATTAAATAGGATGGCTTGAACCCGGGTGGTGTATGTGATAAGTTCGAAGAAGAATAATGAATGAATATCGATGACTAGATCGTATGGCTAGAATCCGAGTGGTGTATTGATGTTCTTGGGAAATCATTCGAGCAAAAATTGAGGATTACGAAACACAACGAGTACGTCGGTGAGGCGATGCGATCGCACAAAGCCTTAGAACGCGTCACGCTTAGTTGGTCGTGACTTCAAATGTCCTGAACGAGATGTTGTTCGGACAACTTGTCAATGGGCAACGCAAGTTAGAAAACGATTCGGAACGATGAATGAAAATGAATGGTCTTGATCGAAAAAAACTTAGAGGATCGCGCGCACGATTTCGAATTGATTCAAATAAATTATGACTTGAGTTTGGACAACGATCTTAAAACTAGCTTAAGGAATAGCGATCAAACTTGATCTTGAATATCGAGGAAATTGTGGAATATCCAACTCGGACAACAGCATCAACGCACGACTCGAAATCGGTTGCAAAGGAAGATCGTTAGGTTACGCATATCGTCGATGGTATTGAGGCCTATCAAAGATCGATATGCGATAACTCGGGGGTACTCTGACTCGACGAATGATGATCGTACAAATGTCATTGCCCCGTTGGATGCTATACTTTGGATGTTAAAATGTGTGTCGAGGAAAAGATAGATTTAGCTCGAGGATTTTCTAGTTGAATGTATGACGGTCAGACTATCGAATTGATTTGGCTTGGATGAAAATATGAATGCTTGGATTTGCTTCATTGACAACCACAACGTTGACATTTTTGTCTTATGCGAGCGCAACTCCAGCCTCGTACATGTGTCACGTCGGATTATGGCGATCACTCCGTATGAGCGCTGATATGGTGATTCATACAGCGGGAGTGATTGAACTTGGATGGCGTGGCAATCTGATTGCTTCGACTTGTGGTTTGACGCGAAGGTGGACTCGAGAATGAATTTGTGTGCTTGAAGAATTAAACTTGAGGATTGAGTAGGTCCAATCCACGTATCGAGAATGGGTTAGTCTAAAACTCAAACAAGAGTTACGCCCCGATGAGAATGATTATTCTGCGGGAGCGTTGCATGGTGATTCATGAACCACCGTGGATAATCGGACTCGCGTGAGATTGGGGCAGAATATATTATCGAGCTGGATGACCTCGTGATCGAATACATGAATTGGTTAGAATTGGTGATTGAACGGAATTGAATATGTGCAACGTAAGTCTTGATGCGAATTAGATGATCATGCTCGATGTTTAGAAATTTGAGTGAAACGAAATTGGGTAGAAACTCCCGTACAAGCGAACAAATGGTTTGAACATAGGATTTGGGGCGAGCGTCGTACAATAACCTTGCACGACGAGCCACGGACCTGACATGTAACTATGACCTTGTGAGCTGACCTAGCAGATAGGCGGACGACCCTATGTCGAGTGATTGAACCTGTGCGATGGCATTTACAGTATCGTCTGGACGGACGATAGACTTGGGGAAACAAGACTTAGAGTAGGACGGGGAACTGTGAGTGTGCGTGAACGACGGTAAGATTGGTCCCAAACGAAGTGAATGATAGAAATGGATGATGCGCAAGTAAAGTTGGGATAACAAATTAAATCATTGATTGGAAGACGTACTCGGTGATAGTGCGATACTTGATCTGGAATTGGACAGAAATTACTTAGACTTGGTCGACCCCGCTAAGAAGAAATCGTATTGATTTCGTTGACAAGAGCGCTTGGGAAGCGAATTGAATCATCTCGAGGACCGAGAAAAATGATATATGATACACACATGAGTTCGGTTTTAAATCGAAGTTAGCAAAACGATCGGCAAATCGAAACTATCACGAGTAGCTTGTCCGACTTTGTTAGTCGCTAAGCTTGGTTGAAATGTACGTATTCGGGGGACGCCTTAAATACGTGCACGATCCAAACTCAGCGATATGATAAACTCGAATGCAGCTGCAAGTAGGTGTTGAGATGCGCATGAACAAATGAGTGAGTTTGCCTCAGCTTACGTCTCTCACATTTGAGGAACTATAACGTACCTCGTGCGACCGTTTCAGTCCTATGATACGTCGAAGTAGCAACCAAGTCGAAGAAACATTTGAATTGAATAAGTGCCATCAACTCTAAAATGAGTGAAAAGTTACTCAATTAAAATTGACCAAACGTATGCGACACGGAACTTGGAAAGGTATCGAGTATAGTTCGGTGCCATAGGACGATAGAGCCGTTTGATAGGTATTGCCTAAGAAACACGACGACGCGAGTTAAGGAATGGTAGGATGACCTGCACTCAGGAAGTCTCGAGGACGATACTTGTTTTGAGTGGTATATTATGTAATGACCCGCTCTGCCCTAGCAGAACGCCGATTCAAACGGCAAGTGCAACGACTCAAACGAGCCGTCGACCCGAAGAGTTGGCATCGACCTGATGAAGAATCGATGCAAGGCTTACATTGGCCCGTCAAGATGAATCCAGACTTAGACTTTCAAAGGCGCACTCGGAGTGTCGCTCGGCCGATGCGAACATCGCTAAGGTGGGTGGCTCCGATGAACTCGTCTTTGCTTAGCCTAGACACATAATAATACGGATACTATCACTGAAATCGCTAGGCGATAACACCGTGCATGCTAATAAAAGACCCAACGCACCTAGCTAAGGGATTAATCCCATCATGTATGCTTGTATAGAATATGGAAAGGAACATGGAAAATACGAGAACTCTCGCACCACGCTCCACGCTCGTGCTAAGGCACAAGCGTACGTTCAAGTCCCTTATGCGTTCAACAATGAAACAATGAATGGTTTACAACAATAAAACGGAAAGACTATCAACATAGTCGTTCCGAGTAGAGTTTAGCAACATTGAAAGACTATGGGACCGATGGGTCGCCGAGACGACTCCCGTACGGGAAGTTGCATAATGTATAAATGAAAGAATGAACGAATAAACGAGTGAATGAATGAATCAACGAATGGATGAATACGAAAATGAACCAATGAACGAATGGACAAGTAAAAGAAAGAAATGAAAGAATGATTAAAAGATAAGAAGAAAAGGAATGGTTAGCGACAGGTGTGACGGACACGTGCAACGGGGCTCGCTACCTGCGCTGCACGGACGCCAACCTGGTCGATAATGCATTGTGGCTAAGGGTTAGCCTATGACGATAAAATACGAAATGGTCGTGGACGGACCCGTGCACGGGTGATATGGATTTTGCGACATGATCAAAGTAAGGATCGTGGCCGGCCTAGGCGGGATCAAGTCATGGCTTACGGGCTGCCTGGGTGCGGACTCGGCCACCCGGGAGACGTAAGTACATGAGTATTTCAAGAGACTAACGCGGTGTGTGCCAGTCCTCATCCTACGCTAGTTGAGAAATACCACGGCTTGGATATGTCCAAAATGGCTTGTGATGCCAGTGACCGGTGCATATAGATTTAAGTGGGCTTTGCTGGTGGCAATCCACGTGCAAGTCCTTGCATTGAAATCAAAGTATTCTAAGTTAACTGTACAAAGCACTTTCTGAATAGGCTTGAATATAACACACAAAATGATCAAGAGTACTTCGAGCAAACGAGTTAGAAAACGTACATACGACGTGCTAGAACCCGAGGCAAGGACACTCACATGAGATTGAATGCTTACATGAACTACGTTAAGTTATTTCAAATGAATTGTTGACTAACTTGGATTACGTTGGACAGGAAAGGCCGGACGGTAGGTATGGGTAAGTCGTGCATGTATTTCCATACAACACTTGTTTTACGCAACACGAGATAGGCTATAAAAATGCCATGAAAATAATCCTAAGGCAAGATTAGAAAGACAATGAATGATAGACGGTGCACGAAAGTAAATAGAACGTGTTTGGTAATGATAGCATTGTGGGAGAGCTAGCCTCCCCACCAGTGCATACCAATGTACTGATAACCCCACAGTCTGCTTATTGGATGCAGGAGACGTCGTCGGGTGCGGAGCTTCCCTCGAACGTGCTAAGGCGCGGAGCTATCTCTGGAGCCTTGGAGCAATGCAAGGAGTTGGAGCACTATATACAGGATAATAATGTATCGGAACATCGCCATGAATCATTCTATGTTGTAAGCCACTTGGCACGCCTTTTATGTTTCAGAGAGAGAGCTTGAGCAATTTGTAATATCGCCCTAGCGTCGCTTGTAAACTTCTTGAATATCAATAAAGAGTTAAATTTGCTTCAATTGGTGTTCATTTTACTTTCCTCTGCAAATGGGAACACTCTGTGCGACTCTGTGGCCTAGCTCGAATCGGCCGTTTCTGGACATAGCCTTGCACAGGCACAACCTAGGCCCGTGCAGCATCACGCCTTAGCGAGGACGATCGCTCCTACGGGAGCGGGGTGTAACAGGGTACAAACTGCTCCTCGCTCTCTTGGGACTAGGCTCCTCCCTCGAATGCACGTAATCCCATAACAGTTGAAAACTGAGACTCTGCTCTCTCATAAGCTCAGCCTGAAGTCTCTATACCTCCTGCACATCTTGAAGAAGTCTGTGAATACGAGCTCCATCAGAAATGGCATGGGGTACCACTCCAGGAGGCAAAGGAAGGCCCTCAGTCTCCGGCTGAACTGCAGCCCTCTCCTGAAGGATAGCAAATGGAGGAAAACTCTCCGATGAGGCCACTAACACCTCCTGAATAATAGAAGGGAAAGTACAATCTCGGTCTCATCCAAAATTGTAGCTGTGCACTAGGGACAAACTCTGGTCATGGGTGCCATTCTGGAAAGCTAAGGAAAAATAAATAAATAAATCATCAGGTTGTAAGGCAGTCTATCATCCTATCTGAAAACTGGTGATTATATAAAAACTGAAATTAACTATAAACCATTTCTGTTCTAAAGATGATCAAAATCAAAAGTTTAAAGCACGACTGTCAATAACACTGAAATCCAAGCACACTACATTTATATATCTATAAGAAATTTTAGTCTCGATATGATCTAAGTTGATTAAATCCAGGATGAATCGAGGTTTGGGCAAGATAGAGAACGAGGTCATTGAAGTCTGGGCACAAGTATCCAAGACTTGAAATCCATGTCACAATTGAATTAATTCAATTGAATAAGGTTCCAATCATTGGATGATAAGGGAATGACCAAGTCGACTGGTCGCGATCAAGGGTTTAGAATTCAATATTATTGAATTCCTAAAGAATACTGCGAGGATATGGAAATATGCTTCTATCCTCCTTTTTATAAGGAAGCTAAACGTGATACCCTGGGTTGACCTATTAAGTACAGTGCCTTGTCTTTCTGAAATATGTGAAAGACAAAAGCAAAAAGAGTTCAAAGACGATGCTATTGAGTACAATACGTGGTTCATAGACGACAAAAATAATTCAAGGAGAATTGCCAAAGCAGTCGTGGATGAGACATATGCCCTAGAGTCTCATCCACGTAGAGTAATATATGAAAGCAAACCAAAGTGCACTAGGTTGATCAGAACATCATACACCGGTTCTGATTAGACAATATATTAGTGGGTCGACCCAATAAAATATATCATGATCAAGCTCGAAAAAAAGATAAGCTTGCAAAACTAAGGCTAAATTAGCAGCGTAAGGTAATCAAATATAAGTAAGGGAGTTAATGATGAAGAAGAAAAAAAAGTCCAAGATCCTTAACTAAGCTGGTCAAGCAATCAAGATAAAGTACAAGGTTAAGCATTTAAGGAAACAAGAAGAACACCATCACATGTCGGGTCGAAAGAATTGAGTCATAGTTGGATCTCGAATTTAAGTCAGAAAGTAATTTAGTATCATGGTAAGGGTTTAAGAGGTGACAACTAATACGAGAATAAAGGAAATCAAGTTGAAGCATGAAATAAATTTAATTAAGAATCCAGTGAAATAATTTAGGGACACAGTACTAAAGGCAAATACTGTTAAGGAATGATCAAATACAAACGGTTAGAAAGTCACAGTATAAGATCTAAATTTGAAGGAAGGTTGAGTAAGTCAAGATTGAGATACAGTCCCATAGTTTGGCAGATGACTAACAACACTTGAGTATATACTACTATCATAGTCATGAGTGATATGGCAACTAGTATGGAACACATCTATCTCATTAAGGTTACCTTGATGGCCTACCATTGCATTCATTTAAAAAGAAATTTCAAAATAACTACCTCAATTTGTATTCACTCCAAGCCTTCCAATCTAATCACGACTAACATTTAAATCCTTTTCATAAATCTCATAATAACTTTTATCACGTTACTACTAACCTTTCCAAAATTTAACATTTCAATCCAACTTTAAACCCCAGAGTTAATGAATCATGTATCCATAAAATTCTATATCACTTCATAACTTTAAAAACTCCTAAATTGGTCTCAAATAATCCTCAAAATAGACACTTAGCTTATCACGACAATCTAGCATTTACAGCTCAGTATTTTAACGCACTTATCAACCATAACTTCTCTTTCTAAGTCATTGAAACATAATCACTACTTCTTAAACCAAAATCTAAATAGATTTTTAAATCTTCAATCAATTGATACAATTCCAAATTTGAGATTTTTTTCTTCCAAAACAATCGTTTTCATATCTTCCCAATCTTTTAAACCAAATTTTAATATCATTGCTTCCACTTAAATTTGAAATTCAATAAACATATACATCGCAACTTGTACGACTCAATTAAATAGTTCATACTGTCACCCCCTTTCTTCTTTTTCCCATTATCAAACCACTCTATATACGTTCAAAGATATATAATCATAATCCAATAATTCATGAATCACATCAATTCCTGAAATCGATATATATAGATTCTAACTATTTTTCTCCAGTACCAAAATATAATTTTATAATCCTCTGGTGATTACTACTTAGAATCTTCAAGATAAATTTCCTTGGTAATATCCCAACTTACAAACTACTAATCATTAAATCATCCATTTAGAAAAATGCCCTTATAACTTAGTCAAAGTCTCCGTGTATTCCAATTCCTTAATGTAATCCTTCTAGCCATATGTTTGACCAATGAGTATATAGCAGTGTAGCCATCTTCCTAACCATTATTAAACACAAAAAAGTAAGGGTATTGGTGAAAAAAGTTCAGACAAGATACAAGAATCAAGGGAGGAAGGTGGATTAAAATAAAGGAAAGGGCATTTTAAATCGAAGTTCAAAATGAGATTCTCAAGGGTCGTCCCAGGAATCTCTTAGGAAATTCTAATAGTGATTGAGTATCCTCTCATTCTAACACCTTACTTCCTATACTCTATAGCAGGCTCGTAGTAATATAACTAAATTATCGTACTACGACGACATCGCACTAATGCGAATCTGGCCCTGCATGGACCGAAGGGATGAAATCGTGTCTCCTTAACTATCTTGAAGATAGATCGAACAAGGAATCAATTGTTGAAAAAGAAGCAAAATCATCAAAGAAGGACAGTTGTTTTTAAAAGGGGACAATTAACAGCAAGAATTGATAAGAGTTTTCCTAATGTGATTGAGTACCTTAACTTATATCTCCTATATCCCACTGCAGGCTGTAATGATACTCTAGTTCGAGTACCACTACGAATAACACTAGTTGTGATTGAGACTGACCTGCTTGGGCTACCACTAAAAATGTGTCATAACCCACACCCAGTGTAAGGGCACGAAAAGTAACGAACGCCCAGCCTACGTCGCAGTGTCAGCGGTAGAACGCTGTCCTGAGTCACAGTATCTAATACAGTCTAAAATAACCTCCGAATGGAGAGTAAATAATAAGTAACTCAATCACAATACTAAGATGGAATAGAAGAATGAATCTCAAGAGAGTCACAGATAAAAAGTCTAGGTGTAAACCACCAGAATAAAACTCAAGTACAACTCATAAGGTCTCAAACAGAAATACAAATAAAGTACTAAGTCTCAGCTAGACTATAGGCAAGTCCTCAGCGACTGTGGGATCCTCCTGAGGGTCCACATCGCCAGTGTCATCTAAGCCAATGCTATAATAAGTAGGGCAGTACTCCTCATCAATACCTGTAAAATTTTCAACATGCCCAGTCAGGACGGAACGAGCACATATCTCTCACAATAGTTCATAGCAGGAATGGACATATAAAGCAAGCTATAGAAAACTATACATGAATCGCTGTAAAGAAAAGTCAACAAGAGAGAGAGACTATAAAATGAGATATAATATGATAAATAGAGAAATATAACCTTCTACATGATTTAGAGCATGAATTGGTTTTGTAAACGGCTTGGGTTGCACATGGATAGAGCTAAGAAGTGTACATGGATAACAACTACTGGGGAGAATGATCACATAACCAACTACACTCTCTCTGCCCCAATCAATACACAAGGATCAATGCATGTTATGTTATTGCACATGGATAACAACTACTATATACATGGAGCTCATATGGGCATGAGTGTACATGAATAACATATGAGTGCACATGGATAAATATGAATACATGGAGTACATGATGGCCATGATAAAGTACATAAACATGACATACTCGATGTATCCGAGAGGATAACATCGCATGAAAATATCCATAGGGTACTAATCCGTGTGAACATCGTGTCAGCATCAAGTATACTAGTCTATAACAAGAGAACATATCCAATGAAGTATGAAAAGATCAGATAATGTACTCGTCTGGCAAATCAAACTACTGATGATGAGGTATAACTAAACTGGGGCAATGTAAACCTATTTAAAATACACACATGTCACAACCAAGTCTACAATATCAAGAGAAATAGCTACAATGCAAGACTACATGCTTCTAGGTCCATTTTGGTCAAAGTCATCCCTCGGTCAACTCTGGTCAAACTTGGTCAACGCTGGTCAAACCTGGTCAAACCTGGGTCAACTAGTCCGTCTACTAATTTCTAGGTCATACACAAA
Organism: Iris pallida; assembly: GCA_029216955.1. Lineage (NCBI taxonomy): Eukaryota > Viridiplantae > Streptophyta > Magnoliopsida > Asparagales > Iridaceae > Iris > Iris pallida. Next base: position 1,497,132 of record JANAVB010032219.1, on the reverse strand, counting down.
ATTTTAGGTCATTAGGAGTTCGTTTGAGTCAATTTGGATCAAGTTTGACCCAAAGTTGACTTTTATCAATTTGGTCAACTTGTCGGCCAATTCGACTAAACTAAGCTCGAAATGACAAATCAAATCTGTCCTAGGGCTCCTATAGTCATATACACAACTACAATCTAATCTAAGAGAATTAACAAGCTTAAATATATATATATACATATAGGTATATACACACATGTGTATATACAATACAACAAAACCCAAATCTAACAAAAAGTGATGTGTGCGTGTGTGTGTACTGGTGCTTACTGAAATGAGGTAAATTTTGAAATTAAAACAACAAACATAATCATGACATATCCTAAATTAATATACTATTATATACATATATATACAATCAAGAAACTATCTATATATATATATATTTTTTTTTGTTCGGTTTATCTATATATATATATATATATATATATATATATATATATATATATATATATATATATATATATATATATATATACAATGCTCAAAAGGAAAGTAATACCAATGGTTTTTGAAATAGGTTTAGTGAATCCAAATCTGGAATTAAAACCATCTCAGCCCATTCTCAACATGTATGTATTAGCAATGGGTTTCAACGTGGTTTTATATATATCTATATCTGTATGTATACATAGCTATATATAGAAAAGCATATATACTCATAATTGATGGAAAATTATGAAACAAAACCAAAAGTTGGTTCCCACAAATCGAAACCTCATATATGTCCTGAAAACTCAGATTTTGTAAACTAAGAAGTTGGAAATCAAAATATCGCATTTAACTCAAAAATCGAAATACCATATAAATCTCAATTTTATTCAATTCAATGAAAACTCGATTATGCTTGGAAAAAGGCAAACAAATAGGTGATGATTCTGCAGATCACTTCCCACAAGTTCTAATTATCATATATGAACTAACAATTCAGAAAATACGGACTAAAAAGTCAAGGATCGAAAAATCACATTTATATACAAAACTTTGAACCCGAAAAACCCAATTTTGACAAAACGACTCAAAACGCAAAATACACCAAATCAACCCACGAAACTCGGCATACATGCTGGTCTCAACCTACGTAATACGCTCTGGTACTCTCGGGTTCGAAATCGTGTCCGTGTCATGTCCACAGAACGCGTATCGAAATTTCCAGATACCGAGTGGTACGCGTGCGTTCTCGCTCGTTTGAGTGCCGCACACGCAACAAAACGCCACGTGCTCGTGCACGTAGCTGGGGGGGTCCTGGGATAGGTCTAGGACATGATGACACGGTGACACGATGTGCCAAAGCGCACATAGACCCACGCACCCGTTCGGCCTGCTGCACAAGCACGCACGCCCGCGCGCCCTCGTGTGCGTGGTGCCGGCCTCGCTGCTCCCTCTTCGGGCCATGCCGCGACTTAGAATTTGTCCTATGGGTCTTCTAGGTCTAGGTCAACATGTCCCGGGTCCTGGAACGTGTCTTCACTGCGTCGTATGCGCGCACGAAGTACGTTTCTGCGACAAAAATCAGCCCCAGTGCACAGTGTGGCTGACCAGTGCACGCGGGTTTGCCACTATGTGCTCATAAAATTTCACGCAAGACGGAGATCTGTGCGTCGAGTTATGATGCACAGACTGCAGGACGTGCACGGGATCTCGTGCACGCGTGTCCGTGTCCGAAATGTCGCTAAAATGTCATCGATTTCCAATCCGTTTTCACGAAAGTTTATTGAAATGATATTATATAAACATCCATGAAGTCAGAATCAAAAAACAGCAACTTTTAATCCTTAGCGGCATTTCATCGAACACGTGCCGTAAGGAACCGACATGGGCTCGATACCTCCATCAAACGGAGTCGAAATCCCACCAAATTTCGTAGGCAAGGCTAGGGCACCTATATGGATGCAAAAATGAAGAAAAACCAAATTTGCAATGGTAGATTAGGATTTTACCTATTGAGTGTCAAAACTCAATGATCGGGGCTCCTCGATTATCGTGTCGGCCGATTTCCCTCCAGCAAAACCTTCCATCTCCACCCTAGAAATGGTCCAGAAGATCCTCCTCTCCTCGACGAGCGCAACGGAGTTCGTTTGGGAAGAAACGGACTCCGGATGAAGGAAAAAGTGTTTTGGAGAGTTGGATCTCTTAGGGTTTCTTTGTGGAGGCTCCAAACTACAAATGAATGCAACAATGGGAGGGGGTACTACTGTTGGGCGGCCAAGGGGGTTCTCTATGGTTAGGGTTTCACTTGGGCCAACTCTTTCTCAAGTAGAAATGGGCCCAAGTCAAAAAGCTCAAAGGCCTACATGCAAAAAGGCTAATTAAATTATTAAAGGCCTTAATAATAATATAATGCACAAATTAAATTCTAAAAATAAAAATAAAAATTTTAATGCATGGTTAGGCCCATATACAAGTCCACTAGGGTTAAACCAGTTGCTAGCACAAACAAGAGTCAACATATTCAGGAAATCACATAAAGGCCAAAATGGCTAAAAATCAATTAACACTCTAAAAATTTACTAATAAAAATCTAAATTAATTCTAATGATAATAAATCTAATTTCTAATATAGCATTAAGGTTCTAGGTCATGGTTGGCTGAGGTCAAACTACCAAGTCTCTAGTCTACAACCAAACAAATCACACTGCAAGCAATCCAATTAATAAATAGATAAAAATTCAAATAAAAATCAAAAAAATTGAAATAAATAACAATTACTAGAATACCCTTGAAATTGAAAAGTGAGTGTGACAAACCCCATTGAACAAGTACTGCTACAAGACATGAAGTATTGTTGTTTTTGTTACACAAACAATAACCTAGCAAATTTAAATCAAGAATATGTGCACAATGATTGACTTGATGTAATAATATTAGATATGTAGCACACAATAAAAACGTTCATTTGATACATCAAGAGACAAAATATACGTAAGAAGTAATAGCCTATAGAAGCATTAATTTGAGACATGATATGGATCAGAAGAAGTAAATAGTTAGTAAACATCATTTCCATTAATAATGTTCTAATATTTCATCTCTTATATCAAGTAGATCACATTAGTGATTGATTTACAAGCTACAAAAGTAGTCCTGTTCATATAAACTTTCACATATGCATATATTGAGATAGTTAAATAAAAATGATCCAAGTCGGTTATTGAATAAAACTATAAACTGGTTTTGATATATGCAAATATTAAGAAATGCTTACATATATAAACAAAATAAAATGCTTGAAGAAGGTGTTAAGATGTGCCTCTTCCTTGAGGCTCTTCTGACAATGGGAGTGGTATATGTGAGCATAAACTCGAAACAAAATGTGTGAATATTGTCTTTATGACGTCCCTAAATTTTTGATGAAATGGTGCTCCTACAAACAAATATTAGATAAGTATATACATGAATCAAAGAGATACATAAGCATCTAGACAATACTAAATAGAAATATGGATTCATCTTCAAGTTGATAACTTGTCTGAAGATAGATTCCTATCTTTGTTCATAGTTTCATTGGCCAAGACCATGTAATCATACAATTGTTTTCTAATATTTTTGTTGAATCTTCCGAATTAGGAACATTTACTTCACAGAAATCCAATGCACATCAATAACAATCATAATACTTTAGGAAGAATAAAGACTCCAAAAGTAGGTGTTGTGTCATTTCATGTATGGAACATACTATACAAAAAAAATCCAAAATATAGTAGAGCTCCACAAAATATTTGTCTTGTCCGTGTCCTACTGTCCTGTATTGTGTTGTGTAGTATTCATATACTCGTGTCCAACCTTTTCCACAATAACTAAGAAATAAATAGAAATCCCACCTTCAGATTGACTACTTTGCCACCAGAGTCCTTCTCTATCTCGCTCTTCTTTGTCACCTCGAGATCGATCGGCTTTGCAGCCTCCATCGTCTTGTCGACGAACTTCGTGTGCCTGGTCCTCTTCGTGTGAAGGTCTATCTCCTTCAAACATCACAAAAAAATAAATATCAAAAATCCTAGATATGCAAATCATGAAAAGAGGAAGCATACCAAAGGAGTGAGTTGAGACTAAGTAAAGCCTTAGGGATTTTTTGGGTTACGGTTTTGGATTAGCATGGCTTTCTGATCAAGAAGGATGACGATGGTGGCAGCAAGATCTCGTCGGGATCTCACCGGGGAGGGAGCCGAAGAGTTTTTGTTGGCATACAAGAAAGAGAGAGAGGGAGGTTTTGTGTATATGAGGAGAGAATGAGAGGGTTTATTTTGCCTAGACTAATCAGTTGCTTATATGTTTAATTTGGAACGCATTTCGAATGCTACAGAAGTGTACCTAAATAAATAATTTTAAAATAAAATATTTGAGGAACATTTTTTCTGATCTGGATCACTTCTATTCTGTTCCTACTCCTAAGAACAGAAAATAAGTGCTCCAAATTTAAAAAATATCTAGTGTTCCTAATTTTTCATTTTGGTGTACTGATTGATTTTAATACTTTAATTGTTTTTAGCTCTTCTTAAATTTTCTTTTATTATATTCAAAACTCCCTCCCTCATCCTTGTTCCTATAGCATAAAAGTACATTAATTTTTCTCCGTGGGATCAATCCTTACTCTTATTGCTACATATAATTTTAAGAGTAAAGGTTTATCTTTAGGTGTCGTCGACAACACACCAACCTTCTACGTGGCTACAAGGTATTTCTTCTTCGCTAGATCATATAACTCATTCAGCATTGCATAGTCATGATTTCTTTTCTCAATCACTTTGTGAGCATCATACAAGCTAAGCTTAAGTGCTGATATTTCTTCATCCGTGTTACTGGTGGAAGGTGTTTCCCGTATATATTTCAATAGGGATGACTACCTTTTAACTTCAATCATGCAAGCTTTTATCTCTTTTCGAGATTGTTGAGCACCTCTAGGAGATGGATAGAGTGCATGTGTATGCAGTGAAATAAATATCATCACTAAAAATTTAAATACTAGTAATCAAACTAATATGAAGCAAGCAATGTATAAGTAAATGCTTAAAGTAAGGAAATTAGAAAGTACAAACTCAAACACTTGGATTTATACTGGTTTTCCTCTGAGAGGACTAGTCCAGTCTCGAGAACTCTAGATCGATGTTTAATCCACTATCTAGTAAAAAATAAGCTTTAGATCCAAAGTGCTTGCAACTCCTTACAACACGTACTTTTAGTCCGAAGAGCACTACTTCAACTTGCAAGCCTTTAATCCGAAGGACTTGCCAACTTCAAGAACATAATGAAAATAAAGATATTTTCAAGCCTTCTTTACAACTCGACCAAATTTCTAGATCAGAACGAACTGGCACTGGCATGGCTAGGAGTCATAAAGGCTTTGATTTCAAAGTATAAAGCTGAGGATACTTTAGATAGAGGAAAGAATATAAGAAATAGAATGGGATCGGTGAAATGAATTGAAATCTAAACTCTATCTATACAATTTTTGGGGACCGATCTTGGGCAGAGTTTAGTTGCCTAACGTCCAAAAAAATAGAACGTTGGAGCCGATTCTACAGGATGAAATGATCCAATGGGATACTAGGTCAGGGTGACAATGTTTGGGCCGAGAGGTCAAGTATAGAATTTATAGATTTGGGGCTCATTGGATTTAGGTTTGGGCTGATTTGATACTCTAGGTCAAGTGTAGAATTTATAGATTTGGTGCTCATTAGATTTAGGTTTGGGCTTATTTGATACTCTGGGTTGTATTTGAATGTGGACTAAATTTGATAGGATTTTGGAGTTGGACTTTTTCAGAAGCTAAGCATGTGCCAAGATTGTCTGACGTATATTTGTTCCTATGACTCAATAAAATAGAAAAATACTCAATAAACAAGTAAATTTGTCTTGAGCAGCTTTTGTATTTATTGAGTTTGGCAAAGATTTGATCAATTACCAGTGCAACATGTGTTCATCTTTTGTACCTTCAATAATTTATTATTTGTTGTATCGAAATTAGAGTTGGAGTTGGTTATCGAAATTAGGTATGACCATGACCAATGGGCTAACACATGGTAGGACCTCTACCTTGGACTGGAGTATCTTTATCTAGCTAGCAGATACTTGAGTCTTTTTATCTTACTATTTTCTAGTTGTTTCCTTCAGTACTATTCAGTATTGTATTTGTGGGATTATTCCCACCAGACTTATTTTACTTCACTTGTATTATGGATTCATATCCTCCATGTATCTATGTTGTACATATTCTAGTTTCTCTTATTATGTGTTGTAGATGAGATTTGATTTCCTACCTTATTACTTGTTTAGTTGATGATTTTTAGTTTACATTACAGCGTAGGATATTTGGATAAGTTTGTTAAATTTGGGTATCTTATTCTAGACTATATCAGCTGGCTATGGCCATATGGTTAGTCCTTTGTATTTTAGGACTGGGGTGTGACTACCTCAAGCCAAAGAGGGACCGAGATTCTTATGTAGGTAGCAACATAAATTTGGGGCCACCGAAGCATCCCAACATCTATAAGAGGACTTTCCATGTAAACAATCCAGCAGTCATGGTTAATCATGAAGTACGGCTTGATATTGTTAACCAACTAGGGTCATGACAATCCTGATTACTAACACATGCAACCAAGATTCTAAAGATAATATACAATGCAGTCGATTTAAGCTATCCAGGCAAATCGGTAAATCTATGATCCAGTAAAGCAACATTCGACGGTATATTGGAAGTGCGTCCCTCTCGACAAAGAGATACAAATCCAATGTATGGCTGGGATAATGGGATTGCATGCAACCTGGAAACCTACCCTTCCAATGAATTTATGTGATCAGTCTAGTCTTTAATTCTGAGTATTTTTATTTAGAATCCACGATCGTGGCAACGGGGAATCCATCATAGACATGATACTCCCCTGGAAAAACACAAGACCGAAAAATGATTTAATAATCACAAATCAGGAACTCAAGTTACCACAATGCTACAAGCAAGTCAGGTGTGTGCTATGATGAGCTACAACAGGAATCAATAACATGACAAGTCAGGATAGCAAACCAGGTTGCTACAATCAAGTCAGGTGGACGTTTTGACGAGCTACATCAAGGATCATGATAGTGAAAATAGAATCATAACAGTATGCTCCAGCATGCGATTAATGTGTAATAAGGATGCCCTCATACACCAGACATGGGTACCACCACAAGAAATCTAGGTAATCAACAATAAGAAGGAATCATGCAGGAGCAATAAGCATCCAAGTACGATGCATAAACAAATCAACAAAATTAGGGAAAAAAGGAAATAATAACTTGGGTATTACAGCGGTATATCGATGGTATATTGGGACAAGATATCAAGTTCAAAATATGTAAAATGACATATATCGGTGTACTGTCAGTATACCGGTCCTAGATAGCAAGTTTTTAATACGTCCAAAATAATATGCTGCATGCGGTATACCAACAGTACACCATGGTGTCCCGCTGGTATAAAAAACCACAGTAAGGGTCAAGAATCAAATTTTTGGGCCGAACTAAGTCCCAAAATCCTCCAAAATTGTATTAAAAAAGTAACAATACTAGGGATCAGCCTCATATAATAATATAGACTAGATTAAAAAAAGAACATGATTATCACAAACAATACCAAGATCAAAGTGCCAGTTCATATGATACATCCAAGAAATGGAAAGTAAGCCCAAGCCTTGGCTAAAATCCTCACAAATCACAAGAAGTAAACTAGTATAGAATCATGTAGGGAATAAAATCATGCAATAATAACTATAAAAACTTCAAGTTACAAGGAAAAGCCAAATATTTTGAAAAGATGGCAAGAAGTACTTACCTAGATCAAACTTCAAGCCTACTCATCTACTCTACCACTAAGAGGGATTCAGACATGCACTTGCCTAGGTCGAAGCTTCAAGCCAAAGCTTAACAAAATAGATAGGAAATAAAAATATAAAAATAAAGGGGAAAAAGAAAAAGAGAGAAAATAAGAAGGATGAAATAGGATGGGGGGAATGATTCTTGGACTAGGATGAGCCAAATCATCATTTCATGCACCCCCAAGCTAGTCTCAACTACTTGAACAAAACCAAGAAACCAACAGATAAAATGATGAGTTGGTTATTGCAAATAGCTGTCATTGAAGTCCAGTAGTATACTGATGTATACCAGCGGTATATCAGTCTGACTGTTAATTTCTTATTTAGAAAAAAATAAAGGTTCCATTCTATGCAAAGATTCTAACACATGTCCATGGGAATGCCAACTGATATCCTATAAGTCTCTAATAGTTTGGTGATCAGTATGATTGTCAGAAACATATAAAGACTTTAACTTGCATAAGTCATTAAGTAATTACTAAAAAATAGAAGTATCACACAATATCGGTCGCGCTATCCTCGATACAAAGGAATACAAGAAATCTCTAATAAAATAAAAGCTATCAATACAAGAATCTAGAAATGACATCATAGTAAGATACATAAATAAAGACAACCAAAAATTATATCATATGATACATGTATACATATACAAATACCGATACAATGACGCTAGCCTCGTAGTGACGAATTTTGGGACTAGTGCTTCTAGTTCATATAGTAGAGAAGCTAAAGTAGATTTAGGGAGACACCTTCGAGTAGCACATGATATAAAAAAAATAAGCCTTATACTCATGTCAGCTTTTGGCGTTCAGAAAATAAGATAATATTTTCTTTCAGATTTGGCCCACTTTTGAGACTACCAAATTTTAGAGGAAGCATAAAGTTGAACCTGAGTTATATCAAATCATTTAATGTTATGAGCGTATTAGAGAGGTTGCTTACTGACTAGCATTGGTAGGTGACAGAACCTAGTCAAATGCTTGATCATTTAGAGATCATAGTCAAATAGAGTCTATCGTACCAAGAGAGCCCAAGGCCCTGCACTATCCAGCTAGTCAATGTTGTATAGAAACACAATTCTCCAGGCAAGTCTACTTGAAAGCATAAGGATTCTATTATCGAGCGACTTCTCATATGTTCATGGAATCCGACGATGCTCAAGTTAGTTCCCTCGAATATCTACAGTCCAATAAAGCTTAAATCTATTAGTGGTGCTTCTTACTTTGCTATTTTTATTGATGATTATTCCAGAAAAGTTACGGTTATGCTCTACAGACCAAGGATCAGGTGCTTTATACTTTGAAATGGTTCTAGGCCTCTGTTGAAAGGAAGACAGGCAAGAAGTTGAAGTGTGTTCGGTCCGATAGCGACGACGAATACATTGGTCCCTTTGATGCGTATTGTAGAGAGGAAGTGATAAGCGATACTAGAAGACTCTACCAAAGATGCCTCAGCTCAATGGTATAGTAGCACGTATGAATAGGACACTGATGGAGATGGTACGATATTTGCTTTTAGAAGAAAATTTGTTGGACAATTATTGGCTGAGGCTCTCAACACTGTTGTTTATATTATTAATTTATCTCATAGTGCTCTTTGTAGGGTGATGTGTCTGACAAAGTATATACGATAAGAAGCCGTCATACAGTCATCTTTGAGTGTCTAGTTGAAGACCATCGTGCATGTACCGAAGGACGGAAGATCCAAACTTGAGACAAAGGCAAGGAAGTATTTCTTTATCGGCTATGTCGGGATGAGTTTGCCGATAGACTCTATGAATGATTAGAAAGTGAAATCTACATAAGTAGAGATGTTATGTTCATCGAGGATCAGACCAACAATACTTAGGACTCCGAGATGCCTATTAAGGATAAGGAATTGCCTGAGTTATAGTCATTTAGGTTCGAGCCGTTTCTGGAGGACACTGTAGAGATCTAGTTATGGGAGAGCCATTATGTGGAGATGCTACCAACCTTGATAATCAGCTTGATAATGATGGTCAGGGCAGTCCTCATAAGGATGAACATGAGGAGGAGGTAGTTCCTGAAGGGAATAAGGCTATTCGTATACGGACACAACTAGAGCTTCATGGAGAAGGAGGTTTAGTAGCTGGTTGTAAAGATGATATTCCTCTACCGTGATTTAGAAAAGGAATTATACATGGAGCATCCAGTGGGATTATACAATAAGGGTAAGTCAACACATGGTCTGCCAGTTGAAGAAGAGTCTGTATGGTCTGAAGCAGGCTCTGAGGTAGTTATATAGGAGGTTCGAATCATTTATGTAATAAGCATGGTTATGCATGGATGACGTCGGATCATTACGTGTTTGACACATTGTGATAGTGGAATGGGCTTACCATCGTGCTTAATAATGGCCAAGTTAACATGTGATGACGATAGCTGGACCACCGTTGCATTGTGAGAGCAAAGCGGTACTGAAAAAACTCTGACGGATGGCCTTACGAGGGGTTCGTACAAAGGTTGCCTGAAAATCTCAAGTGAAGGGCTTCCAAATCCACAGAACAGTCGAGTCTACGACCAAAAAAAGAAGAGAACAAATCTAAGAACTTAAAGAAGAATTTTATTGATTAAAAGTTGCCCCTCAATTTCATACAAAAGGTGTCTGTTTATAGTAATTTTATGTTAACCTAATCTTAACTAAAAAAATTCTAATCCTAATCAAATAAAGAGAAACCTGTCCTAATAAACGATAGAGTCAAAATAAGTATCCTAAAAAATAGGATTCTTAACAACTCTATAAAATATTAGATAAAGCTAAAAAAAGAAAGAAAAAAACATCTTAAAAGGATTAGGAATTGGAATCCATGCAACATCAGTCTAACCTACTTCAAGATAACTCATCACTGAGTTCTTCTCAGAATAAAGTAGTTTGTCAAGTGGAAAATACTCGTAAAGATTATCGACATGAAAGGTTGGAGAGATCTGCATGTCTTCATGTATTATGTCACTGGTGTTATGATATAGCACTGAAGTTGAGGATGAATCGTCGTTAGAAGTTGGCGAGACCATAGAAGCTTTGAATTCAGTCATTGTCTTTGGAGTAGGCAGTTATGAATTGCTCGAATCTTCTATTAATCAATATTTAGACCATCGACGCTAATAATAAATTCCAAGAAGATGAGCTTGTTAGTAAGTAAGCTACACTTTTTAATTCAAAGAAGATTAAGAACTTCCCTAAGGTGGTTCAAATAATCGACTTGGCTCTTGTGATAAACCAGGATATCGTCAAAGTAGAGAACTAAGAACTTTCTTATAAATGGCTTCAAAACTCAATTTTTGACGTACATGAAAGTGCTTGGAACATTCCAAAATCCGAAAGGCATAACAAGTCATTCGTAAATCCCTTCTCGGGTTCAAAGCAGCTTTCCATTCACTAGGTCGAATCCAGATCTGGTGGTAGCTGATGGTGATGTAGTTAACACATTGACGCACATATGCCATAAGTCGTCTTTCTTTACCAAAAGCTCATCTTCTCTACTATTGCTCTTAAACTATGTTCTATGTACACAGGTTGTCAATGATGATGTCACATAACTTGTCTTTAACCTTGCATCGATTTTTGAAGATATTGTATTATTGGGTGGTTTTTCAAACTTTGGGCTAGTAGTAGCCGCCTAATGACGCACACTAGCTATTCGAACTCCTCATGCGTTACTGGTTTTGCCATTGTTTTATAAAAGAATGATTCCCAAATGTTTTTAAAAAATTAGAATCATCGATATGTGGGGCTCTGATACCACTTGACACAACGTAATAGTGGAACATACTTACTTTCTTGCTTGGCAGTGGCCATGTCGATCGATGATGACTATAACTAAATTTTGTCCCAAGATAAGCCAGTACTGTCCAGTTTATCAGATATGACATCAAATTTGCTTGTCAAGGCTGCTACGTTGCTAAACAGGACATCAAACTCCTCATGCATGACGAATTTTACCATTGTTGTTTACAAAGCAAGGATTCCAAATGGTTTTAAAAAATTAGAATCCTAGATTTGTTGGACGCTGATACCAATTGATGTAGTGTGATAGCAAAATGGGCTACCTTTGTGCTTAGCAATGGCCAAGTCGATCGATAATGACGATTACTAGACCATCGTTGCTTGGTCAGAGCGAAGTAGTACTGAAAAAACTACGACGGCTGGCCTTACGAGGGCTCCGCACGAAGGTTATTTGAAACCCTCAAGCGAGGGGCTTTCGAATCTATAGAATAGTCAAGTGCATGACCAAAAAAAGCAGAAAACAAATATCATAATCTGAAGAAGAATTTTTGAAATTGTTCCTCAATTACATATAGAAGGTCTCCCCCATTTTGATAATTGGCAAGCTATGAGTTTACACAAAATAATATCATAAAATAATTTAAAATTTTATACATGTCTATTTTGACCATTATGAACGAAGTCTCTCTCGTTGTATTTGGTATATACTTCTCTCCCCTATTGTCATTTAGAAAAAAAAATAAAGGTTCTCCCGCTAATAGTGAGCACAAACAACAAAAATATAGATCTAATAATACCAAAAGATAGAATAATAAAATAGACATGACCAACAATATCAAACTGCATAAGTAGAACTAATATAAAACAAAAAGATATCACTAAGCAGTAGCATGCAGGTACATAAAATTCACTAATATACTATGGAAGTTCAATAGAGACTTAACCATATCTAATACAATAGTGCAATGTCTAAAGCAAAACAACTACAAGTCATCATCAACATCATCATCATCATCAACAGACTGTCACAAATATCGAAAGCCCAAACAACCTCATCAACTCTCATCATCACCAGTATCAGCAGATCGGCTAGGATGAATGTTGACTACAATGGGATCAAAGTATCGCCAAGCCTGACAATCATCAAATTTGGGTCCAGTGAAGTTTGGATGACATAGCATAGAAGTAGGACCAGAGGGATGATGAGTCATAGTCCACTAAAGATCATCAATACTGTTCTATGGAGTCTGGAACTGGTAATGCTCATCCTCAGGAGTGCAACGAGCCTCAAATTGCTAACTCTGGAGGGTTATTAAGGCATAAAGCTGGTCTATGGTGTGAGTAGGAGGGACATCAACAGGGGTTGGTACAGGCTGAGGGGCCTGAGGAACATGTGGAAAGCCTCCGGCACTAACTCAGGAGGAGGAGAAAACCAACGAGACCTATGCAGTTCAGATGGAGTGCCATCAATAGGACACGAATCCAAAGGAATATTGTATCTACGGAATATGATAGAAAGAATCATCGAGTGGACAAGGTATCGACTGGCCTTCTTGCAGTTGAACATAGCCATCATTATGGTCTTCGAAATACTAAAGGGAATCCCCAAGTGAATGTGATACATAACAGATAACTCCAAATACATTATCTTATCGATATATCATGTTTTGGACAAGATAAACAACATAACGATCCGATGGAGTTCATATAAGTGTTCGTTCAAGTATCGTGACATGAGCTATTTCGGGGTTCTGGAATTCAGAGCACACATCGCATCTTTGAAGGATTCTAAGTTTAAGTCGGGACCGAATTAGAATTTTGTGATGTCAACTAGAGCATCTCCAGTATTGGGAACCTGAGCCATTCACTCAAGTCATCATCATCAAATTCCATCTCGATACAACAAACAGATAAGTACATGATGCCCTGTGAATATTATATATTCTAATAGAACATTCGAACGGCATTTATGCGTACTAGATTAGCAATTTCCATAAATTTATATCGACCGATATTTTAAAAAGTTGCATCCAATAAAATCAGCATCAAAATAGCCAATGAAGTTAAATGATGTAGTTTTGGGAAACCATAAGCCGACAGTAGATGTACCTTTAAGGTATCGAAAGATTCGCTTAAATGGGCATAAGTGTGATTTCGTAGGATTAGCTTGATAATGTGCATATAAACAAACGCTAAATATAATATCAGGTCAAGTAGCAGTTAGATATAATAAACTACTAATCATACCACGATACTTACGCTGGTCGACTGGTTTGCCACTTTAATCAAGATCAAGTTTGGTTTGATGTAGTCATAGGAGTCCCGATAGGCTTTGTGTTGTCGTAGTTAAACTTCTTTAGCAAGTCCTTCGTGTACTTAGCTTGATTGATGAAGGTTCCCTGAGAATTTTGTTTATTTGAAGTCCAAGGAAGTAGTTCAGTTATCCCATCATACTCATCTCAATCAAACTCTGTATACACTTAGCAAATTTTTGACATAGATGTTCTTTAGTAGAACAAAATATAATATCATCCACATAATTTTGCACAAGTAAAATATCATCATTTAAAGATTTGATAATAAAGTAGTTTCAACTCTCCATTTTAAAAAACCATTTTTAAGTAGGAAGGAACTTAGGTGATCATACAAAGCTCGAGGGGCTTGTTTGAGTCCATAGAGTACCTTACATAACTTGAAAACGTGATCTGAAAATTAAAAGCCTTCAAAACTAGGAGGTTGTTTCACAAAAACCTCTTCTTTTATAAATTTTTTTAAAATGTGCTTACAAGTCCATTTAAAAAAGTTTAAAAACGTGAAAACATGCAAATTGATAAAGCATACGAATAGATTATAGTCTAGTAACAGGAGCATAAGTCTCGTCATAATCAATTCCTTCTTCTTGATTAAAACCTTGAGCCACTAGACGAGCCTTGTCGCTTAGAACTGTTCATCCTCACTTAGTTTATTTCAGAACACCCATTTGGTACCAATTACAGATTGACCAATAGGTTTCAAAACAAGTTCCCAAACTTTATTTCTCTCAAACTGGTTTAGTTCCTCTTACATGTCATAAATCTAAAATTTATCTAAAAATGTATCTGCTACTGATTTAGGTTCCACTTGAGAAATGAATGCAACATTAGCAGCTATATCTCTAGTAGAAGAACGTGTACCTACTGCCTTCGATACATTACCTATGATAAGATATTCTAGATGGTCTGGCATAAATTTGATCTTCTTTGGTAGACTCTCCATTGGCTCTCCAGATAGTCTTTATTAGTAGTAGTATCTTTACGTGCTTTAGAAGTTTTTATTACGTCTTCGTCACCGCTGTCACTTGCTATAAGACTGTTGATCTCATCAAATAAAACGTTAATCGATTATTAAACAATCATAATTTTTTTATTAAAAACTCTATATCCTTTACTCTTAGAACCATAACCGAGGAATATCCCTTCGTCTGCCTTCGAGTTGAACTTAACCAAGTTATCCTTGGTGTTCAAGATAAAACAACAATATCTAAAAAAAATTAAACAAAAAATATTTGGAATACGATTAAACCATAATTCGTAAGGTGTCTTCTTCGATATAGGTCGACTCTGAATCCTATTCAAAACTTGACAAGCTGTACTTAAAGTTTCAGCCCAAAAAATATTTAGGAAGATTATGCTAGTTTACCATGACTCTAGCCATATCGCGTAGCATTCTATTCTTCTTCTCTACAACATCATTCTGTTGGAAAGTTCTAGGACAGAAAGATTCATGAGAAAAACCATTTGTTTTGCAAAACTTTTTGAAATCAGAATTTACGAATTCGCCTCTATGATCACTTCAGATACGAGTATTCATGAAACCTTTTTTCTGTTTTGAACCTTTTTTTGTAGAAAATCTCGAATTCAAAAGTGCATCACTTTTGTTTGCTAAAAATATAATCCATGTATATATAAATAAAATCATCCACAATAACAAATTCATAGAGCTCACCAGCAAGGTTGGCAACTCTACCAGGTCCAAATAAATCCATATGTATCAACTACAAAGGTTTAGAAGTACTTACAGCGTTAAAGGATTTAAATGAGGATCTAGTTGCTTTATTTTTCTTGCAATCAGCATATACCATGTCTTTCTTGAATGATATCTCAAGTAATCCTTTTACCAATTTCTTCATTGATAGCCTTAAAATGGTATCCATGTTTGTGTGTCCTAGTCTTATTTGCCATAGCCAACTTTCAACTTTGTTGAGTACTATGCACTTCATGCATTGTTAGTACTTTCTAAAAGAATATATAAATGTTATCCTCCCTAATTCCTTCATAAACACGGTTACCAGTGAACATATCTTATATAGAACATTTGTCTTTTACAAAATTAATGCATAACCAATGTCAACAAGGTGGCTACTGCTTAGAAGGTTATGTTTTAGTTTAGTTACAAGACAAACATCTTTTTTCACTAGATAAGAAGAAATACCAACAATACTATTACCTATTATATTACCTCTCAAACTATTACCAAAGGAGACATATCCATATCTTTTATCGATAGCGTCATGAATAGAGCCGTGTCACTTTTTATGTGCCTTGAATATCTGCTATCGAGGATCCATTTACTTTTAGCATTAGAGGGTTGGCCCACCTACAAGACGAGAAGATGTGACCTTTGGTACCCATTTCTTTGAGGGTCCGACATTGTTTGTTTTGGGTATCTATGTGTATTTATTCTTGTCTACTAATTTTTTAAATTCTACTGTACTGTGATATGTGTCCATTTTGACCACAGTATGTACAAATAATTCTAGAGTGAGTGTCTTTTGTTTCAGTGCAGACATGAGTCTTTTTGTGTCTTACATGGATACTTATAAGTGAAAGCATGATTATATGTAACATGTTCCTTATATTCTTTATTCGATCGTGTCATATTTGGTATATGATGTGTAGTAGGACAGATCTTAGGTACTGTAACAGGAACAACCTGTTTGCCAAACTTTATTTCTAAGTTTTTAAAGATTGAACAAGCTCATATATTATCACGTCCAAGTTCTAAAATACTTAGAAACCCAAGACATGAGCATGTCAGCTGTACGACTAGAATAAGTATTCCTAATTTAACGGACTTATCATAATTGTAGTACGTTGAATCCTACAAATACAATATGTCAACCCCTTGACCAAATTATTTCCCTTTTATTTATTAAATTACACCAATCTTTATTATCTCATATATAATTTATATGTTTATATTTTATTTTACTTAAAAAATTATCAGGGGGTCCAAAAGGGTAATATAGGAGTTAGTAGGGACTATAGTGCAATTTTATTAATTCAAATTCCTCTGGCCGTTTTAGAACCCGACCATCAGGGATAGATATCAATCGAATTCAAATTGATTTTCCTCCAATCCCTTAGGATTCAGATGAAATCTGTCACGCCCCGCTCCCGTAGGAGCGATCGTCCTCGCTAAGGCGTGATGCCGCACGAGCCTAGATTGCTCTCGTGCAAGGCGGGTTCCATAACGGCCGATTTCAGCGGCTACGACGGGGTCGTCGCACAGAAGTCCCGTGCAGAGACATTGAATATATTGCAGCGGAATTTAAAGAACACATGAACACAAGTATTTCAAAGAAAGCTCTTTTATTGATATTGAATTCAAGGATTACATTGTGGGCGCAAGGCCAATTACAAGTCTCTCAAGTCTCACTTTTCTCTCATTTTACAAGTCACTCTGCTCTCTCTCATCTCTCGATACAATACTTGATTCCAGCGGAAGCTTCGGAAGGCGATGTCCATACATTACGTCCTGTATAAGTCTTCAGATCACGCGACCGCACGCTTCGACTCGCCAAGGAACTCCGTGCCTCGACGCATCCAAGCGAGCTCCGCGCCACGAGCTTCTACCTGTGCCTGCACATGAAACACTGTGTGGGTGTCAGTACCACTGTACTGGTGGAGTGAGCTTCTCGCCCACCCATACAAAACCTACACGTTCATTTACTTTGTGCAGCTTAAATCCCTTTCGATTGTCTTTCTAGTCTTGCCTTAGGTTCAGTTTTAGGACTGGCGCCTTAGCGCAACTTGTGTATCGGAACCATCCCGTGCTTGCAATGTCAACGTTAACTCATACTTTGTCGCTAGACCACTTCTCGTGCCAACAACGTTAACCTATCAGGTCGTGTTTGCCTTACGGCCATAATCAGAGACGCAACTACACGAAGGACTCCATTTCCTTGTCTCTAGACCTTTCTCGTGCTTGTATTGTTGACGCACCGACTTATACTCATCTTTTGTGCCAAACTCTGGGACGTAACGACTCGGTCGTGCCACGACTCGATTCGTGCTTCAATACCTCCGAGGCAGTGCCTCCTTGCTTAGTCTCGGCTACACTTGTGTCGTGACAACGCGGCCGTGCCTCATATTTCGAGGCCGAGCCCAACAACTCAACGTAACTTTATACAACTAGCCCTACGGCCCTTCTCGACTTAACTCGCGATAGCTCAAGCCTAACACATGCAACTCTATGCCAACAACTTAACACTCGACGCCACGTCTCGTGCCGAAGCACGTCGCCTTCGCTGTAGCCAAATCTTAGGCTCCGACATTGTGTCTTTTTAACTCATGCATATTCAACTCAATCCAAAGGCACGCACACGGATTTCCGCCCGTGCCGACACAAAACTTACCATGTTAGTTGAAAACAACAGTTATTATTAAGTGTTTGTTATGGGATTGGCCTAACCAGCCGCCTTGGACGTAGCCTGGTACTCGGGACCCTTTCAACGCAGGTAGCGAGCCCCGATGAAAGTCCCCGACATACCGATGCCTTACCGGCGTTGCATAAACAGCGCGGCTACAACTAGTTTCTTCCTAGGCCGAGACGGTCCCGTGGCCCCGGGTTTCCGCTCGAAGAAACCACCCCTTGTCGACAAGTTGCCCAAGTTCATAAGGGTTACATGGAGTGTTTTAGAATACAGTTTGGGGCTTTAATTTCTTATGTGATCAATTCATTTACTTGGTTGTTTTACTCTTTCCATTTTTCATACTTCCTTTGCAGAGCCCCTAACCAGGGTTGCCTCGGCGACTAACCATCGCTTAGACTTAACATTCTTTGAACTCAGGGAACGGCTACTGCATAGCCTTCCAACTTAACTAGAACATAACGTGTTTCCTTAAGTGTCGACCGACCGTGGATAACTTTCCACTGAACCAACCGTGGCTCGTGCCTTAAACCGACTCGTGTTCGACGCAACGCTGTCGCCCAAGTCATACTTCATATGACGGGCCTTGGGGTCGTGGGACTATTTATCTTGACAACTGCAGAATGAGCGGGACAACACATAGAATAACTTAGGACGACCGGCATAACTTTTGCCTAACTCACTCAAGCCTACAACTTAACCCAAGGGACGAGCAAAGGCTACGCCAAGCCTTGCGGGACAGGACCGTGCATGCTTTAGCAAGCATTTGTGCGGGCGACGCCTATGACTTAGGCTAACTCTCAACTTTTGCACCGAAGACCAACTTTCCTTCTCCCAAGCCACGGGACGAAGGACCGAGTGTCATTTTCAAAACACGCCGTGCACCAACTCTAAGCCGACAGTGGGACGTTTTCCATGTTCTAACTCGATTCAAACCGTCGGGATTATTCCCTTAGCTATGTGGATGCGTAGCTTTTATTATCAAGCCTAACTTGTGCAAGTTGAAAAA
Organism: Iris pallida; assembly: GCA_029216955.1. Lineage (NCBI taxonomy): Eukaryota > Viridiplantae > Streptophyta > Magnoliopsida > Asparagales > Iridaceae > Iris > Iris pallida. The sequence goes on along the minus strand of JANAVB010032219.1, from coordinate 1,477,805 downwards.
CACGATTTATTATGTGAAGGCAAAGATGAGGAGAGTTCACCGAAACTACCCCACCTGAGCGATGTCTCCGAGCAAGCCGTTGCAAGGCTAAGACCGAACGCCGTCGGCGTTTCGATTCCTCCGATTGACTTTGCGGGACGGGGCACTACAACATACACCACTCAGAACAAGTCTCGTCCTCGAGACTTTCCTGAGGGCAAGTCATCCTACCATTTCTATGGCCAAGACTTAATCGTACACGTTTCGCCTACGCGTTCCTTCGATTCCGAGCCACACTCGCACTATTATCAATCTTTACTTCAACACGATTTCAAGATCTCGACACACTCCCACATTTCAAGCCTTGCTTGAACTCGCCGCATCACTTGGCTGGATCATGCACGCATTCCAAGCGTCCCTAAAATACATGCATTCAGCCAAGCCGCATGATAGAAAATTTGTCATTCTCACTCGAGTCGCATCGTGCACATACCCAGGCGTCCCTGAAATATATGCATGTCAGCCGAATCTCGTGAGCAGGGTTTCCTATATTCGTGATCCATGCCATCCATCCATGCCAATCCTCAGATCAATCATTCCGATTGCTAACACTTGAAACAGGGCGTCTCGCCTAACCGCTAGGCTAATCTTTACGAGGCTAAGTCAATGTCAGGATTGGAATCATAGTTCCCCAACAATAATGCCAACACTGACCCCAATCCTAGGGTCAAACCAAAGTCGATCATACGGGATATTCTACCCGAGCTCGCGTCACTCAGATTTCTAAACATCGAGCACGATTACCTAATTCGCATTATGGCACGCATTGTGTATATTCAAATTCCTTCAATTCACCAATTCTAACCAATTCATGTATTCGATCACGAGGTCGTCTAGCTCGACAATACGTTGTGCCCTAATCTCACGCGAGTCCGATTATCCACGGTGGTTCATGAATCACCATGCAACGCACCCGCAGAATAATCATTCTCATCGGGACGTAACTCTTGTTTGAGTTTAGACTAACTCATTTCGATACGCGGATTGGACCTACTCAATCCTCAAGTTTGATTCTTCAAGCACGCAAATCCATTCTCGAGTCACCTTCGCGTCAAACCACAAGTCGAAGCACAAGTTGTCGCACCGTGCAAGTTCGACCACTCCCGCTGTATGAATCACCATACCAGCGCTCACGCAGAGTGATCGCCCTAATCGGTGTGACGCATGTGCGAGGCTGGAGTAGCGCTCGCATAAGACAAGAACATCAACATTGTGGTTGTCGACGAAGCAAATCCAAACATTCCAGTTTTCATCCAAGCCAAGTTCGATAGTTCGATCGTCATTCGTTCAACTTAGAAAGTCCTCGAGCCAAGTCTATCCTTTCCTCGACACGTTTTTAATATTTCAAGTATAGCGTCCAACGGAACAATGACATTTGCACGACCGTCATTCGCCGAGTTAGAGTGCCCCCGAGTTATTGCATATCGATCTTTGATACGCCTCAATACCATCGACGATATGCGTAACCTGACGATCTTCCTTTGCAACCAATTTCGAGTCGTGCGTTGATGCTATTGTCCGAGTTGGATATTCCTCAATTTTCTCAATACTCAAGATCAAGTTCAGTCGCTTTTCCTCAAGCTCGTTTCAAGATCATTATTCAAAACTCAAGTCGCATTTCAGTTGTATCAATCCGATATCGCACGTACGATCCTCTAAGTTTCCTCGATCAAGACCATTCATTTTCATTCATCGTTCCGAATCGTTTTCTAACTCGCATTGCTCATTCACAAGTTGTCCGAACGAAATGCTCGTTCGGGACATTCGAAGTTTTGACCAACTAAGCGTGACGCATTTTAACGCTTTGCGCGATCGCATCGCCTTGTCGACATACTCGTAATCCTCAATATTCACTCGAACAATTTCCAAGACAAACCATACACCACTCGGACTCGAGCCACTCGACTAATCGTCGACACTCATTCTTATTCTTCTCCGAACCTATCACATACACCACTCGAATTCAAGCCATAAGATCTAGTCCTCAATCACGTTCGCGTCATGCGCTAAGATATCCTTCAGATTCGTTCGACGAATCGCTAACGTAGTCGCTCGTGTCGTATCGACGCACTAAGTCGTTCGCACTATTTCCTCAAAATCCAAATCAATCTTACGTGTACGCCTAAGCGTTAGTCCGATAGCGTTCCTATCGATAGACACTCTAAGTGCATCTCCATTCCCGACCGAACGATACTTGATATCGCTCGCGACTCATTTGCACCAAGGGTCAAGGTGCGCGACGCGAAACACAACTTAGCCAAAAGGCCGTATGCATAGCCATCCTGTGCGGACTATATCCCGAGTTTGCACGCTCAATTGCTAGGGTCGACGTTGGACCAATTAGGCATGCACGCAACTTGCTAAGGTCAACGTAGGACTATTCGGGCACACGTGCGACTTGCTAACATTAACACACATTTTCTATCGAGTCAAGTTTGCAACGTTCGGCACAAAGGCCCTATCGATCCCGTTCAACCGAGTACTTGTACGAGCTTTCGAAAATATTTAGACTTATTGTATGGACATGCCGAGGAACATTTGAGAGAGAGCGCACCAAGGATAACAACTTGCGGAAGCAACAGAGTTTTGTGGAAACATCAAAGTTAAAGAATTCAATCGACGGTCCAAGGACGTAAAGCCGTGCTCTGATACCACTATGTCACGCCCCGCTCCCGTAGGAGCGATCGTCCTCGCTAAGGCGTGATGCCGCACGAGCCTAGATTGCTCTCGTGCAAGGCGGGTTCCATAACGGCCGATTTCAGCGGCTACGACGGGGTCGTCGCACAGAAGTCCCGTGCAGAGACATTGAATATATTGCAGCGGAATTTAAAGAACACATGAACACAAGTATTTCAAAGAAAGCTCTTTTATTGATATTGAATTCAAGGATTACATTGTGGGCGCAAGGCCAATTACAAGTCTCTCAAGTCTCACTTTTCTCTCATTTTACAAGTCACTCTGCTCTCTCTCATCTCTCGATACAATACTTGATTCCAGCGGAAGCTTCGGAAGGCGATGTCCATACATTACGTCCTGTATAAGTCTTCAGATCACGCGACCGCACGCTTCGACTCGCCAAGGAACTCCGTGCCTCGACGCATCCAAGCGAGCTCCGCGCCACGAGCTTCTACCTGTGCCTGCACATGAAACACTGTGTGGGTGTCAGTACCACTGTACTGGTGGAGTGAGCTTCTCGCCCACCCATACAAAACCTACACGTTCATTTACTTTGTGCAGCTTAAATCCCTTTCGATTGTCTTTCTAGTCTTGCCTTAGGTTCAGTTTTAGGACTGGCGCCTTAGCGCAACTTGTGTATCGGAACCATCCCGTGCTTGCAATGTCAACGTTAACTCATACTTTGTCGCTAGACCACTTCTCGTGCCAACAACGTTAACCTATCAGGTCGTGTTTGCCTTACGGCCATAATCAGAGACGCAACTACACGAAGGACTCCATTTCCTTGTCTCTAGACCTTTCTCGTGCTTGTATTGTTGACGCACCGACTTATACTCATCTTTTGTGCCAAACTCTGGGACGTAACGACTCGGTCGTGCCACGACTCGATTCGTGCTTCAATACCTCCGAGGCAGTGCCTCCTTGCTTAGTCTCGGCTACACTTGTGTCGTGACAACGCGGCCGTGCCTCATATTTCGAGGCCGAGCCCAACAACTCAACGTAACTTTATACAACTAGCCCTACGGCCCTTCTCGACTTAACTCGCGATAGCTCAAGCCTAACACATGCAACTCTATGCCAACAACTTAACACTCGACGCCACGTCTCGTGCCGAAGCACGTCGCCTTCGCTGTAGCCAAATCTTAGGCTCCGACATTGTGTCTTTTTAACTCATGCATATTCAACTCAATCCAAAGGCACGCACACGGATTTCCGCCCGTGCCGACACAAAACTTACCATGTTAGTTGAAAACAACAGTTATTATTAAGTGTTTGTTATGGGATTGGCCTAACCAGCCGCCTTGGACGTAGCCTGGTACTCGGGACCCTTTCAACGCAGGTAGCGAGCCCCGATGAAAGTCCCCGACATACCGATGCCTTACCGGCGTTGCATAAACAGCGCGGCTACAACTAGTTTCTTCCTAGGCCGAGACGGTCCCGTGGCCCCGGGTTTCCGCTCGAAGAAACCACCCCTTGTCGACAAGTTGCCCAAGTTCATAAGGGTTACATGGAGTGTTTTAGAATACAGTTTGGGGCTTTAATTTCTTATGTGATCAATTCATTTACTTGGTTGTTTTACTCTTTCCATTTTTCATACTTCCTTTGCAGAGCCCCTAACCAGGGTTGCCTCGGCGACTAACCATCGCTTAGACTTAACATTCTTTGAACTCAGGGAACGGCTACTGCATAGCCTTCCAACTTAACTAGAACATAACGTGTTTCCTTAAGTGTCGACCGACCGTGGATAACTTTCCACTGAACCAACCGTGGCTCGTGCCTTAAACCGACTCGTGTTCGACGCAACGCTGTCGCCCAAGTCATACTTCATATGACGGGCCTTGGGGTCGTGGGACTATTTATCTTGACAACTGCAGAATGAGCGGGACAACACATAGAATAACTTAGGACGACCGGCATAACTTTTGCCTAACTCACTCAAGCCTACAACTTAACCCAAGGGACGAGCAAAGGCTACGCCAAGCCTTGCGGGACAGGACCGTGCATGCTTTAGCAAGCATTTGTGCGGGCGACGCCTATGACTTAGGCTAACTCTCAACTTTTGCACCGAAGACCAACTTTCCTTCTCCCAAGCCACGGGACGAAGGACCGAGTGTCATTTTCAAAACACGCCGTGCACCAACTCTAAGCCGACAGTGGGACGTTTTCCATGTTCTAACTCGATTCAAACCGTCGGGATTATTCCCTTAGCTATGTGGATGCGTAGCTTTTATTATCAAGCCTAACTTGTGCAAGTTGAAAAACACGATTTATTATGTGAAGGCAAAGATGAGGAGAGTTCACCGAAACTACCCCACCTGAGCGATGTCTCCGAGCAAGCCGTTGCAAGGCTAAGACCGAACGCCGTCGGCGTTTCGATTCCTCCGATTGACTTTGCGGGACGGGGCACTACAAAATCCAACTCCCGAATATGTATATATGGAGAGGGTAGCCGCTCTTCTCTACTAAAACACTAATAGCCTCGCCTCCTCCGTTCTTCGTTCACCATTGCTACTGTGGACTCATTCGTCCTCCGCTTCTTCCTCTTCACCGAGCTCCAGTGGTAGCCGTGGCGTGGTGACTTAGACGACGACCTTAGCCCCGATCGAGCGTCAACAAGTCGGTGGGGACGACGGCTTTCTGGCACGACGACGACGAGTCGACCGATTGATTGGTAAGTTCCTCTGTTTGCTTTGGTTTGGATTGATCGGTTCTTGATCGATCAACCCGATCAATCATTGATCCATAAATCCTTATTTTGGTTCTCGGATGTTGATCGAATCTTTCTTGAATTCTTTTGCTTTTGATCAATGGGATGGTGTTGATGATTGTTGGTGACAGCTCTGATCGATTTACTTTGTTCCTCTGAGAATCGATTTGGATTCATGATTCTGGATTACTTGTGAGTAAATTCTTGTTTAATCAATTTTTCTCCCTCAAAGATATTCAAAGGAAGTCTAATTTACATCTTCTCTAATCTCGCCTGTTAGATGTTCGACGGAATGTCTGAGTAGGCATTGCTATCAGTTTTAACGTAGGATCTGTCGTATCGAACCCCATTGGATACGATTCATGGCACAGGTATATTCCTTTCTTCCCCCTTCATTGTTCTTCTTACTCGTTTCACTGCGATGGGTGTGGACACAGTTGTTTGTGGGAGTCAGGACACAGATATAGTGTCAGTAGGAACTGCAGGACACGACATTGATTGTTCCTTGTAATTCTTTATATTTACTGCAGTGGAGGATTTGAAATATATTACTAGCCGTTAGGTCATTTAGGGTTGTATGTTGTTTAGGTTTGAATAGAAGAATTATGTGAATGTAGGTTAGAGTAGCCATTGTGGTTTTAGGAATTATATTAGATGTTAACTGCTCAGTCATTACCTATAATTTTGATCCAGGCCCTTGGTATCTGTTTTGAACTAGAAAAATGGTGGGGATGGCAGAACTAAACCTTTTGTGTATACAGATTTAGAGAACGGGTCAGTGCATGCTGATGAAATAGTAGAGAAAAGAACTACTGTCATGGACATTGATTAGCAGTAAGACGTTTGTGAATACAGTGGAGATAATACTGCAAAGCTGAGCACGAATACAGCAGGCAATAGGAGTATTAGGGAACATAGGAATTTGGGTAGCATTCATAGTATCAGAAATGGAGAGTATATGGGACATTTGACACAGATACACCATTTTACGTGTCCGTATAGCGTAGATTGAAGTAGAATAATAAGGGACTTTTAATGTTACTTTTCGTTATTCTTTTTTTGTAGTACTGGGTTATGGTTTCAAATCTGGCATCTTAATATGCCTAGTAAGGTGTAAATATTGTTATAGAATAAGTTACATACGAGGGGTAATTCACAAAAGAGAAATACTCAATGTAATTATGGGCAATGTGAGAAATATCAGGGAACTGCCTCAATCTGTTTTTATAGTGTAAAATATCATCATATATTCTGCAGTTATTTTGAATGCTTCTAAGCTTAGGAGTAAACCTGGTACTATTGAAGAATAGTGGTTTTCCTGGAAAGAGAGTGATGTGAATGGTATTTTATCTTTAGTTGGGATTATTATATGGCAGCTATGGTGTAGGATTTTACAAATAGGAGAAAGAAGAACTTTTGAAAATGATATGGTTTCAGTTGATCCTATCATGTTTAATATATCATTACTAATCAAGTTTTTGGCAGGTTCTCTTTCAGTAAAGAAAATAAAAGGGGTAATTCCTATTCTATAAAATTCTCATGTAATGGTGCACCAGCTAGTGTTAGGATTTATAAGACAGGGGATCAGGGAGTATTTGAGGCTAGGTTTGCACATCACATGGGGATTGGGATCATTAGACAGTATACCACCTAATTAAATGCAAGTAAACTAGAAGTTTAAACAACAGAACTAGATAGGCTCCTTGGTACTTTTTAAATGTGCATTTGATTCTATTAATTTAAACCAGGTTCATTGGATTTGACTCAGTGCTCTGAACCGTGCCAGCAGCTCAGGACCTAAGGCAAGTATATCTTGCCTCCCTCTACAGTTTTATTTACATGTATTTTATTTTATTCCCAGTTTGATTATAGACATGTACTTTTCGTATTATATTCTGTTGAGTTGTTTTCATTGCATATAGTCGTGTTCATGTTTGCCCTTATGGTTCACATTTTTAGAGTTTCTCACTAGTACCTTGCTTGAGTAGTGTCATAGAACGAGTGCATGTAGTGAACTGCTAAATCCTTGACTATCATTTTATACAACCAGAGAGGCCACACTCGGGACGAGGGTTGATCAGTGCACCAGAGAGTCCACACTCGGGACGAGGGTTGACCATTTGCACCAGAGAGTCCACACACGGAACGAGGGTATTTTGCCGTGAGCTAACCAGAGGGTCCACACTCGAGATGAGGGTTAGTGCTTAGTTCAAACCCATGAGTCCACACTCGGGATGAGGGTTTGGTTCTTCCATTGATCTCGTGTTCATCGTTCATCCGGCAGTTCATTTATGTGTAGTTGTTCTAGTGTCTTGTTCGTATTCATAGTCATTTGTCGTGTTTCTATTTTTTTGTTTATTTTTTTGCGCATGATAAAACTGTTAGATAGGCATGTATATTATTTATCTTGCTATGTCCTCTGAGGACCTGATGATCTCTTCAGGTTTAGCGATTGCATAGAGTTAGCTAGTAGTTCGGGATGGCGAAAGTGATGATATCGCTTTACGGGATACAGGTATCGTTATTACGTTTTTATCTTCTTGTGCTTTCATACCTTATCATAAGATATCCTGTTTCCTGATTCAGTTTAGACTCTTGTCACTTTCTTTAGAGTCTTATCGGACATATGCTAGTGGGCTGCAGACCACGACCCATAGTGTTCCTTTATGTTTCGTACACTTATTGTGGATTTGAGATATAGATTGCACTGCCATGATTTGGTAGTATACCAAAACCTTGACAGCGTTTACGTATTCGAGTTGGGCTGGAGTCCGCTTGATGCGTAGCTGGCTTGCTTACGTGCTCGCGTCTGAAAAGCTAGTGCTGGTCGTGACAAGTTTTTTTGGTGGCCATACAGGTCAGAGCATATCGTATCGGTTACGTAACTGTACTGATACGAGCCTGCGACTATGACTAAACCTTAGAAATCTCAATCCATACTGCCTTGAAAATTCTCCTAGAAACTTCTCTATGTCCTTGAAATTTCATATTTGTTCTAGATTATTCTCCATTTCCTTTCCGTACCCTTGATCCTCGTCCCTTCCTATTTTGGGGTGACGAATGATCGTGCCGTCTAGAATTCATCAGGGTTCTCTCACATCAGCCGCTTCGTAGAGAGTTTGGTCAGCACCCCTGAAGGCAAGGCACGATGATTCGGGAAGGGACTATCTCACGAGATTCGTCTAGCTATTGCTACCAGTTGAGCCACCACTTACGAGGAGATACTGGAGGTCGCCCAAGCTGTAGAAGAAGAGCTGAGCCACAAATCGAAGAGGAATCGAGACACATTCGGAGGAGGCAGCGACCAATCAGCACCGGCAAAACATTCCAACATTCCGGGAAAGACCTCAGCACAGCATCATCAGCCAACCACGAGCGGCCCCACAACAAGTTCAAGATGTTCCTACCTGCCAGTACTGCAAGAAAAGAGACCACGTCCAAGAAGACTGCCGTAGATGGTTAAGGTTGTATTACACTTGTGGATCTAACCAGCATCTATCTCGAGATTGTCCAAAGAAGAACGTGACTGCACCACCACTACCAGCCACACAGGGAGGACAAGCCTATGCCATGATCACGGAGGATGCGACGACACCACAGGGAGCAGCTGGCGAGAATTTTCAGTAGAATTGGCAGTATTATAAATAGGCTATCATAGACTTTGATTTAAGAGCAATTGAATTTCTCTTATAGCAGTTTGTTCTAGACTATTCGTTCTAGTAGATCACAACTCCTTAAATTTCAAGGACAAAATTTGTTAAGGGGGGTAGAGTTGTCAACCCCTTAACCAAATTATTTTCTTTTTATTTATTAAGTTACCCCAATCTTTATTGTATATAATTTCTATGTTTATATTTTGTTTTTCTTAAAATATCATCAGGGGGTCCAAAAGGGTAATATAGGAGTTAGTAGGGACTATAGTACAATTTTATTAATTCAAATTCCTCCGGTCATTTTAGAACCCGACCATCAGGGATAGATATCAATCGAATTTAAATTAATTTTCCTCCAATCCCTTAGGATTCAGATGAAATCCAACTCTTGAATATGTATATATGGAGAGGGTAGCCGCTCTTCTCTGCTAAAACCCTAATAGCCTCGCCTCCAATGTTCTTCATTCACCATTGCTACTGCGGACTGATTCGTCCTCCGCTTCTTCCTCTTCACCGAGCTCCAGTGGTGGCCGTGGCGTGGCGACTCAGACGACGATCGTAGCCCCGATTGAGCGTCAACAAGTCAGTGGGGACGATGACTTTCCAGTACGGCGACGACGAGTCGACCGATTGATTGGTGAGTTCCTCTGTTTGCTTTGGTTTGGATTGATCGGTTCTTGATCGATCAACCCGATCGATCATTGATCCATAAATCCTAATTATGATTCTCGGATGTTGATCGAATCCTTCTTGAATTCTTTTGCTTTTGATCAATGGGATGGTGTTGATGATTGTTGGTGACCGCTCTGATCGATTCACTTTGTTCCTCTGGGAATCGATTCGGATTCGTGATTCTAGATTACTTGTGAGCAAATTCTTCTTTAATTGATTTTTTTCCTCAAAGATTTTCAAAGGAAGACTAATTTACATCTTCTCTAATCTCACATGTTAGATGTTCGACGGAATGTCCGAGTAGGCATTGCTATCAGTTTTAACATGGGATCTGTCGTATTGAACACCATTGGATACAATTCTTCGCACAGGTATATTCTTCTCTTCCCCTTCATTGTTCTTCTTACTCGTTTCACTGCGATGGGTGTGGACACAGTTGATTGTGGGAGTCAGGACACGGATACAGTGTCAGTAGGAACTGCAGGACACGACATTGATTGTTCCTTGTAATTCTTTATATTTACTGCAGTGGAGGATTTGAAATATGTTACTAGCCGTTAGGTCATTTAGGGTTGTATGTTTTTTAGGTTTGAATAGAAGAATTATGTGAATGTAGGTTAGAGTAGCCATTGTGGTTTTAGGAATTATATTAGATGTTAACTGCTCAGTCATTACCTATAATTTTGATCCAGGCCCTTGGTATCTGTTTTGAACTAGAAAAATGGTGGGGATGGCAGAACTGAACCTTTTGTGTATACAGATTTAGAGAACGGGTCAGTGCATGCTGATGAAATAGTAGAGAAAAGAACTACTGTCATGGACATTGATTAGCAGTAAGACATTTGTGAATGCAGTAGAGATAATGCTGCAAACCTGAGCACGAATACAGCAGGCAATAGGAGTATTAGGGAACATAGGAATTTGGGTAGCATTCATAGTATCAGAAATGGAGAGTATGTGGGACATTTGACACAGATACACCATTTTACGTGTCCGTATAGCATAGATTGAAGTGGAATAATAAGGGATTTTTAATGTTACTTTATTTATTCTTTTTTTGTAGTACTGGGTTATGGTTTCAAATCTGGCATCTTAATATGCCTAGTAAGGTGTAAATATTATTATAGAATAAGTTACATACGAGGGGTAATTCACAAAAGAGAAATACTCAATGTAATTGTGGGCAATGTGAGAAATATCAGGGAACTGCCTCAATCTGTTTTTACAGTGTAAAATATTATCATATATTCTGCAGTTATTTTTTAATGCTTCTAAGCTTAGGAGTAAACCTGGTACTATTGAGGAATGGTGGTTTTCCTGGAAAGAGAGTGATGTGAATGGTATTTTATCTTTTAGTTGGGATTATTATATGGCAGCTATGGAGTGGGATTTTACAAATAGGAGAAAGAAGAACTTTTAAAAATGATATCGTTTCAGTTGATCCTATCATATTTAATATATCGTTACTAATTAAGTTTTTGGCAGGTTCCCTTTCAGTAAAGAAAATGAAAGGGGTAATTCCTATTCTATAAAATTCTCATGTAATGGTGCACCAGCTAGTGTCAGGATTTATAAGACAGAGGATCAGGGAGTATTTGAGGCTAGGTTTGAATATCACATGGGGATTGGGAGCATTAGACAGTATACCACCTAATTAAATGCAAGTAAACTAGAAGTTTAAACAATAGAACTAGATAGGCACCTTGGTACTTTTTAAATGTGCATTTGATTCTATTAATTTAAACTAGGTTCATTGGATTTGACTCAGTGCTCTGAACCGTGCTAGTAGCTCAGGACCTAAGGCAAGTATACCTTGCCTCCCTCTAAAGTTTTATTTACATGTATTGTATTTCATTTCCCAGTTTGATTATGGACATGTGCTTTTCGGATTATATTCTGTTGAGTTGTTTTCATTGCATATAGCCGTGTTCATGTTTGCCCTTGTGGTTCAGATTTAGAATTTCTCACCAGTACCTTGCTTGAGTCGTGTCGTAGAACGAGTGCGTTTAATAAACTGCTAAATCCTTGACTATCGCTTTACACAACCAGTGTCCACACTCGGGACGAGGGTTGATCAGTGCACCAGAGAGTCCACACTCGGAACGAGGGTGTTTTTCGTGTTCATTGTCACCAGAGAGTCCATACTCGGGACGAGGGTTGACCATTTGCACCAGAGAGTCCACACACGGGACGAAGGTGTTTTACCGTGAGCTAACCAGAGAGTCCACACTCGGGACGAGGGTTAGTGCTTAGTTCAAACCCATGAGTCCACACTCGAGATGAGGGTTTGGTTCTTCCATCTAACTCGTGTTTATCGTTCATCCGACAGTTCATTTATGCGTAGTTGTTCTAGTGTTCGTGTTCGTAGTCATTTATCGTGTTATTTTTCATATTTACTTTGTTGAGCATAATAAAACTGTTAGATAGGTATGTATATTATGTATCTTGCTATATCCTCTGAGGACATGATAATCTCTTCAGGTTTAGCGATTGCATGGAGTTAGCTAGTAGTTCGGGATGGCGGAAGTGATGATACCGCTTGTAGGATTCAGGTATCGTTATTACATTTTTATCTGCTTGTGCTTTCATACCTTATCATGAGATATCCTGTTTCCTGATTCAGTTTAGACTCTTGTTACTTTCTTTAGAGTCTTATCGGACATATGTTAGTGGGCTGCAGACCACGACCCATAGTGTTCATTCATGTTTCGTACACTTATTGTGGATTTGAGATATAGATTGCACTGCCATGATTTGGCAGTATATAATAGCCTTGACAGCGTTTACGTATTCGAGTTGGGCTGGAGTCCGCTTGATGCGTAGCTGGCTTGCTCACGTGCTCGCATGCAAAAAGTGGGTACGGGTCGTGACACAAGACAATAGTCATAGGTAATCTAATATCACCACAGCAATAATTCACCACTATAATCTCATCCATAGAACAACAACATCGCCATAGAAAATATATACAATAAAGTCTGACTGAAATAAAAATAAGTCTGAATATCCAAATACATAATAGTTTGAAATAACCAAGTCTGATGGAAATATATCCAGGAAAATAAAATACAATACTGGAAATAATAAAGTACTAAAATAAGAAAATAGTCAGGACAAAGCTAGCTAAATAAAATATCCATGACTCTAATCAACTGTCAACCCCTGGATCGGGAAAACCCCTTGGACACTCTATGTCCTCTTTAAGAAATTCGGACTCGATACCTGGTCCATAAACTGTAGGATAACGGTGCTCGTCTGGATCTAGGAACGAACCATGTTCTCAGAGGGATGTAACAAGATACAGATAACAAGCTACAATATGAACCATAAAATACAAGGAATAAACTGGTTAAACTATCCATCTATGTAAATGCACGTCAATAACGACTTTGGGCTATATGGGTAGGTAAGGGAGTAGTATTAGAGTCAACCAATACTGAAATATATATATATATATCCACTAGTATAGCCTATAACAGGGCACACTGAGTTTTATGTGTATTGTCTGTCCCATACGTCTACTAATAGTCTTTCCCTTACATGTTTTGCTCGAATTATGTCCACGACTCGGGCAATCCACATCTCTATGCAAGTCACTAACTAGACTTAAAATAATCGATATATGAACTGCCACATGAATTGCTCGTACTGGTAGCTAGCCATATACGTAAGGTCGTGCCAATATAATATAATTTCACTCATAATGTCGTGTCATGATGTGTCCAGTCATAGAAATAACTTCATTGCTAATGGAAGAGTCTTCTAACCTCTAAGTCACACACTCACTATCATACTGATGACACCATCAATAGCACCCAAGTCACACTTTAACACATACAACTAATAAATCTATTCGTATGTACAATAACAAACCATGTATTATAACATTATAAGAAAAGTAGTAAGGTATCTTCCTGGAATGCTGACAAAAGAATAAAGTATCGGTCCATCTCCAACCTCCGTAGACAAGTGATCACGAACTCCTAGAAAATATAAATAAAATCACCATGATACATACCACAGATATACTTACCTTAATTAGACTAAACTAATCCCAAAATAGTCAATTAGTCTATACTATTTATAGATACAATAATCTATATATGGCAGCCTAATATATATTATATACAAATAAAATATAATTTTAATTTTAAAAAATATTATAATAAATTCTGCATATATTTTATAAAATATCTTTTTAGAAAAATATACTAAATAGCTATATTAAAGTATCAACACAACATGCCACATAAAAATTCAATTCGGAAGCAAAAAATCATAAAAATATATGAAAATTATTTATTCTAGAATAAATGAGAATAATTAGAATTAAATATTTTTTATCTAAATTTATTAGATTTCTATCATATTTAAATCCTACAAAAGTTTGGAATAAAAAGATGGATTTTGATCGATGTATCAGTGTCCGAAAATTGATAGAAGCAAAGTGATGGCATATCAATATGAAATTCTTGAAAATATTTATAAACAATGATTCTAGATGGTAGATATAGATGTTAGATTCCTTACCAAGGTTTTGTCTAAGATCAAACGGGGCTCTAAGTAGTCGGGAAAGTCGGCACCAAAATTTGTCAATTCTGGACATGTTTTGTGTAACGGACGCCACGGCCAAACGGAGTGGAACGGAGTGGAACGGAGTGGGTTAATGATCAAAAATGAAAGATGACATATAGTGATATCTATTAAACTTGGGTTGAGGCAAAATAGACACGTAAAACTATTTTTAACATATTTTACAAGTCGCTAACCTGCTGCTGTATTTCAGAATGAAACAAGTTTTCAGTGTCTTTGAAGGCTTGGATCTCTCTCTGATGGCAATATGGTGCTCCCGAGAGATGCTAAGATGATAGAGAAAGTCTATATGGGTGTAGAAATGGTGTTAGAAGGCTTAGAAGTTAAAGAGTTGATGGGTTTAAGGGGGTCATCCTAGGGTTTATGGCCTTCGGCCTATTGTAGAAGGGGGGTCGGGTTTGGAGTTGTGGAGAGGGGGTTGGGCTGCTAAGGTTGCATGTATATAACTTTTGATCCTCTATGAGTTATGGCAGTATAGGTTTTGGTTTGATTGAATTGGAGTTTATTTGGTCTTCTGTTCAATCAATTTGGACAGGATAGTAGTGGTTTCCTTATATGAGTATGATATTTGACTTTGGTCAAAGTTGTTCGAATTAGAGTCCATGGCTGCTCTTAAATTTATTTAAATCAATTTAATAAGGTTCTACTACGAGTTGGCACCCTAGAGTGGTCCCCACTAAGTTAGCTTGGCTACGGTTAAGTTCCGAAATTACTTCCAAGAGAAATAAACACCAAAATGACTCGAAACGGGTCTTATGTATCATTTGAAAATAAGTAACACATGGAAGCTCAATTGAGTGGGACAAATAGGCATGTATGTGTAGTAGGCTCAAAATAGATCAAAATTATATATTGGGTCATTTAGGTTAGATCGACGTTTAGTCCGAAAATCAAGTTGGAAAGTACCACAAGTTTTATGGTAGATAACCTTTTGGCCTAAATTAACCCAAAAGTTGTGCGAAAAAATAGAATACAAGAGAACACATTTGAGATGGATGTGATATATTGAAGTAAAGATAAACTTGTCTCGATCAAAACTCATGAAGGAAGTTTCTAGAAATTGACATTTCTTGTGCTCAAAAAATCAACGCTACGAAAAGGTATATATTATGATCATAAATAATAGTGGAAAAATCAATATATAAAAATATAATTCAAAAATATCTATAAAATTTAGAGGTCTTACATATATGTTTCTCAGTCATGTCTATCAGCTTTTATTCTGTGTCGATTCATAATCTCTTTCAGAGTTATATAGAGCAATTACTTTTGCATAGTCCTTCTCTCTCTGATCAGCTGTCCTTTGAGCCTTAGGAAGACTTAGCTTATATTAGCCAATTGTTCTATTTTACCTGTGGTAGATGTCTTATGTATTTCTTGCAATAAATTAGATAATCTAGCCACTTCGCTTGTGTATGCTTTTATCTCTTTTTGAGATTGCTTGTACGTGTCTAACACATTTTTGTGCTCGTTAAGTAGGTCACTAAAGTATCCTAGAGTTCTTCAAAAGTAAAATGATCATATCGAGGATTAGTAGATACCTGATCAAATGCCATTAAACAAGAATTTTTAGTGTTACCTGGTCTTTCTTTTTTTTGAATTACTAGCTTCACTCTCATGCCAGATGCTTATTTTTGCGTATTTTGAGATAATGACTTCTCGTTTGATTGGTCGTAAGCGACTTCCTTTCTTAGCAGTACAAAATCCTCTTTGATGTGTCCTGTCTTGTTGTAGGTGTAACGTATATGCTCTTTTTATATAATGGATTATGTTACCCCTTAAATCCTAATGCCATTACGCAAGGATTTTCTTCTTCTTTGGAATTGTTAGCTTCCCTTAAATACTTGTTCTCATGAGTAGCTTCAACCAGTTTCCAAATTTCATAAGATGTTGTGCAAGTAGTAATACGATAAAATACATTTATGTCTACAGCACAATAAAGAGCATTTATTGCTTTTGCATCAAGGCTAGCTAACTTATTTTCTTATTTCGTGTACCAATAATACGGCTTGTTAATAATAGAGAAAGTGAGAAAAGAGGTGATAGTAGGCTTTTTGTAGCCATTGATAACATATAATCATAAGTCAAAGTCTAGATTTTTCAGGTATAAGCTCACTCGTGTCTTCCAATAAGTATAGTTTGTTCCATCAAATTTTGGGGTCTATTTTTGGATTTCCCTTCACCTATGACTACAGATTTCGTGGCTGCCATATATACCGTCTAGGGTGATATATTTGAATATAACCTGCTCTGATACCAAATGTAGGAACGTTGAGCACCTCTAGAGAGAAGATGAATAGAGTATGTGTGTGCAACAAAAAGATAATCACTAAATTAAAAATATGTGCAGTATCATAGATGATAAGTGCTAGGCAGATGATAAAAACTATTTAACAATTTAAATGCATAAAGTAAAGCGCATCAGAAAAGCAAACTCATGACATAGCGATGTATACTTCCCTTTGAGAGGACTAGTCCAGTCTCAAGTACTCTTGCTCGATGTTAATCCACTATCGTAAAAGTTTTGAATCCAAAGCGCTTGTAGATCCTTACGACGACGAGTTTTTATCCGAAGGGCTCATAACTTCAAATAAGACGAACTTTGAAAACTAAAACATTTTTGAAAAGCCTTTTTTACAAACTCAAAACTATAGATCAAACCGGAAAGGCACTTGGCTTGGCTAGGAGTTAAAGGCTAGATATGAAAGTATAGAGAGCTTTTGAATACTTTTAAATGGAAAGAGAGAGAGAATGAATGAATAATTTGGAATTGGAACTTCTCATCTATTTATAGTATTTTTGTGGGTAACTCAACATGAGTTCGGGTCCATATTTTTTGTATTTCAAAAATTAGTTGCAGATCTTCAGGAAGACCACAAACGATCAAGAACTAACCTGGCCAAACTCGGACGGGGTTCGGGTCGAACTCGGACAGAGTTTGGGCCGAACTCGGACAATATTCGGGCCGAATTCTTAGGTAGAGTTCTCTGACGAGTATTTTTATTTCCATGAAGATTTGCTATATGGTGTTAGGATTTTTGTTTATTGGACATTGGGTGTAGGCTAGTATGGAATATGGAGTAGATAGGTAGGCTATTTTGGAAAGTGGAGTTTAGTATAATAGCCAGTTGCCAATTCGATCGACCTTACATTTTTTCTTGACTCAATAAAAAAAATACATAGGAAAATATAAAACGATATCTTGATCAGAATCTGAATTCTTTGTATGATAAAGATGACGAGTGGTAGCAGCTAGAATTATACATTCTATTTATGTACCTGTAGCTGTATATTATTTGTGTGACGGCCAAAGTTTATGTTTATTATCAAAATCAGGTGTGACCATGACCAATGGGCCAACAGAAGGTGTCTATTTATAGGACTTTTATGATAACCTAATATTAATAAAATAAATTATAATCCTAATCAAATAAAGAAAAACATATTCTAATAATATATAGAGTCAAAATAAGAGTCCTAAATGAAGTAGAATTCTTAACAACTCTACAAAAAATAAAATAAAGCTAAAAAATATAATGTATTAGGAATTGGATTCCACGCTACATCAGTATTCATGAAGTATTTTGTCGAGGATGATTTCATCATATTTTTGCTTTATGTAGATAATATGCTATTGGTGAGTTTGAATTCCACCAGGATAGTGGATTTGAAGCACAATTAGGTACGACCTTCTCTATGAAGGATTTGGACTGAATAAAGAAATTCTTGGGATATAGATCAGCTAAGAGAGAGAAAGAGAGTTCAATCTGCTTCATTTGTCCTAAAAGAAGTATATTCACCAGATACTTTAACATTTTATGATGGTCGGGTCGAAGAAAGTAAGAAACTCCCTTGAGGCTCACTTTAAGCTTTCGTAATGTAGAGTCGATCTACCGACATAAAGGGAGGTATAGAGCGGGTTACATATGCTTCATCCGTAAGGAGTCTCATGTATGCCATGGTGTGTATGAGGCCAAATATTGCTCATGTAGTTTATGTGTTAGAAAGTATCTTTCCAATCCTGGAAGGGTACATTAGAGTGCGATCAAGTAGATTCTATGGTACCTTTAGGACACTATTGATTGGAGGCTTTCATTTGTTGGTGACGGATCAAAGTTGGTCGAATATACTGATGCTGATATGGTTGGAAATGTAGACACGTGGAGATTGACTTCGGGCTATGTGATGATATTTGCTGGTAAAAGAGTATTGTGGTAGTCACAGTTGCAAAAGTATTGCCTTGCCTATGACAGAGGCAGAGTACATTGTGGCAATGGAGGCTTACAAGGAGTTGATATGGATGAAGTTGTTGCCAAAAATTAGGCTAAAATATATGCTTTACGATAGCCAGGGTACTATCCACCTTGGAAAGAATCCAAATTTTTAAAGTCAGTCCAAGCACTACAAAAATACTATATTTTAGCGAATGATATTACCGACGGAAGTAAATCTGTCGATAAATAGTGACATTAGCAATCGCTTAGCAATAATATCATATGTAAAATACAATATTAATTTACATCGCTAATTCTGTCAACAGTTCATCGCTAGCTACATACTAACTACTTAGCGACGGATATTTCTGTTGCTGTCCACGAGTAAAAGTGTAGATGTAACCCTTTATTACATATTCTCAAATTTCTATGAAAGTTTTCATTTTCTCCCAAACTTCCGCCTCTTCGATGACTGCGACGACCCCTCTGCAGCGGTGGTGCGGCGACCCCTCTTCGAAATCGACGACGACGGGACCCTTCTCCCCCTCTCCGTACCCCTCTACGTCCCTCCTCTCCGCCCCAGTCCCCTCCGTGCCCCCTACAGCCCTCCTCTCCGCCCCCCTCCTCTTCGCCCCCTCTCCGTCCCCTCCTCTTCGTCCCTCTCCTGGACCCCCTCTCCGCGCCCCCCTTTCTGCCCCCCTACAGCCCCCTTCCCCCTCTCGCCCCCCTCCTCGACCCCTACCTCTAAAGCCCCCTCCTCGTGCTCCAGTCAGACCCCCTCTCTGCATGACCCCCTCCTCCTTCATCTTCGATAAACCCTAGCATATTTTTATTAATGTTTTTATATTTTGGATTTTAGACACGGTTGAAGATACATATATAAACATTAGCTAGGCTTTGGACACGGACATGGACGCAATGGAGCTAGGGTTTTAGATTCATGGGAATAGCTAGGGTTTAGGATTTCATAAATTATTCAAAATTCGTGAAATTGGAATCGGATATACGAATATTTTCGGACATTAAGATATCGAATCGTTAATATTGGATTATGATATCTGATTATTATTCAAAATTATTCAACTCTAGGATGGTGTTATAGGGTTGTCAATAATTAATATAAGGATACGACCGATACTGATATGATACAACCGATACTAATCCGATAAGGCTAATACAGTTCCTATACCGCTAATACCAATCCGATAGGCCAATACCAATCCTATAAGGACGATAACAATTCGATAAGGCCAATACCAAACCGATAGGCCGATACTAATCCGATACGGCCGAAACTAATAAGAACCAAACGTGAAGCAGAGCTTCATATTCAAAACATCTTCTTTTTTTATTCTCATAATCTCATGGATTCCTCTACCAGAGCAAAATATAGAACCAAACGTGAAGCAGAGCTTCATACTCTCTCTAAATTCCTTCTCGATACACATAGAAATGGTATGATACAGCTTTTGATATTACCTATTTTGATATCAATACTCATAGGAATGGTCTAATACCAATTTTGATATCGATATCATAGGAATGGTCGATATTACTGATTTTGATATTGATACTCATAGAAATGGTCTGATACCGATTTCGATATCGATACTCATTAGAATGGTCGATATTACCGATTTCGATATCGATACTCATAGGAATGGTCGATATTACCAACTTCGATATCGATACTCATAGGAATGGTGTGATACCAAAACGGCTGATATTATACTAAAAAGAACAATGATAAAAAAAATATATTTTCTATCACGAGGACCGGTACAAGCCCATTTGGGAAGAAAAAATCAACTACGAGCAATGTTCTGCCCCTACAAATATATGAAGATTTTGTCGATCACAAAGAGGCTATAAAGGATGTATATGTCCTCGAATACTGCAGAACACATGACATGGCATAGTAAAGAACAGAAGATGGATGAAAAAGAATTATCTCATCCATCTGATGGAGAGGCATGGAAGCATTTTGATCGATGGCATCGTGGATTTGTTGCAGAGCCTAGGAATGTTCGGCTGGCTTTATGTTCTGATGGATTCGCTTCTTTCGGACAGGCTATCCGGAAGTTACTACTAAGTTCGTCGCCAGCAAGAGGTTGAGGGATATAGTCAATGACTGGAAGGCGTTGGCTACACTAAATAGCGCTCTTCGCAATGAGTTGTTGAAGAAGGAATTTTGGGAGGAGATGAAGAAGAAGATGGACACTCCGGCCTATAAGGCCAAGTATGAGAAGGCAAAGGCTGTCGGTGCTAAGGGTGGTCACCACACGGGTGGATCTATCCCAATTTTAGAGCATTATCGATGGCTGGTGAGTTTTTTTGTTGTTTCTTCAATTATTTAAATTTAATGTTTAGTTATAAATTGATGTTTAATTGTTACAGTGCGAGTAGTTCGCCAGGGAGGTAGAGACTCGAACGACGACTTTTCTAAAGTTTTCGAGCATACCCATAAGTGAAAGAAGGATGGAAAGCTCGTAGATGATCGGGCGACCAAAGCCAATGTAAGTTTTCCGAGTCCTATATCTAATTACATTTTGCTTTTGTCTTTATGTACTTAACTATATTTAGTTTACCTAAATAGTTAGTCCAAACTCTAATATGAATATTAACTCTAAATCATAACCCTAAGTAGCATTATGAATCAAAAATAATTTGGAGACGTATGAGAACGTAACCATAACAATACTTAATAGTAACTAAAACATGAGAATTAACTCTAAATATATTCACCTATATAAATATAGGAGACGTATAAGACTTTATAGAGTCGAGTTGGTGAGGGAGGGACAGACGAGGGATCTGGGACTAGTCAGCCACCGACGTCGGCTGTAAAAAACAACTTATGGATCCCAGCCGTCCATTTATTCAGAGCTCCTCTATCTACACCACCTCCACTCCACCTCCACAGACCGACGATACTGTCGATGCCTATACTTTTGACAGATTACACAGATTTTGGTGGGCCTACAGGGTCAAGTGAGCCAGATGAGCGGAGTTTAAGCACAGC
>JANAVB010032219.1:1176170-1315530 GCA_029216955.1 Iris pallida | reverse complement strand
ATGACAGTCAGATGTACTTCATATATGATACATAAACCCATTTGACCTTGTCGATTGGAGAAGAACTCGTCTGATTTAGCTATCAAAGTACAATATGTATTAAAAAATATCTTAATTAGCGATTTATTGTACAAGTCTTACATATAATATTGACATCATTTTACAGGGTACATAACGAGAAGGAAATTGGAACAAATCTGCAGAACCTATGTTGCTGATCACTAAAAACATTTTCCTCATGTAGTGTATATCCTTAGCATAGGATTTAGTAAATTCAAAGTATAGCAGGCTTCAAGAAACTAGGCACAAAGCACTAACATAGATATTGAGCAATAACAACAATGACAAATAGAGTAAGTTCAACAATTGAATGTGTTAACATAATACTTTAGACATGCATGTTTCCAAACTACCAAAAGCTAACTCTTAAAAGAAACTGTATTGTCACGACTACTAATACTAGAGCTTCACTCCCATAGGAAACAAACGATCATACTAACTCAAATCATACCAACCTCATTAAACAACAGACATGAATAAACAAAATCTAGCAAAAGCCAAACATATAAGTATGATGAATTGAGATAGATGAATTAAATTAGTTTTTAGCTATAAGCAAATTGCCCATTGTCGTAGACAAAGCATTGTCTCTCAGGTAGTTCATAATGCCCCCATCACTCTGCTGGGTATTATCCCTAATTCAACCCAACTAGTATAATGATACAATAAAACCTTCACAATTTCTTCTCGTGTACGGTTTATTACTACCCTTATGTCTATCTCAAATTATTTCGTATAAACACACCCTTTCCCTCAAAACATAAATAATAAAAACTTATTTTTTGTAACAATTATTGCAGCTAATTTCCATAAATCCAACAACAGCAACAATTACAAAGACAACCAAATATATTCATATCCAACAACAACAACAATTGAGAAGCAAACCAAATACGTTGAGAGGAGAAAAGTTTTATTTAGAATTAAACAATAAAAACAAAGAGAGAATACAAACAAATATATTGAGAGGAGAAAAAATTTATTTAGAATTAAACAATAAAATTAAAAAATAATTATGATGCTCACAAAAATCTCTAAATATTATGCTTATCAAATGACCGATTCTTTCCTAACCTAGATAATATAGCAAGAGGATAAACTAAGAAAGAAGGAGGGGTAAAGATGGGGTGAGAGATGACATTGATGGCGATGGTAACGACGGCGGCAACGACATCGGGATCGGCCTAATGTCTTCTCCGAGAGAGAAATATATAACTCGCGCCCCCTTCCGCTCCCCTTGCCGCACCTTTTGCCCCCCAACCTGATGTCTTCTCTGACGTCTTCTCCGAGACAGAAGGAATTAAGGAGAGAGAGAGTCCATGAGAAAGAGGAGATATAGAGAATTGATAGAGGAGGGGAGGTAGGAAAAACCTTTATCGTGTTAGAAAACAATTCGAGAAATACGTTTATTAAAAGAAAATCAATTCGTGCTTGGAGTCGAGGATCACTCTCTCTTTTAGAACGTTTCGAGATTATCTTCTCTTTCTGAAGATTTCAATCTCGTTGTTCCTAGGATAAAACCAGCGTATCTTTTACAACCGGATTATAGAAAGAAGATCCGGTGTACTTTATGGAATACTGTCCAAAATCAGAAATCACACTTACTGTTGTTGGCACACTGAATTCGGTACTGGTACGTCTTCTGTGTACTCGTACTTCTATGCAGGAACTCAACGAAACACTTGCACTCGTATCAACTCAGGAGAGAAGATTTGTTGACTTGAGTGAAGTGTTTGTTCTCTTGTTCGCTGTCCCTTTTATAATGCAGAAGGGTTGCGATGCGAATAGACTCGAGTCTGTAGGTGCGTGCCTGTTGGACTCGCATCTGTTCGCTTCGTATCCCTTCAACCAAAAAACATAACTCTTCAGCGTACAGCCCACAGACCACGGCCCACGGACCAACGGCCCTCGGCCTAAGGCACAAGGCTAGGCTTGGCCAATAGGCCTATGCCTAAGACTAAGCCTAAGCCAAGCCCAAGCCGGCCCGGCCTAGCGGGCCGCCCGAGAATAGATTAAGAATTTTATCTCTCAAAATTCTCTATTTAATCTATCTCAATAAAGCCCACCACTTGATCTCTTGGATGATAATCAAAGAGAGAGGTTGCTTTATATATGGAAAGAAAGTTTTCTTTCTTTCCAATGTGGGACTATTGTTAATAGAGTTAATTATATTTTATGGTATTAATTAATTCATTAATTCCAACAATCCCCCACTCATAAAATATGATGGAAGACATAAGTGATTTATTCTTTATCTTTGTATTACCATGCATCAGTGAGAGTGTACTTCGACTTGAACTCTTCATAGTGAACAAACAACAAAACAGAGGATAATAAGTGAACAGAGTCTTGAACTTACTATCCTGCTTTCTGAGGTGAAGGAATGTCACACATGGGTCTACTGAGTATTCGTTCATTCTTTGCTTAGCACTAATATGGCCCTGTGCTATATCCTAGTTAGGTAGAAAGCTCTAGAGAATCAGCCCATTCTCATAGGAAGCGGCCACACTTCCACAATCACCTTGGTGATGACTATCAAGAGTATTCTTGTAGTAGTACCCCTCTCAAACTTGAGAATAGTCTTCATTAAGAATTTGTATATCAAAAATTCATCCATTCATTCAATACAAGTGTAATCATGTAAATCATTCACATCAGGATAGAACATTGTTTTGAAGTTTCAAGAACTTCTTACATGATCTTTCAATATCACTAAATGGTTTGTTTTTCTCTTTGAACTTAGATCTTGGGATCTCCAGTCAACTAAGTAGAGTTTCCCCCACCTGAGACTCTGCCAATGGGCTTTAGTCCCATCCTTGTCGATGTGCTCCAGACCTTGTCTTTAGATAATCCTTTCGTCAAAGGATCTGCCAAATTGATGTCTGTTCTGATGTAGTCAATTCTTACCTTTCCTGAGGACAGGAATTCTCTCATCGCATTGTGCTTGCGTCGAATTGCTAACTTCTTACCATTGTAGTAATGGTTCGTTACTAATGCTATTGCAGAAGTACTATCACAATGAATCAGTACCGGTGGTATAGGCCTACTCCACAGAGGTACGTTCGACAGAAGGTTTCTCAACCAATCTGCCTCTTCACTAGCTGCAGCTAGCGCTATCAACTCAGACTCCATAGTCGACTGGGCCAATATCGTTTGTTTCTTGGATCTCCAAGATACTGCTCCACCTGCGATACTAAAGATATATCCGCTTGTGGCTCTGGAATCATCCGAAAATGAGTTCCAATCTGCGTCGCTAAATCCTTCAAGGACCGCGGGAAACCGACCAAAGTGTAAACCTAAGTTCTTGGTTCTTTTCAAATAACGCATTACTCTTTCGATTGCAATCCAATGCTCTGAACCTGGGTTACTGGTAAATCTACATAGAACTCCGACTGCATAAGCAATGTCGGGTCTAGTACAGTCTGTTACGTAACGGAGACTTCCAATCACACTGGAATACTCCTGTTGCCGTATTGCATCTCCGGTGTTCTTTAAAAGTTTAACTTGGGAGTTACTTGGAGTGCAAATGGGTTTCCGATCAAAGTAGTTGTATTTTTTCAATACTTTCTCAATGTAGTGAGATTGATCGAGATAGATTCCAGAGTCAGTACGAGTGATTTTCATCCCAAGGATGACATTTGCTTCACCCATATCTTTCATATCAAAGTTCTGACTCAATAGACTTTTAGTCTCATTGATCAACTCAATAGTTGATCCAAAAATGAGTAGATCGTCTACGTATAGACATATCATTGTACATAAGTCACCTGTTTCCTTATAGTACAAACATTTATCTGCCTCATTTATCTTGAATCCACCAGATAATAACATTTGATCTATCTTATCATGCCATTGTTTGGGAGCCTGTTTAAGACCGTACAAGGTCTTGGTTAGCTTACAAACTTTGTGTTCCTCTCCTGGAATCACAAATCCTTTAGGCTGAGCCATGTAGAGTTCTTCTTCTAAATCACCATTTAGAAAAGCTGTTTTTACATCCATTTGATGGATAATCAAATTATGTATAGCGGCGATCGATAATAGAACTCTAATGCTCGTCACATGAGTAACAGGAGAATATGTATCAAAGAAATCAACATTTTCTTTCTGTACATATCCCTTGGCTACTAGTCTTGCTTTAAATTTATCAACCGTTCCATCAGTTTTAAGTTTTCTCTTGAAGATCCACTTGCTATCAATGAGACGACAACCAGGAGGTAATTCAACTATCTCCCATGTTTCATTTGATCGTAATGATTCTATCTCATCTTTGATAGCTTCTTGCCAAGAAGCAGCATCGGCAGAAGCCAATGCTTCTTCTATTGTGTTGGGATCTGCCTCTAGAGAATAAACATAATCATCATTATAGTTGACTCTCTTTGTTCTCTTTCCTCTTCCCATATCATTGTTATCATTTGTGGATAAAGCATGTTTTCCACCAACAATGACTGGATCTTCGTTTGCTATTTCTGGAAGAGGAGTATTCTCAATCAGAGGTAGGGTATGTGTTATACCCCCACTATCCGTAGCATTTTCACTACTAGTGGAACCCCCACTATTCCTTATCTTGTAAGGAAACTTGTCTTCGAAGAAGTCGGCATCCGTTGACTCTATGATTGTATTGCTAGTACGATCAAAGAATCGATAAGCGCGGCTATTAATTCCATAACCAATGAACACGCACTCGTAAGCCCTGTTTGCTAACTTTGATCTTTTCGGATCTGGTTTGCGAACATATGCTAAACATCCCCATGCTTTGAAATAATTAACATTAGGCTTTCTCTTTCTCCAAATCTCATATGGGGATATCTCAGTGTTTGCACGTGGAATGCGATTTAACACATGATTCACTGTTAATAGAGCCTCTCCCCAAAACGATTTTGGTGCACCGGAACTAAGTAGCATTGCTACGATTAATTCCGTAAGAGTTCTATTCTTTCTTTCTGCCTTGCCATTTGACTCAGGAGAGTATGGCGCAGTGGTTTCGTGAATTATTCCCATTGAAGCATATAAGCTTTGAAACTCATGGGAAGTGTATTCACCACCTCTATCGCTTCTGAATCGTTTGATCTTTCTATCAAACTGATTCTGAATTTCATCAACATATATTTTGAACATGTTGATTGCTTCAGACTTATGCGAGAGTAAGTACACTTGAGTATAGTTGGAATGGTCCTCTATAAAGGTTATGAAATACCGTTTACCATTTCTGGTTAGAGTTCCATCCATTTCACAAATATCAGAGTGTACTAACTCTAATAACTCTGTTTCTCGCCGAGAACCTGATTTGTGTGATGTTTTGATTATCTTTGCTTGACTGCAAGATTCGCACTTATCAAAAGTATTCACATCAATTCTCGGTATCATTCCAAGTTTACTCATATTAGATACGAGTTTTTGGTTCACATGACAAAGTCTAGAATGCCAAATATTGAAAGTACACACAGAGTAAACCAAATCAGATTTATTCATTTCAATACTCAGTTTAAACATTCCATCAGTTACAAATCCTTTCCCAACAAAGATACCGTTCTTGGTCAGGATCCACTGGTCAGAACCTAGGGTTTGCATAAACCCAGCCTTGTTAAGAATGTAACCGGAGATCAGATTCTTCCGCATCTCTGGAGTGTGCAGCACATCCTTCAGAATGAGTGCCTTCCCAGAAGTAAACTTGAGAGTAACATCGCCTACTCCCATCACTTTGGTGGTGTGGGAGTCTCCGAGCAGTATATGCTCATCAGTCTCTCTATATGAAGTGAACCAGTCACGTTCATAACAGACATGGCGAGTTGCCCCTGAATCAGCCCACCATCCGTCGTTGCCACCAACCATGTTTACTTCCGTAACCATGGCAACGAACGGTTCTTCTATGTTGTGGATCTGTTCCTTCTTCTTTCCTTTGTTGCGGCAGTTGCGAGCAATGTGGCCTGGTTTGCCACATTCATAACACTTGAACACCATTTCTTTCTTTCCAGGAGGAGGAGGAGGCCTGGAACTAGAACCTGTGTGAAAGTTCTTCTGTGAAGGGTTCGGCTTCACTCCTTTCTTCTTGAAAGATGGCTTCTTTGTCTTCATGCTCTTAGGAGTTGGACCAGGATAAACCTGCACATAAGAAACCTCATTCTTATTATCCTGGTTCCGTGCCTCTTCTTCCACCCGTAACTTGATGATAAGGCTTTCCATCGTTAACTCTGATGACTTGTGCATCAGAGTAGTTTGATAGTCTTTCCACGAACTTGGTAACTTCTCAATTAGAGCAGCGACTTGGAACTGCTCGTCCACTGGTATGCCTTCAGAGATGATCTCGTGCACAATCTTCTGAAGATCGTGCGTCTGAGCAACAATCGATTTGTCATTCTGAAAAACAAACCTAAAGTAGCGGCTTACTGCGTACTTTTTCGATCCCGCTTCTTCGGTATCGTATTTCTTTTGCAATGCATCCCATACCTCTTTAGCAGATGTCATATTCTGATATAGATCATAGAATGCATCGGACAACCCATTCAAGATGAAGTGACGACATTTGAAGTCGTCTTCTTCCCACGCTTGTTGTGCGATCAGGGTGTCATCGTAGTCACTGGTGTCTGGTTCTACACCTTCTTCCGTTACCGTTGGTAGTTCCGGTAGGACGGGCTTCTCATCCTTGAGCACGTAATCGACCTTTTTTAAGACAAGATAGAAGTTCATTTTTGACTTCCATCTCTTAAAGTTCAATCCGTCGAACTTTGAAGGGCGATCATGATCTTTCTTTTCCCACTTCTCGGAATTGTCCATTTCTGTAACAAAGTTAACAGAAGAATCAGTAAACGTTCTAAAAATTGTTAGAAAACAATTCGAGAAATACGTTTATTAAAAGAAAATCAATTCGTGCTTGGAGTCGAGGATCACTCTCTCTTTTAGAACGTTTCGAGATTATCTTCTCTTTCTGAAGATTTCAATCTCGTTGTTCCTAGGATAAAACCAGCGTATCTTTTACAACCGGATTATAGAAAGAAGATCCGGTGTACTTTATGGAATACTGTCCAAAATCAGAAATCACACTTACTGTTGTTGGCACACTGAATTCGGTACTGGTACGTCTTCTGTGTACTCGTACTTCTATGCAGGAACTCAACGAAACACTTGCACTCGTATCAACTCAGGAGAGAAGATTTGTTGACTTGAGTGAAGTGTTTGTTCTCTTGTTCGCTGTCCCTTTTATAATGCAGAAGGGTTGCGATGCGAATAGACTCGAGTCTGTAGGTGCGTGCCTGTTGGACTCGCATCTGTTCGCTTCGTATCCCTTCAACCAAAAAACATAACTCTTCAGCGTACAGCCCACAGACCACGGCCCACGGACCAACGGCCCTCGGCCTAAGGCACAAGGCTAGGCTTGGCCAATAGGCCTATGCCTAAGACTAAGCCTAAGCCAAGCCCAAGCCGGCCCGGCCTAGCGGGCCGCCCGAGAATAGATTAAGAATTTTATCTCTCAAAATTCTCTATTTAATCTATCTCAATAAAGCCCACCACTTGATCTCTTGGATGATAATCAAAGAGAGAGGTTGCTTTATATATGGAAAGAAAGTTTTCTTTCTTTCCAATGTGGGACTATTGTTAATAGAGTTAATTATATTTTATGGTATTAATTAATTCATTAATTCCAACATATCGGACTAGGGCATGCCAAAGCTGACATGATGCTCTCCCAAGGTAACTCAGCTTGTCGATGTTGAGTCTGCTACTGCATCGCCTGCTGGGCCTGCATCAACGTATAAAACATCTAGAATATTTGCTGCCCATCCATCGGCTGCCCTTGAGGTAGATTGGGCATAAAAGGCATCTGCTGAGGGAATAGAAGAGGAGGTGGTGGTGGTATGTCCCTCCCTAGGGTACTGTGGTTGGCTGCTCAAACTGTCCCGACCGTGGTGCATACATCTGGGGTACTGCTGTAACGTTAGTGGAGTCATGCTAAACTGCCCCTGCTGGAGAGGAGTAAATAGGGTTTCCACCGGAGGTTGCGATGGAGTCTGTTCCTCTTGAGTTATTGAATCGCCAAATATGATAGCACACACGCCCATTTCAAGAATTCATTTTACTAGCACGAAGGAAAAAGAAGCAGTTTTCAAAGAGGAGGCAAATCAAGCAATCAAATAAGACTTCAAAAAATGAAATCAAA
Source organism: Iris pallida (assembly GCA_029216955.1). Lineage (NCBI taxonomy): Eukaryota > Viridiplantae > Streptophyta > Magnoliopsida > Asparagales > Iridaceae > Iris > Iris pallida. The sequence continues at coordinate 1,307,318 of JANAVB010032219.1, read as the reverse complement.
ATAGAGGATAACATAATGTGGATGACTAACATAATGTGGATGACATCCTATTTATAATCCTATGTGCATGCTCGTATTAGTACAATTATGTAACCGATATGACATTTTTTGACCTACATGGGCCACCATAAAATCATGAAACACCCCAGTCACTTTTATGTTAGTATTAGGAATATTTCATGCCAGTTGTATATATATGACATATAATCCAATATATGGAAAGTCTTGAATACATACATAGGCTATAAATGTGAATATAATAATAATTTCAGGCAAGTCTATCTCATCCACAACAAATATGAATAATAAATGAAAAGAATAGTCAAATGTGAATATAGCCGGGTGGAGAAAAATCCACTACCAAACAACTATAATATATGCCTGTGATAGTTGTGTGTAGTTGTCCACACAAGATAATAAAATAACAAATATCTCCAAAGCTAAGGCATGAAGGACTCATCAACGGTGTACATCTTCTCGTCAATAAAAGCCATGTCCAATGTTGATCCATACTTCTGTTGACAATCCTGCTCAACTATACTTGGAGAAATCACCAGGTCAGGGGGGACGCAACAAGATACAAGAAATAACATGCCATATAATTGTAAATAAAATAAAGCTGCATGCAATGGGTGCCTAACCATTCTACTGTGACTATGTAGTTAATAAAAAACCTTCGACGCATGGGCACTCTGGCTATAAATGGGATCTAGCATAATTTTTACAGAATGACAGTGGCAAATCTGAGAGGGTCATCTCACCCGTGTCTTCAATGGAGCTTCCGGGTTACAAAGAAAAAGTGCAACGTGGCTCATACGCTAAGGAACTCTTCTCTGCATCCCATATTTATTTGTGTCATCTCCACAACACATATGTACCTCTAGTAACTGTTAAGTCCATTAATCATGCATACTTCTATTAGCAGTTATTCCTATCCATCGTACGTCCCATACGTATCGGGGGCCAACCGAATACGCAAGTCTGTGTCCTACATGAGACTCACAATTCGTGATACACAAGTGTCATGGCCATAAAGATATACCAATATCTCACATCAATGGGGTAGTCAACTATTCTAAGTCAATACAAAATAAATATATAGCTAAAATAGTAAAAATGACTAAAATAGTAGCTCGCACCCAAGTATGACTTAGACACACAATATGATAGAACTAGATAGGATATAAATACTGAAATAAATAACAAAATCAAATAAGCATAAAGTATAGTAATAATAGCAAGGTATCTTGCCTAGAGTGGTGTGAAGAATCGATAACGTTCAGTATGTCAGAAACAAAGGTTGTGAACTTCAACCCTCAAAAATGTCTCGGATGCTGAAATAAACATCTCGAATATTTTTGTCATAATAAAAATGTTTAAAATTCCCTACCCAAAAGTCTAATTTTGGAAACATGACCGAAATCATAATTTTTGGTCAATTCGATGTCCGTCGTTGGACCCGCTTTGTACCGAAAAGCGTGCCAGAACTAAGATCTCTAAAAGTCATCAAATTATATGTCTATGAGTCTCGTTTGATGATACAAACCCAACCGTATATCCAAAATTGAATTTCGGTGGGCCGTGCACAAATTTGTCCATTGGATCGGATTGCGGGTCCACCAAAATAACGTTCCGGTGAACCTTCTCAGAATTGGACCAAACTGGGTTCACATGACCAAAAAAATATGCTGAATCCAGTGGCACAAGTTTTGTCTCAGTCCGATGAATGATTTGAAATTGGACACGAGGTTTGCAAAATCGCATACATATAACGAAATCGAGTTCCGTCGAATACCCTACGACCACATCCATACGCGTCTTTCGATTTTCATAGGTTGCGACCACATCGCCCAATTTGTCGGGGCACACGCTGTATCGAAAAAAATTTCCTAAATTTTTGTTCTGATAAACAGGTTTTTCTCAAACTCTACAAACGAATAACTTTCTGTGTATTGAATAAAAAGTAAATCTACAAGAAGTGTTTTGTAGTGCTACAAGTGGTCTATAACTATTGTTTGGGAAGTTTCAAAAATTGTAGACAGTTTGGTCATAAACCATCTCCAAACACAGGTACATGAAATCCCAATTCTGTCATTTTTGATAGTGGGTTTTCGTCGACTTTGCGTCAATTTTTTGATCAATCCAGGACCTTTAAATTTATTCTATTTAAAGGAGTCCTAGAGGGTCATGTCGGCTTCTCGTAACTTTTTATGGCTCGCGAAACGGACAACTACATAAAGAGAAAGAAGACGGAGAACAGGGGTACCTTGCTACGAATCGTTGCTACTTTTGGACGATTTTGGGCACGTATTTTGACGATCACCAGCGTTGTGGTGGTCGTCAGCGGTCGAAAATGGGCGCTGGAGTGTCGTGAAGGGTCTAGGGTGGTATAGGGTCTGGTTGGTCATGTTTTATAGGAAATGGGGAGTTGCGGATTCCATCCGCTCGTTCCCGGGGGGTCGCAACTTTAGAAGGAATGAATCTCGTGAGAAATTGATTTTCTCGCAAGAAATCAATTTCTCACGAGAATTTGACTTTTTTATATGAAAATCACACCTAAAAAATCAAAATTAATCCTAAAAATTCCCTAAAAATTCCTATAATATTTTTATAATGTTTCCAACATAATAATGTAAAAATTTGCCGTACATGTACATAATGTAGTAATTGACCGCTATAATGACTAAATTTAAGTAGTTATACTAATAACAAAAAAATTTAGGGGTCTACATTCGAAGACCCCTTTTTATTTCCCTCTCTCTCTTTCGCTCACTGGATTAAGTTTTTATGAATTAACAGTAGTTAGGTTTTAAATGTATTAGTTTTTTTGCGTTATGCAGCAATCCAATAACTTGGACAGGGTTTAGGCTACATGACGATGCTAGCTGAGATAAACTTGAAGTTCCATTGACCGTGAGTTGACTTTTGGGATCTCTAGGCCATTATTCCTTATCTAGATTTGTGTTTCGTTATTGGATTTTGTTTCTGATACATTTATGATATGTATGATCATTTGTAGATTCTAGTTGATTCCGTGTTGTAATGCCCCAGAACCAGAATACTAGAGAGCGGGGGCGTACATAGCCAGCTACGTATATTAAAGTGCAACCCACCTCGTTATACGGTCAAGCTGTCTAGATATATGAGGGTTTAACTACAAGCCATTAGTCTCCTATGGTCATGAACAAGCCTATTGTCTCAATCACAAGCAAGTAAGTAAATGTTACAAGAGGTAAGATCACCAAATATACAATAGTAAGGCGTCCCAAACATTACATATTTAGCTGATCATGAAGCTAGTTGTACAAATTGTCAAGACTAGCAAGAGTTTAGTCATACATGATCAACCCTAGGATTTGTCAATCATGTTACAGCCCGTAGACAGACAGTAAATAAGGTGCAACCGAGCTAACACGTGCTGATCGGCTAAACGCCACAAAAGAATAATTTTACAATAAAGTGGTAGGACAAAAAGGAACCCACTCGTTGCCAGGGTTACACCTGGTGGTCACTATTTGGCTGGAAGATCGGTAGATCCTCTAGTGCTGCTCCGATATCTGGCCATAGAAAACCAGCTGGGTCAGACCCCAGAAAGAGCAAGTGCCACAAATGAGGCTTCACTAAGGAAGTAAAACAAGCATAACATAAGGTGAATATGTAAGATAATTAAAAGATACTGATAATAACAGAGATGACAATAATACATTGAGCACGAGGAAACCATTCAGGTAGCCAGATTGCAACCCTTAAACCAAACAAGGACCGGAGTTGCAACCCTTCACCTGAATAGAAATTCGTCTGAAATACTGCTGATAAAGTAATAAGACAATAAACGAAAAGAGGACACAGAACTGCTCCGGGAGCCAGGTTACAACCCTTAAACCAAACAAGGACCAGAGTTGTAACCCTTCGCCTGAACAGAACTGGACCTCTGATCTTTATTGTTAAGGCCAATATAATAATCATGCTATTGAAGTAAGGTAAAACATGACGAGCATGTCATGGGGTGCAATAAGACAATAAACAAAGAGAGTACACAGAACTGTTCTGGGAGCTAAGTTACAACCCTTAAACCAAACAAGGACCGGGGTTGTAACCCTTCGCCTGAACAGAACTGGTTCCCTGATCATTTAAGGCAAGCATAAGTAATCATGTCATGTCACAGTCTTGTACAGGATCAAGACAAGACTAAGCTGTGCTAGACTCCATCCAATCAATCACGGCCAAGCAATGAGTACGGTTTGATACTTTAACTAACTAGGGTTATCACAGGCCTAGTTACTAGCAAATGCAATAAAATTATCCCAACAGCCACAAGCCCTGCAGACCATCCAGGTTATCCAGGTCGAATGTTCATTTTTGAAGGGTGCACCACATGACTGTGTGCTGAAAATGTGCCCTACTCGTCGATAGGCTATAAGTCCGCTAGTGCGCCCAGATAACGGAATTGCCTGCAGCTGGAAAATCTCTTCATGACTACTGGTTTATTCTCGTTATTAACCTTAGTCGAATTCAGTAGGTACCTCCTGACCGTGGTATCCAAGGATTCCCATCCTAGACATGATGCAAGACAATACTGGTTTATTTGTACAAACACAATCGTCCATGGTGTCCAGGTCATTCATACTTGTCATGTCAGGCTAGCTGTCGTAACAGCATGTCGAGATATATCATGTCAGTTTACTTGTCAAGAGTGTGCCACGGCAGGCCACTATCGTGTCCATGGAACATAGCAGAACTTATATGGCATAAACATAATTGTGACATTTCAGTTTAATAATAATAATAATAATATATAATAATAATAATAAAAGAGGAAAAGACTGTGGAAGGAGCCATGCAGTTAAGAGACTCGAGCTCATACGGCCAAGAGATTGGATCTTATGCGGCTAGGGTATGGCAGGGGCTCATGCGGCTGGGTGCCATGCGGCTGGAATAATGCAAATCTATGCGGCTGGGAAACAATCAAGCATATGCGGCTGGGGAGTTGCTAGGGCCTTATGCAGCTGCGGTTCAACATGCACATGCGGCTCAGGAAAAGTTGGACTTATGCGGCTGAGCAAGGGACGGGTCTTTTGCGGCTCGGAATTGCCAAAGCCTTATGTGGCTGCAGGAGGTTGACTGCATGCGGCTCTGGAATGGCAGGGGCTCATGCGGCTAAGTCAAGTCAAGGCCTTATGCGGCTGCAGGGAAGTGAGTATATGCGGCTGAATGAAATCAGGGCTCATGCGGCTCGGGGGTTGCAACCTTATGCGGCTGAAAAGATATGAGTCTCATACGGCTCTGGAATGGCAGGGCCTCATTGTAACACACAGTCCCAAAATACGTAGGACTAGGAACGTAGACATGCCAGCCGTATAATAAATATACGTAAGCTATAAAATACAGTAGAACCATGACTAATCTCATCCACACAAATAAAAAAATAAAAAAATTCAAATAATGATTATGAATTGTCTAGATACAATATGTTGGGCGGAGACAAATCCACTACCAACAAGTAAAGGAAAAATACATGAGAAAAAAAATAAATTTGGCGAGCGGAGCGAAGACGATCCAAGTGCAATCATCCTCGAAGAATGGAGATGGTCACGGCTAGAGCTAAAATACCTACGAAAGACAAGAGCACACACCTGGCGAGATAACCAGGTCCTCAGAAGGATGTAACAAGATACATAATATCATACCAATAACTGAATAAATAAAGCTCAACAGAAAAGTATATGCGACTACACAAATAAAGGTCCATAACCATTCTATGTGAAATGTATTTTGAAGACAACGTTCCACACAAGGGCTCTCGAGACTAGAAACACGGCACGTTAGCGTTTCAACCAAGGCACTAGTGCCGTCTAGAGAAAAGCAAATGCACGGCCCATTAGCACTCGAACGAGAACTAAGGGGCAGCTAGAGAAAAATAAATGCACGGCCACTAGCTCTTGGGTGAGTCACTAACGGCAGCTAGACGAAGGTAAATATACGGCACATTTGTGTTTCAACCGAGGCACTAGTGGCATCTAGAGAAAAGTAAATAAGTGCACGGCCACTAGCTCTCGACTGAGTCACAAATGGCAGCTAGACGAAGGTAAAGGTGTGAAAGCCCCTGCGCCTAATAACTGTCTTCACCATTCCCATGCACTACTTGTGCTGAATCCACACCACGATATTCCTAATAACCGCTAAGTCTTTTAGGCAATTATATTAGCAGTTATACCCTAACGCTCGTCCTGTATGCACCGATGTACGGTCGGTATGTAAGTCCGAATCTATATGAGACACGTGACATCGTGGCACACAAGTGTCGGCCAATGAATGCGGCACAAACAAAGGTGGTCCCTTAACTCTAGGCCAAATGTATAAAGTATAATAATTTGCAACTACATATGGTTTTGAAAGAACAACTTATGAGAAACAAAAAACATGCATGATATTGAGCAAGAAATTAAACAGTAAAGGCAAGGTGTCTTGCCTGGTAGGACGCCTGGTGTACTGCAATGATCAATGTGGCACGAACTGTGACTTCGGATAACAACTACACAAGGTGACCTCGGGTGGTAGCACGAACAATTCCATCGGGTCGACAGTCAACTTAGTTAGGGTCGATAGGGGGAAGGATAGATTTGGTAGGAGGATAGGAATAATGGGCTTAGTCATGGAAAGGAAAAATCGAAGGAGAAATGATAAAATAATATAGATACCAATATTTGAAAATACTTTTAATATTTGAAAACTAGATTTTATTAGTAGAATAATATTTATGGAAAAAGACCTAAAGTCAAGAAAAAATCATTTCTGGCTAGAACTCTAAGTTCGTCGAAAAATAGAATTGGTAGAAACTATATGTTTAAAATAAGGCCAAGCTAAATATAATATTTGTATGTATATATATTTTTGAAAGCTTATTATACCTTATTATACCAAAAACGAATTTCTAAAAATAATTACATTAACCATAATTCTTAGTTAATAATAATAAAAATATATGTAAAATAATATTAATAATAATGACAGTAATAATACATAGTGTACATATGTACATATAATATTAATCAGTAAAAAAATAACTATTACTAATAATTACTTATACTGTGAAATCAGAAATAATCATAATGATATTGATAGTAATAGTAATAATTGTTGACACAAAGTCACAGTCAACCAAATATTGACTACATTGACTAAATAATATCTGTATTAATTCAATACGACACACGACGTCTGCATAACAGTTCAAGACAGACGACAGCTGAGTCTCCGGCTCTCAGTGTGTTTTCGAGTCTGTATTTTATATTTTCATTGAGTCTAGACTTGTATACTCTGAGTCTTGCTGAGCTCTTGACACTTAGTCTACAGCCTACCCAAAATCCTAAGCTCCACTGAACCAAACACTGCCCAAAAATCCCCTTAGAACCACTCTGTGCTCTGGAGACAGAGTTCGGGCCGAACTCTGCCTCCACACAGAGTTCGGGCCGAACTCTGTCCCCTAGAAATCAGGAACCCTAATTTTAGGGTTAGCTAGTTGCTAGTTGTCCAACGGCCAAATTTTTGAATTTTCCTACCCGAATTCTGGCCGAATTCTGCCTATAAAAACACTATAAATAGGGCATGAATTCTCTCATTCCAATCCATCCAATCTTCTTTTCTCTTCTCTCTTACAAGCTCAAGTAAGCCATACCCTTCCCATCTACTAGCCACAAGCCTCCTAAGTGTCGAGTGCTCAGCATCTCTCAGTTAGGATTCTTGTGCAAGAGTCGAAGAAGTCGCTTGGACAATTCCAAGCAAATCGCCACTGCGATCATCTGTTAGAAGTTGACGTTCTCTTCTGAAGAAAAGGCACGGGTTGTAAACTACTATTTCACAAATAGTGTATTTTATCCTGAGCTAGAGTTCTCAGGCCTGGACTAGTCCTCCACGAGGGAAACCAGGTTAAAATTGCTGTGTTTGCGTATGCTCTTCTGCTCTTCATTTATTTTCCGCACTTTACTCTGATTATTTATTGTTGGTGAAAGAGTTATTTTTAATTGGCTATTTTTCTATATAAACTCTATTCACCCCCCTCTAGAGTTGCCATACTGTTCTTCAATTGGTATCAGAGCTCTGTTCTCTTTATAAGGACTAACATCCTAAGAGCTGATCCATGGCAACCACACAATCCTTGATTTCCAATCATGGTGAAGGTCAGTCCACTCATAGGCCTCCCCTATTTGATGAACTAACTATACATATTGGAAAACAAGGATGAGCTTCTATCTTAAGTCTCTAGACTTTGACCTGTGGACTGTCGTCACTGACGGTTACAAAAAGCCCGCCAGGATAGTTGTCGATGGTGACCTCATTGAGAAACCATACGACAAATATTTTGTCGAGGAGAAGAAACATGCAAGTCTAGATGCTAGGGCTATTAATGCTTTATTCTGTGCTATAGACAGGAATGAGTTCAACAGGGTCTCTACATGCACCACTGCTCATGAAGTATGGAGACTTCTAGAAGTGACACATAAAGGAACCACACAGGTCAAGGAATCTAAAATAAGCCGTCTCACTCAAGAATACGAAGCCTTCAAGATGAAGCCAAGTGAGACGATCACTCAAATGTTCACAAGATTCCTCGACATCATCAATCCTCTATCCTCGCTTGGAAAGCAGTACTCAAACCACGAGAAGATTCGTAAGTTGCTCAGAGGGCTACCAAAGATTTGGAACACTAAGGTGACAGCCATCATAGAAGGAAACGATCTCACAACAATGTCAATGGAGACCTTGATGGGTAAACTCATGACTCACGAGCTTGACCTCAAGGACTTCGAAGAGCCCGCTCCGAAGACCAGGGAGATCGCACTCAAAGCTCATCAACGAAGAGCTAATCATGATGAGACCGAAGAAGATAATTCGGATGATGAAGACCAAGCTCTCATGGTTCGCAACTTCAGGAAATTCCTTCGCTTTAATCGAAGGAAGAAGGAATCTCAAGAAGACGATGAAGAAGAGCCAACTTGTTACGGTTGCAAGAAAACTGGACATGTCCGAAAAGACTGCCCATTCCTGAAGAAGAGCAACCGCCATGAGAAGCCATACAAAAGGAACTCATCAAGGAAATATGCCAACACAGGCATTTGGCATGAAAGTGAAGCGAGTGACTCCGAGGAAGAAAAGGACTCTCCTTAAGATACAGCTAATGTGTGCCTAATGGCAACTTCCAACAAGGTATCTAACGAAACTCTAGATGACTTCTCTTTTGATGAACTTGGCGATGCTTTCACTGATTTACTCGATGATCACAAAAAGGTCATCGGTAAATACAAACATAACAAGGGCAAAATCAAAAGTCTTGAAGATGAGATACAAAGAGTTTCTTTACTTCTTGATAATGTTAGAGACACGACACCCACTAATGACACTGATGAAGTATCCAAGCTTAAATTAAGCTTACATGATGCTGAAGCACGTATTGAGCAACAAACTCAAGAAATCACTATACTCAACACGTTGCTTGCTGAAGAAAAGAGTAGACACAAGATTTCCATGACTAAGATATGTGGCTTAAATATTAAGGTTGATGAGCTGCAAGCTGTTTCTAAAAGATTAGAAACCAAATTGGGTAAACAGGTTGTTCAACCTCAAACCCAATCACATGGGCACAACACCACTCATGCTAGTCAACCACGTCATTCTTATGCAGCACATAACCATGCATTTATATACACAAACTTTCACAAACCACGTGCACGTAAAAATAATTCTCACTCAGTACACAATCATCATGCACAAAGACACAATCAACATCACTCCACACATAGGAATCATCATGCCATGCCATATAAACAAGATCATCATGCAATGCCATATAGACAAGATCATCATATGCCATATAGACAAAATTATCATGCCATGCCATATAGACAATATCAGCATATCACACATCATAGACAATACCATCATGATATGCCTCATAGACACCATCACCATGCCACTCATTCTATACATAATCATCATCACCATGCTAACTCTTCACATCATGACCATCCTCATCCTGTTGCTTATAGATATTATTCTCATACTCCTAGTATAAATAAGAATGCTATCTGTACTTACTGTGGATTACATGGACACATCTCACCACAGTGCAAATTTAGAAGACTTGTAGATAAAAAGATATATACTTGGTTTCCAAAGACTAACTTTTCAGGACCCTCAAGAACTCGGGTACCAAAGGTCACATCTACTCTTGATGTAGGTGGACCTTTCCTCTTCAACTGAAAGTAAGTGGATTCTCGATAGTGGATGCTCGCGACATATGACGGAAGACGCAAATCTTTTTGCATCACTATCGATGAAGAGAGAAGGATATGTATCCTTCGGTAACAATCTCAAAGGGCACATAATAGGTAATGGTATCATTGGTCATCCTCCTTCTCCTGTAATAAAGGATGTCTGCCTAGTGACCGAGTTAGAGCATAACCTGCTCAGCATTAGTCATCTTGCTGATCATGGATATGATATTAACTTTGGACAAAACAGTTGCTACATCTATGATAGGTCAACAGGAGACATTGCTTTTGAAGGGAAAAGAGAGGACAACATATATATTTTTTATCTTTCTATAAATACTAACAATGCAGGTAGATGTCTATATGCCCACAAAGACGAACGACTACTTTGGCACCAGCGTCTTGGTCATGCCAACATGGATGCTATATCCAGGCTTTCTACCAAGAAGCTAGTGAGAGAATTGCCTGACATCACATTCAAAAAGGACACGGTATGTGCCAAATGTGAACTAAACAAGGCAACTAAATCCTCGTTTCATTCCATCAACTCAGTAAGTACTACTAGACCCTTGCAATTACTTCATATGGATTTATTTGGTCCTAGTAGAATAGCTAGCCTTGGTGGCAAACTTTATGCATTTGTTATTGTTGATGATTTTTCAAGATTTACTTGGGTTTTCTTTCTCGCTAATAAGAGCGATGCTATTTCTATTTTCAAAGTTTTTGTGAAGAAAGTTCAAAACGAAAAAGGCTACATGATTACTCGAATCCGAAGTGATCATGGAGGCGAATTCGTAAAAGGTTTCATACTATTCTGAATTATACCTAAATTTTTATGTTTAGTCATGCCTAGATGACTTGGCATGACTAGACAACTTTGATTCAAATGATCATTATTCTAATGATCGTGACTATACAAATTAATTTTTCCCCTGAATTGTGCCTATAATTTTGATCTTCGATCACGACTAACTACCAACTTAGTCATGTCAAAATTGATCATGTTCGAATAAATTTTTCTGTCGTGCCTAAATTTTGATTCTCTAGTCACTCGAGCTCAGATTTTATTCCTAATCATGACTAGGTTTTAAATTTTTTGTAGCTCCATTCTAAATCATGCCTAAGTGATTTAAGTCATTTTCAAGATCGTAATCGCGACAATTGTTGTCATTCGCGACCTAACTATAATTCTGATCCTAAGATTCTAGATCGTGCCTATAAGACTGTGACTAATTTGAATCTCAATCATGCCAAAAAATTATTCATACCTAAGTTTTGATCTTAATCTTGCCTGTGCAATTTCGAATCAGATTTTCATCAAGCCAGACTCTATTGAATCATTCTATACTAGAATTACGATTCAACCTTCGATTTTACTAGTCGTGACTGGGACTACGCTTAAACAACAAAAATTTATTTCTAAACCGCGCCTATAGAATGTTGTCCATATTTTGGTTTATCGTGCTAAAATTATTAGTCATACCTAAGTGGTTTTGAGTTTGATTACCTTGTTCGTGTCAAAGCCATCATTCTTTGAACGTTCCTAAGGTATTGACTAAACACTTAATTATGTTTTGATCCCTCTGCCAACCTTAAATTTTGAGGACAAAATTTCTTTAAAGGGGGTAGATTTGTAACCTCCGTTAACCGAATTCTTGAGTTTTTCTGAATTTTCATATTTTTTTGAATTTTTTTTAAGTCATGAAATCGAGAACTTCAATTTCGATCGTAATATGCTATCGATATATTGTTGGGTACTATTTTGTAAAAAAAAAAATATTGTAGGAGATATTATCCCAAATGATTTCTTGTTCATTTCCTTGAATTTTTATAAGATATAAATATTTAGTTTTATATAAGGTAAATATTATCAAAAATATTATTTTAATATAAATATAATCTTATTACCATTTTATTATCTGATTTTAATCCTAAGTTTATAACGAATTGTAAATTTTTCTGTTTTTCTCTCGTATCGGACTAAGACTATTTCGGTTCTAGTTCTAGCCTACCAAGTTTGAACTTGGATTGTGGGCTAGGTCCTTTAGGTTTAATTAGTGATTGATAGTTAGTAAGTAAATTGTAATTAGCTAGTAATTAATTAACTAATTAAATTAGTAGTTAGCGATTAGTGTTAGTAGTTAGTATTTTTTACTAGTTTTCCTACATCTATTATATTTTACAACTTTGTCGTTAGGGTTTCCTAACTCTAGTCCTATAAATATTGGGAACTCCCCAATATTTTACATCGCCAAAAAATTTCTAAAATTTCTACACAACACTATAGCCGCCACTCTCAAGTTTGGTCCCGACCTCATCTGCATCTTCTTTGCTGCCACGGCCAACTCCGGCCTCTCGTCACCCCCTCGGCCATTCCGACAACCCCAACTTTCCTTCTCCCTGACAACACCAACACGCCACCCCCTGCCTCTCTACGACCTCTCCCTATGACCACTTTAGCCACCACCACTACATCACCACTACCTGGTTACCGCCACACCACGACCAGTTCTACTACCACCACCCAACCACCGTAACTCCACGACCGCCTCCCATGGCTAATCACTCTCTGGCCACCTTGGTCGACCGGCTAACCCAGCTGCTCCCCATCGCCATAGTTCACTTTACTTCACTACACCCACACCAATGGCCATCGATCACGACCACCAAAACCATTCACGACCACCCCATCGCCATCTACTACCACACCAAAATAAATAAGAAGAGAAAATAGGCTACTTACCACCTTCGTCGTGCCTTCCAGCCGTCATCCCTGACCTCGCCATAATTACAGTTGTCTGCTCTCCCCCGACCGGCCTCCAGCCACACTGACCAAGCCCCCACGACATCACCGTCGCTGGATCGTCACACCGTCTCATCACGAGCCTCGACCCCATGTTCTCCACTGCGTCCCCCAGTGTCGCTCCGTTCGCCTCCGTACGTGATGCCACTCGATTTGCGCCCCACCGCGTGTCACACATGGACAGCTCCTCTCCTCCAGCAGACATCGTGATGTTCCCCGCCGGAGGCTCCACTGGTGAGACCCCCTTCCCCTTTTTCTTCTTCTTCTCTCACTCTTTGTGCACTCGTGGATAATGAGAACAACCTTTCAAATTTAAGGCACAACCTATGAAGACCCCTTTTCTATTTTTTTTCTCTCTCTCTGTCGCTTATTGGATTAAGTTTTTATGGATTAACAGTAGTTAGGTTTTAAATGGATTAGTTTTTTTAGTTAGGCAGTAGCCCAATCACTTGGGTTAGGGTTTAGTCTTGGAGCCTATAACAATTCATGGGTTAATTTTTTTTTTTTTTTGGGTCTGTAGGCCCTGGATCAAGGTCCAGCATTCAGGTTATTTTTAATTTTGAATAATTATAGGCCCAAGGATTATAACCTATATAGGTTGGGCCTAAGGCTAGTTTAATTTATAAATATTATTTGGGCTTTGGTTTGTTAGGATGATAATAATTTGGGATGTTATTATATATATATATATATATATATATATATATATATATATATATATATATATATTGTTGCAAGTAGTTTTATCATCACCAATATTTATTATTACTTTATATTTTCAAAAATTATAATACTAAGTGTCATTGATATTATTATTATTATTTTTATCGTTATTATTAGTATTACTTATTTGGAAATTATATAAAAATATGTGACAATATTTCTAAGATATATTATTAAGTTTTTACCAAAAATCTTGTTTGACGAATTAGGAATTTTGGTATTTATAATATTTTGATATATGTATCTAGGAGTGTTATAAATGATTTTCAACATAGTTATAAGTATTTAGTGAAATTATATGTCGGGACTATTATAGTCGTTTCCTATTTTTTGATTCGATTATCGTATTGAACTCTGATTTTGGGCTTCAATATACCAAACTAGGCTATTTGGACTATTCTAGACTCAATGGAAAAGTATGTGCCAGAATTTGGGACCATCTTGTAGAGCATAGCATCATTATCTATTCTGTATCGACACATGCGTGTCATGCACATCGACTCCAGCAAATTGAGATGAGTACATTCTCTGATGGTTTCCATTATTTGACTACTACTATAATTCAAGTATTTAGAAATGTTACTTATGATTCTTGACATGCTGGTACACAGATTGGTATTGTTATTAGATCATCAGTCATGAATGTTTTCTTAACTCATCACAATGATATCGGATATTGTCCTCGTTGGTATTGGATAACATTGGATAATACTGGATAATATTGGATATATTAGCTAGCAATGTGTCATGGTTGGATCCATCGTATCAGTCGAGGCGAGAGAAATACTAGTTAGGTATGTGATCAATCGACAAATACTGTAAATCATCGACTACAAGCCAATCATGCACTTCATGTATGGTTGAGCTAGCTTTTCTTAGTGTAAATCATTGAAACTCCAAAGCCGATCATATATCTATTTGGTATTTCAAAATACATTATTTATTGTAGTTTTTATATTCAGCTCATCGATTATATTGCTGTATCACTGATATTATAGTTCTACTTATATTTCTTGGTAGCACTGATTACATTCTATTGATTATATTGTCTGTCTCATTTTATTACTTTTATTGCATCAGCTTTGTTTCTCATCGTATATAGCATCTTCTTTATCACTGCATATAGTTTTTGTCAATTAATTGGAATTGCTATTAGTTTTTGTACTTCACTACAATCCTGACTCGATAATCATATTTTTAGGAATTATTATGTCCCACATTCTTGGACTACATGACGATGCTAGCTGAGACAGATCTCGAAGTTCCATTGACTGTGAGTTGACTTCTGGGAGCTCTAGGCCATTATTTCTTATCTAGATTTGTATTTCGTTATCGAATTTTGTCTCCGATACATTTCTTATATGTATGATCATTTGTAGATTGATTCAGTATCGCTACTATCTTTCTTATTTATATCTGCCTTAGTCATATGTGATTTGAGTATATATTGTTATTGTATATCATTTAAATGTTGTAGATAATTTTTGGGTACTTGACAATATTCTACCGTTGATACTGCGGTATAGGCTGGACGTGGCCCACGTACTCGTGCCCGAATATCCGGGTACGAGTCGTAACATTATATGTGTGTATGAGGGCCATGCGCATGTTTGTGTGTGAGGGTTGTGTGAGATTCTAGATAGCTAAGGGTACAAGATACTTACATATATGATAGGTAATGGGTAGTAGGTAAGGTATTGAGCCCTACCCTTTTATAAGGCGTAGGTAATAGATGAGGTATTGGATATCCTAATGGGTATCCATGTGACACCAAAATACTAACATAGGGTATTGAGTGTATAGGTAATATGTAAGGTTTATGATACCCTATGTGTATCCATGTGATACACTGATACTAGATTTGGGTTTTGCCAATGAGTTATAGCTTAGGTAATATGTATAGGGTATTTGGTGTAATGGGGTAAGGTATTACAAAATACCCTATGAGTATCCAAAATAGACAATTACCTAGGGTAAGCCTAGTATTGCCTAGTATATGTTAAAAAACCTTAGTAAGACAAGGTAAGGACCTAAAAACTTAGGCATGACCTAGTTTGACCAAAGTTGACTAGTTTGACCTCTATGGCCAAAAATATAGAAATCATATTTCACACGGAAACATTAATTGATATTGATATTACATATTTAGGTCACTTGGACTCCAGTTTAGATTCTGACTTGTGTTTACAGCTTAGGACTACAGGCAAGTGCATTCCATGATCTCTTTCTTTTCTTGATAGTTTTTCTATTTCATTTATGTAGATATGTGTTCCTTGCTTATTGACATGATGGATACACGAGATTAGTAATTTTTGGATTATATATATATTCAAGATGGTTTCCATGCCTGTCATGATTACTGCGTTTATCTCACTACTCTTGTTACATATTTCGTGCTATGACCTGAGTCCGCAATTACTATTCAGGCGTGGAGGAAATGTCTTAGTATATATGTCATCAAACCTAATAGTCTGTGATGATTGTATTTCAAGATAGATAATGGATAATATTGACAGTGGCTAATAGTTGGATCATGTGCAGTCGATCATATATGGAACATGGCATTTTCAAAACACTTAATAGTAGTTGGTTTGTTCCTTCATATGTTCTCTCTCACTCATATTGCTCACCTTGATTACTGCTCACTTTTCATTCGTTGTTCCATACTTCATGGTTATCCTGCTTACTGTATCTCTGCACTTCTAATCATTGTTATATAGCTTTTATCATGTTATGAATAGTTATCATGTTTGTAGTTGCTCCAATCCTAACTGATATATTTTTAGTTGACGTGCTCGAGGATACATACCCTACTTATTATGGTGCTCATCAAACACAAAGAGTGGATCCCGTGACAGAGTAGCTTAACTTTTCCTAGATGTATGCTAGTTAGATAGCATCGTTATTATTGGATTTGTCTCCAGTTTATGATATTCGAGATGATATATTTTATTTGAGACATATTGTACTTATATAAAGATATTAGTCTCTTAGACTCTGTTGTGGACATGTTATGCTAATAGTCTTCTCCTGTTTATCATTTCATTCCTTTATATCATTCATGCCATTATTTTTTCTTTAGTTATCTGTGATTGAGTATGAGTCTTCAGATATTATATAGTCCGTATTTGGAGATGGGATTATTATTAACAATTTATGATTTATATATTGCTAGACTTGTTAGATAGTACTGTTGACCTAGACAGCGTTCTACCACCGATACTGTGGCATAGGCTAGATGTACCCACGTACTCGTGCCCCTATACCGGACGCGGGTTGTGACAGACGTCTTACTGATGAAAAAATTTCGTCGATAACCTTCTAAAAAAATTGTAAATTTGTGCTCACAAATATTTGTCACTAATCCGTCGCTAAATGGTCGCAAGTTTCACCGACGAAAAAAAATGTTGCTATTCCCTCGGTGAATTGTTGACGCCAATTCAGTCGCTCATTAGTCCCTGCAGTGATCACTTACTGATGGAAATTTCGTAGTGACATTTACCTTAACGATGCCTCTTTTTCGTCGGTATTCCGTCGGTAAAACATAATAGTGATGGAAATATTAGGTTTTAGCGCCGAATATTTCCGTCGCTAATTAGCTGTATTTTGTAGTATATTTATATAGTAAAATAATAATAATTAAATTTAAATTATGCAAATGGAAATTATATACAATTATACATATGGAGTTGATGGTATATCGTTCATCTTAAACTGGTTTTCAGTTGTTAGTTTTCAAAGCCCAAAATCGAAATTTGAATCGAAAACTCAGATTTTCACTTCTCCGAGACCAAGAACTCAACCTGACATTGGAAATTGAACCTAACATTGGAAATTGATCTGAATTTTTTTATTTCGGTTCGGTTCAGAGTGTTCGATTTTACACAGGGACATGCTCACCCCTATGCGGTTTCGATAGAAAAAGAATCGATAAACATGGAATTTAGATAAGAGATTCAGATTCAATAAGCCTTGATACGTCCTTAACTATATATTAAAGGGGAACGTGATATGTCCTTTAACTATTTTAATCTGGAGTACTGGATCCTGTACCTCCCATGGCGTTCTAGCAGCCAACTTTCCCCTAAAATGTCTACCGAATCGAGAGGAGGAGTGGGTAGGGACCGTCCACGGAGCAGCTAACATGATCCTTCCCTATTGGCTCCTGCTATTTTCTGCTAGTATCGAATCCCACCATTGTCAATAGAGGACCGTTACGTCAGTGCAGTTCGCCGAAACCCCCCTTTTAACTTTTGTAAGAAAAAATGTCATGTTTGCATGGATGAACGTGTAATAGGGTACAAGTTCCAAAATACTTCCGAATATTGAAGTGCAATATATATATATATATATATATATATATATATATATATATATATATATATATATATATATATATATATATATATATAGAGGAAAATGTACCTAAGGTCGACCTTAGGTAAGTTACCTAAGGTCGACCTCATTTTCCTCACTTTACAACATTTTTTTCTTGAATTTTTTTTTATGGGATTCATCTACACCTTATTGATTGACAATATACCAAATTTCAAGAAAAAATAATATTGTTTAGCCTCCTATCTATCCCTTGCAAAATCGACGGTCTAAAACTTTGCTGCTACACCGTCGATTTTGCACCTTATTGATAGGGGGCTAAACAATATTATTTTTTCTTGAAATTTGGTATGTTGCCAATCAATAAGGTGTAGATGAATCCCATAAAAAAAATTCAAGAAAAAAATGTTGTAAAGTGAGGAAAATGAGGTCGACCTTAGGTAACTTACCTAAGGTCGACCTTAGGTACATTTTCCTCATATATATATATATATATATATATATATTTTGGTTATGGAATTAAACCAAAGGTGACTCTAGTCATAAGAATTTAAGATAAGATACAAGGAATAAACCTGGTTTACCCCTTTTGAATACCACAACAAAGCTACCGTTCACAGCTGAATCACCCTCAAAAAACCTAATATATGCAACATGCACCATGATATCCACACGTTTAAGTCCGACTTCGGATTAGGTTGACAAGGAGCCTCAACCGACAGACATCCTACCGGCCTCCATGACGACAAGGGACGTCGGCGACCGGGTGAGGACCCGGTAGGCCGTGTGTGCCTTCCCACCACGGCTCGGGGAGGCTGGCAGGCTACAGAAATACTGCGGCGAGCTCGTGACTTCCTCCTCCGCTGTGTCCTCGTCCATCTCCCACAGCACACGCTCGAAGTGGCCGACGTCGCATGGGAGC
This sequence comes from Iris pallida, assembly GCA_029216955.1. Classification (NCBI taxonomy): domain Eukaryota; kingdom Viridiplantae; phylum Streptophyta; class Magnoliopsida; order Asparagales; family Iridaceae; genus Iris; species Iris pallida. Next base: position 1,288,267 of record JANAVB010032219.1, on the reverse strand, counting down.
TCGATAGGCCCGTCCCTGGCGTAGCCGTACTCCGTCTCCGCCTCCTCCAGGAGCCCTCTGAACAGAGGGTGGTTGATGCGGTCGATGCGGATGACGAACCGCTCCTTGCCGGGGCCTACGTAGACGGCCATGCACCCTTTCGGCTTCTTGTGGCTGCCGATCGACCGGCACCGCTCTAGCGTCCTGTGGATCAGCCCTTTCTTGTCTTTGATCTCCATTGGATGAAAATATTCAAAGATGGATGGATGAAGAAGAAGTAATATTGAACTATATATGCAATTGGATAGTTGGTTAGCTAGTTATCCTCTATCATAGACTTGGTGGAGCATGGGTTGGGCTCTAGGGACTATTGGGTTACTCATGAGTGAACTCTTGATTCATTCCTATCAATATTGGAAGGGGTGAGGAAAGAAAGGGGTTTGAAGAGGAAGATTTATAGAGGGGTGGGAAAACAACTGGAGAAGATGTGGGGACGTTGTTGCGTCTAAGAAAGGAGTACTTGTGGAGGAGGTGTACTTAGAGGAGGGTGTATATATATATACTGAACGAGTTCTTATTTGTGTTCTCTTTATTCTAATCATTTTCCTGAGGTTTATGAGTATGTCAACGGCTATTAAGCATACCTAACCCTAATGATTGCTATTTTTTATAGGCGTCTTTCTCAAGCAAGTCATGACCTGATCAATGGCAGCTTGGGGAGCTGTGAGATCTATAGGTGATACAACTTCCCTGAAGAAAAATACTTCTTTGACGCCCTCCGAGTTGTGTTCTCCTATGCTATTTGTGTTCTCCTATGCATACATATACTTCTTTGATTGATATTTGTGTTCTCCTATGCATACATATACTCCATAGGTGCCAAACTTATGTGAGCCCTTGCATTTTTTTACTGTATTTATAAGGAGTGCTTCAATTTGAAAAACGTCAGTAGAGCATCTCTTTACCTAATCACCTTATCCTTAATTATGTTTACCCAATCACCTTGTTGTAAAAACAAACAACGTATGGTCCAAAATGTGAAATTAAATAAAGGATCAAAATAGCAATATTTTTTTTTATGAACTAACCTTCAGCCATTGTTGTTTCAACATGATGAACTCTCGTACTTTATTGCTTCTTTCTCTTGGGTTTGAACTTCCAAACTATGAACACTCAATTTTGATGATGAATTCTGTAGAAGTGTGAGTGCCTAGTTTGGGGACCAAAATCCTTTATATAGAGGATTGAGCCTTCCATCATGCTCCGTAGATAATGTTGTCACTCCATAAAGATAAGAAAAAAAGTTAACAAAAGAAAAATGAGAAGTTGGTAACTTCCCTCAATATAAGTAAGAAGTTGGACAAGACATGGGCCACAAGTTAATGGATGAACTAGTTATCCAAAAAACTAAGGCTGCGTTTGATTATGCATTATAACTCAAATTTCTGAGTTATAATGTCAAAGATGGGCCATACCGCGTTTGGATAAGACTACGTCAAATGCTACATTCAGAACTTTTTTTTTTTGAAAACAAATGTTTAAAATCTGTTTCTGGAGAGGACCAAAAAGTTGTTTTATGAAATCAACTCTCCCCAAATCTGTGGGCCCCCTCCCCCAAAAACTCTCTCATCTCTCTCTCTCCCTCATTTGCTCTGCACTCCACCCACTTCTCTTCACCTACAGCGGACCAGCGCCTCCTTTGAACCTTTCCTCCGCCTCCCACTCCCCCCTGCTTCCCTCTCCTCCTCCCCTCCTCTTTCTCTGATCATGGCCTCATAGACGAGGACATCTTCCTCTCGAAGACAAGAACATAGAACGGAGCTCGAGCACGAACCCTCCGCCACGAGCTCCTCCCCCGCAAGCTCGTGGACTCGACTCAGCCGCGAGCTCGTGGTCCTCCACCGGGAGCTCCTCGTCCGCGAGGTCGTCGACTCCGCCATGAGCTCGTGGACTCGACGGTGGACTCGACTCCGCCGCGAGCTCGTGGATTCGACGGTGGACTTGACTCTGCCGCGAGCTCGTGGGGTTTCGTCGACTCCGCCGCGAGCTAATGGGCCTCCGCCGCGAGCTCGTGTGTTCGACGATGGCGGAGGTGTGGTCTGAGCTCGCTGGGTCTGATGGGTGTGGCCAAAAAAAGAAAGGGTGTGGACACATGAAATGGATATGGACACTGAAAATGGGTGTGGACACGCTAGAGTAGGACACAGAAAACATGACAGTAGGAAACAAGACATATGACACAATTTTTTTATACCAAACAAAGTCTTAATTTTTTTTCCAGAAAACTAATTTCCAGATGAAAGTAACCAAATGTAAACTCTAAATCTTTATACTCAGAAAACAACTTTATAACTTAGTTCCATAAAACTATTTTTAGAATTTTTTTTCAGAAAGCCTATCCAAACAGACCCTAACATTCTCCCACTTGGCTCGTACATTTGATCCAAATGTATTATCTTAAAGCCAACTATAATTCATGTTAAGTAATAAGCACATGAATCATGACGATAATTCCTTTTTATAATGAGTACTATTTTTTGTCTATTACAATGCATTTATTTCCTAACATTATTATTTATGTGGCAATGTAACTTAATCAATAAAGCTTATGTTTATTTGTGGTCCAATGAATATATTTCCTCAAATTAAATAATGTGCAGATTAATATGAGAAAACATCATAATAAGAGTTTCATTAATAACTTTATTTGTACAAATAAAAACTACGTAAGGGAACCAAGTCCCATATTCACTACATGATCCTTGAATTTCAATGGTGGAATGCCTTTAGTCAAAGGACCAACAATAATCAATTCAGTATAAGTGTGCTCAATAACAACTTTCTTTTCTTTAACATGTTCTTTTATGGTTAGATACTTAGACCTCGTTTGGTTCACTATAATGTAATCGTAATCGTATTGTAATCAAATAGAAAAAATAAATTTTTTACATTTGATTACGTTATGATTATGATTACATTACATTGTACCAAATGAGACCTTAATGTTAATGTGTTTACTTTGACTTCGACTTTTTTTCCCGAAAAGACAATAGCTGAATTGTCGTAATATATACTCAATGGCTTCGAGATAGAATCCATAATTCTAAACCCGAAAATGGAACTCCTAAGCCATACACCATGCAATGTCGCCTCAAAATAAGATACAAACTCAGCAACCTTAGTAGAAGTAGAAATCAAGGTCATCTTAATCCTCTTCCAAGATACAGCTCCACCAGATAACATAAAAATATATTTCGATGTTGATTTACGTGCATCAACGTAGCCAGCAAAGTCTGAATCTAAGTAGCCGACAACTTCTAAATTGCTCGTCCGACTGTACACAAGCTTGTAGTCTTTGGTTCCTTGAAGATACCTCATCACTTTCTTTGCAGCTCTCTAGTGGTCTATATCTGGGATACTCTGGTATCGTCCTAACATTCCAACAACAAATGTAATGTCGGTCATTGTGTAGACCTGGACATACATCAGACTTCCAACAACAGAAGCATATGGAATGTTCTTTATTTGTTCCCTCTCAAGATCGTTTTTCATAAATTGGTTCAGGTTGAACTTATCACCCTTCACTATAGGAGAAACACTAGGTGTGAGGACCCTAATTCTTGGGAATTATTTTATTTATTTTATATGGTTTTATATTTATTAAATTATATTTTAGTATTAATTATGATATAGATGTATTTTCGTAGCTTTGATTTTTGAAGCACAAGAAGTGCCAATCTTTCGAAACAACCTTCATGAGTTTTGTAGTAGACAAGTCCACCTTTAAGTTGATATATCATGTCCCATCAATCTAGTTTCCTAACATTCTTTTGACTTCGCACAACTTTGGGTCAATTTATGCCAATTGACTGTTTATCGTAATTCTAGACCTATCTTCTAACATGAGTTTTGAACTTGACGTTGATCAAAACCATTTGACCTTTGTCACGACCCGCACCCACCGTGAGGGTACGAATACATAACAGCGTCCAGCCTACGCCGCATTGTCGACGGTAGAACGCTGTTCTAAGTCTCTAACTAACCATCAACTCATGCAGTATATAGTGTACTCATCATGATCAACTCCGAACGGAGGACAAGTATAAGATATAGTGTAACTCAATCACAGTCTAAGCACGATAAGATAACACCGAATATAACTAAGAAATTGAAGACAACAAAACTACTAATAAAAATAACAACAAACTCAAACAATCTCAAATACATCTCAAGTCTCAAATCTCTATATACAACTCCAAATCTAAACAGAAAAACTAAACAAGACATACTAACTAAACTCCCGATCACTCCTGAGTGTCGGGGCCATAGGAAGCTAAGCCATCTCCTCAGTAAAATGTAGGGCATGTGTCCTCAGGGCAATCATCTGTAAAATTTTCAACAGGTCCAGTCAGGACAGGAACGAGCACATCTCATCAAGAAAACCTAAGTAAATGATGGAGAACTATAAAACAGTTATAGACAGTTGTATTGATGAAAATGGCAGTTTATATTCAGGTGATGGTAAGAAAGACAAATAAAGTGCAAGGAAAGTAAATACTAAATAAGAGAAGAATCATAGCAATGAAGACTGTAAAAATAGAACTAGCTGAACCAGGGTAATAGGATATAAAGTCCAGACAACAATGTAGACCAGTGTAACTCCAATGTAAGTCCAGTACAGGATGAATCTCATACAAGATGAATCCAGTAAGGGACGATTCCAGTTATAGTGATCAATGATTCCAGGGTGAGTCCAGCCTATACTCTAGCAGTGTGTTTTAAAATACCGAGATTGACATGTAAACGGCTATAGGTAATCCGGCACATAACACACCTGGCCGGGTGTGAGATGGCTATCATTCCAGTATGATTCCAGCAAAAGGGTGATTCCAGAAATGGGGTATGTCTACATGTCTTACTCTAGTATTTCCCCTTCCAGCAAGTGAATCCAGAATTATGACACAATGATTCAAGATGAGTCCAGCCAATAATATGGAGATACCAGTAAATGATTCCTGTAAATGATTCCAGTAAATGATTCCAGCAGGTGATTCCAGTAATAGAAGCCGGAAATGATGATACCAGTAATAGAGGCCAGAAATAAATGTGTGTCATATACATGAATCCAGAAATAACAGTACATGTTTGTAACAGAGAATCACATACAGCTAACTAGAACTGAAATACAGTAATTGACAAATAAATGAGAGAACTATCAGAGAATGTACTCGCCTGTTACTCTAAGAAGAGTAGTATAATATCAGATGCCTGCACCAGAGTCACAATGTCCTAAACAGAGTAATATGGATCATGATATGTAAAATACAAGAGAATTGAAAGCTACAATGCAAACTACATAATTTCTAAGCCAATCTAGGTCAAAATCCAACTCTAGTCAACTATGGGTCAACTTTCTAGGTCAATGTTAACTTTGGTCAACTCTAGTCAAGTCAAACAAGGTTAACTAGGCTCTTTCTAGGTCATTTTAGATCTAAGTCAAACTTGGACTCTTGGGTCCACTATCTATCTAGGGTTAACCACAGGTCAACACTACTAAAGCTAATCTCATAAGCTAACCATATGCTATTACATACCCTAAGATATCACATATATATATATATATATATATATATATATATATATATATATATATATATATATATATATATACAACTATACTCTATAACTCATTAATGCATTTACACTGTCCTAGGTAACACCAATTACCTTATCTACATACATATATCAATATATGACTAAACTCATATAACCACAATACATACATACAATATGAGGACACATGAATGTGTGACTATCCACACACCCCATCCGACTACATCCCTTTACAAACACACATACACTAGACACTCTAGTCATATACTCATACACTCAAGCTCTAAACTCACACACACATAGGCTCAAATCTAAACTTTCCTCTCACAATTTCATCCTCATAAATACAACCCTATACAAGCCTAATCTATATACCAATACATACCATATATCAATATAGGACCTCACCCTCCCTGATATTTCTTGGAATCTTAGTCAAGCCCCCCTCCTAGGCCTGCTTGCCTACTGCACATGCTGCTATGCCACTTCCCTGTACTGCATTTGCAAGCTGCTGCTATGGCCTGCTGCATTGCTAAGGCTGCTGCTATGGCCTGCTGTAAAAGCCAGGCCAAGCCAAGGCTGCCAATTGCTTGGCAATTCCGTTCCTCACAGAACCTGGGCTGAACCCAGTTCATCCCCTAATATTCAGAGGCACATCCCTCCCTAGTACAACACTCAGAAACAGGAAAAAAATAGTCCATATATCAAACCAAATCCCAGAGTCTAACTCTAAACCTATCCAATTTCGAAACCCTTACCAATCCAACAAAAACTAATCATGAACTATCAATCATCTCAGTAAAGTCAGTAAACAATATATCAGTTAGATCAGGGAAATAAGAGTGTAATGGTAGTAAAATCATTCAAGTAATGGGTGTACAAATCTCAGAACTTAAGTTCACTGTCATACCATAATTTCAGGTTCCTGAAATCTCAGGTTCCAGTTATCAGTTAAACCATTCAAAAACCTTAGAACCCAAAACTCACACATATACCAAATATAAACAGGAGAGTGTGAGGGAAATACTATGTACTTAGCAATGTGCGTGTGTGCAGGACTTAGGATAGGGTATGTGTGTATACTTGTGTGTGTGGCATGTAATCAAAGTGTGATGTGTCAAAGGGTGGACATATCATGTTAGAATGTGTCATGTGTGGCACATATAGGCCTGTGCATCTCGGGAAATGTGTGTAGCATAGTCTCAAAAATTTGACAGTGGGTAATAGGGGAAATAATGCTAATTACAGTCATGTGGGTGTATGTGTAGCATGGTGTGTGGGTTAACTGTGCAAGGATTTCCAGGGAATTAGAGAACATGACAGTTCATTCATTGACAGGGTATATATCAGTGCACATCCAATTCAAAAACCGAATTCCCATTCACCTAGATGTCATCAACTATATGAACTCAACACCAATCCATTCTCCTGTCATTAACCTAATTCTAACATGGCAAATTTAACTTGATAAATCAGTTTTAAAATAGGAAGTCAATGACTGCTACAGTTAACTAGAGGACCCAATTCAATAATTCCAATTCGAATAACCCCTTCACATAGATAACCCCAATTCATTCCAAACCAAATACTGAAACCCATATATAGATTCAGATGTATGCATGGCAATATAATATTTGAAATTAGTTTTAAAATAGGAATCAAAATCAGGAAAACAACAGGAAGGTATCAGACATTTGAACAATTTTAAATCAAAACTATGTCGAAATCCCATTTTGAAACACAAATCCCAAACTTAACTTGCAAAACCATCTTAGCAGGAAACAATACGTATGTAGAGTTAATATGATAATTATAAACATCATTTAACATCTGTTCAAATGAGGAATAATTTCTGGAACCAAAATTTGGTTCCCTGTATCAGAACATCCTCAAAAACCCAATTCCACATTCGAATTTCAATAAAACCTCAACAAGTGGTTCATAATTGTGTGTGAATAATAATATGGTGTTGTACAAGTTGATTCATGTCCACAAAAGTGGACACGACGTGTCCAAAATACTGCTCGTACACAGACACAAAAACTATGCACAAACAGCGTCGTACACGCGTGCACACCACTCGTGGACACGACTCGTGTCACTTCGTGCCGGTGGACGTGTCCTGTAGGTTCGCCAGGACTAGGGCTAGGTGTGTAAGTGTCTGCATTGTGTCCAATGTGCGCCGTGTCGTGTCAGTCAGTGCGTATCGGTGGGGGTTTACCCGCGCGTACAGTGCGCGTGCGCGGCCAGTACGACCAGTGCGAGGAGGAGAACTCCTCGCACACTGCACCACTCGAGCCCATCTTTTGGGAGGATGGTGACAGAGGTTGCCTCGACCTCCATGACAAAATTCGTGTCTTAAAATGTTGTGTCGTGTCCTACAGAAGTGTCGGGCAGCAGGGCACAACTCGGTGTCCTCGTGCACGCGTGTGTGTTCAAATATGGACACGAACGTGTCCAGAAATGTGCTCAGTAGGACACGAATGTGAAGTGCACATATAGATCTAGGAATTCATTCAAAAAGATTTGGAAAAATAGAAGAAAAATTCCTCTTAGGCATTTCATCAAACACCTAGGCAACACTACGACACGTGTCCGATACGGACACCAAACGAACACGAAAACCACCCAAATTTTAGGAAAACCTAGGGGACTCCTATATCTATCCCTATATGCAAATAAAACTAAAATTTAAATCAATTTAGAGGGTTTTACCTATGTGTACAAAAAGCTTGGAAAAGCTCCAAATGGGGGATTCTTCCTCTTGATGCCAAAAGCTCCAAATTGTCCCAAAGCTGGGATTAAATTCCACATTCAGAAAATAGGAGGAAATTTGGTTCTAATGCTAGAAACTAGAATAAAAAAGGAATTAAAATGGATTTATGGGGATTTTTGGAAGAGGGACAATACCTTTCTTTTTCCAATGTTGAAATGAATGAAAGAAGGAGGCAAGCCCTAGAGAATAAGTGTTTATATAGGGTGGAGATCCCTATGGCTGGTCATTTAGGGTTTGGTTAGGGTTAGGGCTTAGTCTAATGGCTATGGGCCAAGTTGCACTAGTCATGGAACCCATTTCTAGGTCTCAAGCCTATGGACCAATTCACCAATCCTCCTACTCCAAACTTGATCCTAAGTGTCCTAACTTGAGTTGACTTAAGTTAAACTAGGGTCCATACCATGTTAACTAGGTCACCAAATCAAAGTCAAATCTAGGACAGTCTCTTAAGTCGCAGCTAGTCAAAAGTCAAAATCAATAATCACTAGTGCAATAAATCATAAACTAATTCAAAGAGGCCAAATGACCCAAATATCCCTAGGCTAAAAATGATAATTAATCATCCTAATGACATGGTTAGGCTCTAGGTCATGCAGTCTCTACGGTTTCACTAGCTGCACACCAAAATCACAAGTCATGACTTAAAATAGTTTTTAAATAGTTTAAAAATAATTAAAAATCACCAAAAATTATAATGTGAAATAAATATCAATGAATAATAATTATAATTACAAAATTTCAAAAATACCCTCATTTGGAAAACTGGGTGTTACAATCCTACCTACCTTATAAAAATTTTGTCCTCGAAATTAAGATGATCGCACCTCTCCTAGGTCAAACCCCCAATCAATCAAAGTCGAAGCAATACAATCCTACTGGTCATGATTCCACAGTCTCGAGCAGCGTAGCTACACTATCTAGCAAACGCAAGCAATATCCTGGCAGGTACTAAAGGAAATCACACATGGAAGTGGGGAAGAAGAACAAGAAGGTCAAACCTGCTAATCCATCACCTGCGATGTCAGTCTCCTCGGCTGCCATCGCAAAAGCTCCACCCCTCTGGTGCTGAGCTACAGGTGGCCTAGCCCCCTCAAAAAGAGGTACAATGGGATAATCTATCTTCTGGTGGGCAGCTGACCCACAGAAATAGCAAACCCTCAACCTCTTCCTGCACTACTCCCAAATGTGTCCCGGCTTCTTGCAGTAGGAACAACTGATCGCCTTCGGGTCCTGACCCCGATACTGATGCTGCACCTGCTGAACTCCCACTGGTGCCTGCGTCTGCTGAAACTGCACGTGAGGCCTCTTGGCCTGGCCTCCGCTGCTGCTGGTACCGTGAGCGTCCCGTCCCTTCTTGAGCCTCAGCTCAAGATCATCCTCAGCCAGTAAAGCTCCCATCAAAATCTTCTCGAAAGTGGCATCCCTGTTGCCCTTGGTCAAGGACTTGACTTCCTTGACCAGACCCTTCCGAAACCTCTGGGCCTTCGCCGCCTCGCTCAAGCCCTCTACGAATCTGCTGAGGCGGCCAAACTCCCCGGCGTACTCCTCCACTGACAGGCTCCTCTGTACTAGGCTCTCGAACTGCGACTCCAAGGCTCTGAGCGCTGAATCTGGAAAGAACTTTTTCTTGAAGAAGCCCTTGAACTCCTTCCAAGTCTGTCCAGCTACCCCCACCCTGGGGTCTGACTGATACCAGGTGCGAGCAAGATCTCGCATCCGGCTAGCTGCTGCCTCTATCTGGAGATCTGCCGGTATCCGGGCCAGGTAAAAGATCTCCTCAATATGCTCGATCCACTCGTCAGCGTATAAAATCTCCTCTATCCCCAAGAAGTCTCTGGGGCTCATCTTCTGGAACTGCTCTATCCCCGGTGTCCTCGGCTGCTGGATCATTGGCCGAGCTGCGACCGTCGTAAGGGCCAACTACATGCTTCTGTCCTGTCGGGCCTGCTGCCGGTCCATAAACTGCTGGAAGTAGGCAAACATCTGTGCCGCATCCACGTGTCCTGTAGACGACGGCTGCTAGAACTGCATCTCTGGGATGACTGGGTCCTGCTCTCGAGCTGGTGAAGGCATACCCCTTGCTGCTGCTGCTGAAGTCTCAATATGGGCAGAGGTGGTAGGAGCTGCAGCCTCTTGACCCTGCTGATCTGGCTGAGAGGTGGCAGTCCCCTCTACAATAACTGCTGCACCAGAGCGATGTGATCGTGTCTCCACCATCCTGAAGACAGATCGTACAAGGAAGTCAATACTGAGCAGGAATCGATATATCAAAGGAGGACAGTTTATTTCAAAGGAGGCAAATCAGTACGATATGTAGATGGCATGATTTAAAGTAGAATTTTCCTAACTGTGATTGAGTGCCTCTCCGGTAAAGCCTATCTCTTAGTCCTATCGCAGGCTCGCAGCAGTACAACTAAGTCGCCGTACTACCACGATATCGCACTTAATGCGACTCTCGACCTGCATGGGCCACCACTAAAAACGTGTCACGACCTGCACCCACTGTAAGGGTACGAGTACGTAACAGCGCCCAGCCAACGCCGCAGTGTCGGCGGTAGAACGCTGTTCTAAGTCTCTAACTAACCATCAACTCATGCAGTATATAGTGTACTCATCATGATCAACTCCGAACGGAGGACAAGTATAAGATATAGTGTAACTCAATCACAGTCTAAGCACGATAAGATAACACCGAATATAACTAAGAAATTGAAGACAACAAAACTACTAATAAAAATAACAACAAACTCAAATAATCTCAAATACAACTCAAGTCTCAAATCTCTATATACAACTCCAGATCTAAACAGAAAAACTAAACAAGACAGACTAACTAAACTCCCGATCACTCCTGAGTGTCGGGGCCATAGGAAGCTAAGCCATCCCCTCAGTAAAATATAGGGCATGTGTCCTCAGGGCAATCATCTGTAAAATTTTCAACAGGTCCAGTCAGGACAGGAACGAGCACATCTCATCAAGAAAACCCAAGTAAATGACGGAGAACTATAAAGCAGTTATAGACAGTTGTATTGATGAAAATGGCAGTTTATATTCAGGTGATAGTAAGAAAGACAAATAAAGTGCAAGGAAAGTAAATACTAAACACGAGAAGAATCATAGCAATGAAGACTGTAAAAATAGAACTAGCTGAACCAGGGTAATAGGATATAAAGTCCAGACAACAATGTAGACCAGTGTAACTCCAATGTAAGTCCAGTACAGGATGAATCTCATACAAGATGAATCCAATAAGGGACGATTCCAGTTATAGTGATCAATGATTCCAGGGTGAGTCCAGCCTATACTCTAGCAGTATGTTTTAAAATACCGAGATCGACATGTAAACGGCTATAGGTAATCTGGCACATCACACACCTGGCCGGGTGTGAGATGGCTATCATTCCAGTATAATTCCAGCAAAAGGGTGATTCCAGAAATGGGATATGTCTACATGTCTTACTCTAGTATTTCCCCTCCCAGCAAGTGAATCCAGAATTACGACACAATGATTCAAGATGAGTCTAGCCAATAATATGGAGATACCAGTAAATGATTCCAGTAAATGATTCCAGCAGGTGATTCCAGTAATAGAAGCCGGAAATGATGATACCAGTAATAGAGGCCAGAAATAAATGTGTGTCATATACATGAATCCAGAAATAACAGTACGTGTTTGTAACAGAGAATCACATACAGCTAACTAGAACTGAAATACAGTAATTGACAAATAAATGAGAGAACTATCAGAGAATGTACTCGCCTGGTACTCTGAAAAGAGTAGTATAATATCAGATGCCTGCACCAGAGTCACAATGTCCTAAACAGAGTAATATGGGTCATGATATGTAAAATACAAGAGAATTGAAAGCTACAATGCAAACTACATGATTTCTAAGCCAATCTAGGTCAAAGTCCAACTCTAGTCAACTCTGGGTCAACTGTCTAGGTCAATGTTGACTTTGGTCAACTCTAGTCAAGTCAAATAAGGTTTACTAGGCTCTTTCTAGGTCATTTTAGATCTAAGTCAAACTTGGACTCTTGGGTCCACTATCTATCTAGGGTTAACCATAGGTCAACGCTACTAAAGCTAATCTCATAAGCTAACCATATGCTATTACATACCCTAAGATATCACATATATATATATATATATATATATATATATATATATATATATATATTGATATATATATACAACTATACTCTATAACTCATTAATGTATTTACACTGTCCTAGGTAACACCAATTACCTTATCTACATACATATATCAATATATGACTAAACTCATATAACCACAATACATACATACAACATGAGGACACATGAATGTGTGACTATCCACACACCCCATCCTACTACATCCCTTTACAAACACACATACACTAGACACTCTAGTCATATACTCACACACTCAAGCTCTAAACTCACACACACATAGGCTCAAATCTAAACTTTTCTCTCACAATTTCATCCTCATAAATACAACCCTATACAAGCCTAATCTATATACCAATACATACCATATATCAATATAGGACCTCACCCTCCCTGAAATTTCTTGGAATCTCAGTCAAGCCCCCCCTCCTAGGCCTGCTTGCCTACTGCACATGCTGCTATTCCACTGCCCTGCACTGCATTTGCAAGCTGCTGCTATGGCCTGCTGTATTACTAAGGCTGCTGCTATGGCCTGCTGCAAAAGCCAGGCCAAGCCAAGGCTGCCAATTGCTTGGCAATTCCCTTCCTCACAGAACCTGGGCTGATCCCAGTTCAGCCCCTAATATTCAGAGGGACATCCCTCCCTAGTACAACACTCAGAAACAGAAAAAAAAAGTCCATATATCAAACCAAATCCCAGAGTCTAACTCTAAACCTATCCAATTTCGAAACCCTTACCAATCCAACTTAAACTAATCATGAACTATCAATCATCTCAGTAAAGTCAGTAAACAACATATCAGTTAGATCAGAAAAATAAGAGTGTAATGGCAGTAAAATCATTCAAGTAATGGGTGTACAAATCTCAGAATTTAAGTTCACTGTCATACCATAATTTCAGGTTCCTGAAATCTCAGGTTCCAGTTATCAGTTAAACCATTCAAAAACCTTAGAACCCAAAACTCACACATATACCAAATGTAAACATGAGAGTGTGAGGGAAATACTGTGTACTTAGCAATGTGTGTGTGTGCGGGACTTAGGATAGGGTGTGTGTATACTTGTGTGTGTGGCATGTAATCAAAGTGTGATGTGTCAAAGGGTGGACATATCATGTTAGAATGTGTCATGTGTGGCACATATAGGCCTGTGCATCTCAGGAAATGTGTGTAGCATAGTCTCAGAAATTTGACAGTGGGTAATAGGGGAAATAATGCTAATTACAGTCATGTGGTCGTATGTGTAGCATGGTGTGTGGGTTAACTGTGCAAGTATTTCCAGGGAATTAGAGAACATGACAGTTCATTCATTGACAGGGTATATATCAGTGCACATCCAATTCAAAAACTGAATTCCCATTCACCTAGATGTCATCAACTATATGAACTCAACACCAATCCATTCCCCTGTCATTAACCTAATTCTAACATGGCAAATTTAACTTGATAAATCAGTTTTAAAACAGGAAGTCAATGACTGCTACCAGTTAACTAGAGGACCCCATTCAATAATTCCAATTCGAATAACCCCTTCACATAGATAACCCCAATTCATTCCAAACCAAATACTGAAACCCATATTTAGATTCAGATGTATACATGGTAATATAATCTTTGAAATTAGTTTTAAAATGGGAATCAAAATCAGGAAAACAACAGGAAGGTATCAGACATTTGAACAATTTTAAATCAAAACTATGTCGAAATCCCATTTTCAAACACAAGTCCCAAACTTAACTTGCAAAACCATCTTAGCAGGAAAGAATACGTATGTAGAGTTAATATGATAATTATAAACATCATTTAACATCTGTTCAAATGAGGAATAATTTCTGAAACCGAAATTTGGTTTCCTGTATCAGAACATCCTCAAAAACCCAATTCCACATTCGAATTTCAATAAAACCTCAACAAGTGGTTCATAATTGTGTGTGAATAATAATATGGTGTTGTACAAGTTGATTCGTGTCCACAAAAGTGGACACGACGTGTCCAAAATACTGCTCGTACACAGACACAAAAACTGTGCACAGACAGCGTCGTGCACGCTTGCACACCACTCGTGGACACGACTCGTGTCACTTCGTGCCATGTGGACGTATCGTGTAGGCTCGCCAGGACTAGGGCTAGCTGTGTAAGTGTCTGCATTATGTCCAATGTGCGTTGTGTCATGTCAGTCAGTGCGTATCAGTGGGGGTTTACCTGCGCGTACAGTGCGCGCGTGCGGCCAATGCGACCAGTGCGAGAAGGAGAACTCCTCGCACACTGCACCACTCGAGCCCATCTTTTGGGAGGATGGTGACAGAGGTTGCCCCGACCTCCGTGACAAAATTTGTGTCTTAAAAAGTCGTGTTGTGTCCTACAGAAGTGTCGGGCAGCAGGACACAGCACGGTGTCCTCGTGCACGCGTGTGTGTTCAAATATGGACACGAACGTGTCCAGAAATGTGCTCAGTAGGACACGAATGTGAAGTGCACATATAGATCTAGGAATTCATTCAAAAAGATTTGGAAAAACAGAAGAAAAATCTTTCTTAGGCATTTCATCAAACACCTAGGCAACATTATGACATGTGTCCGATACGGATACCAAACGAACACGAAAACCACCCAAATTTCGGGAACACCTAGGAGACTCCTAGATCTAGCCCTACATGCAAAGAAAACTGAAAATTAAATCAATTTAGAGGGTTTTACCTATGTGTGCAAAAAGCTTGGAAAAGCTCCAAATAGGGAATTCTTCCTCTTGATGCCAAAAGCTCCAAATTGTCCCAAAGCTGGGATTAAATTCCACATTTAGAAAATAGGAGGAAATTAGGTTCTAATGCAAGAAACTAGAATCAAAAAGGAATTAAAATAGATTTATGGGGATTTTTGGAAGAGGGACAATACCTTTCTTTTTCCAATGTTGAAATGAATGAAAGAATGAGGCAAGCCCTAGAGAATAAGTGTTTATATAGGGTGGGGATCCCTATGGCTGGTCATTTAGGGTTTGGTTAGGGTTAGGGCTTAGTCTAATGGCTATGGGCCAAGTTACACTAGTCATCGAACCCATTTCTAGGTCTCAAGCCTATGGACCAATTCACCAATCCTCCTACTCCAAACTTGATCCTAAGTGTCCTAACTTGAGTTGACTTAAGTTAAACTAGGGTCCATACCATGTTAACTAGGTCACCAAGTTAAAGTCAAATCTAGGACAGTCTCTTAAGTTGCAGCTAGTCAAAAGTCAAAATCAATAATCACCAGTGCAATAAATCATAAAATAATTCAAAGAGGCCAAATAACCAAAATACCCCTAGGCTAAAAATGATAATTAATCATCCTAAGGACATGGTTAGGCTCTAGGTCATGCAGTCTCTACGGTTTCACTAGCTGCACACCAAAATCACAAGTCATGACTTAAAACAGTTTTTAAATAGTTTAAAAATAATTAAAAATCACCAAAAATCATAATGTGCAATAAATATCAATGAATAATAATTATAATTACAAAATTTCAAAAATACCCTCATCTGAAAAACTGGGTGTTACAACCTTATATATGATTTTGACCCATTTTGAGCCTACGACACACATGTCAAGGATATGCCACTCAATCGAGTCTCCATGTGCTATTTATTTATGAATGGCACAAGAGACTCATTGGTTGACTTTTTGGGTTCGATTTGACTAGGAAATATATTTGGCCCTTAACCTTGCTAGCCCCACTTGGCAGAGCCATGATAGGTTGCTATGACTTTGTAGAGTTATTTTGAATTTATTTTAGGCCAACTAGATTTATATACAATTTTGTATATATATGATTATATTTATAATAGCCTAAATATTAAATAAATATTGTCTTAGTCATGGTTAAGTTTGAGATACATATCGACTAGAAATTTTGGCACGACTAGTATAGTTGTGTGCTTTGACTAGTGTTTTAGCCATTGTAGGAAGACCGAACCATATGTGTGTTCTAACTGAAAAACTAGTCAAAGTTGCAACTTAACCCCTATAGAAGATTTATTACTTATTAATTAGATTAATAACTTTTTAGGAGACCCGATTGTGCTAAACTAGTCAAACTTGATCCAAACCAAACCCAAGCACATGTAGTCATGCGAGGTATCCAAAGACGTCCATGTAGATATATTTTTATATCTATATATTTTGTACTATATTTAACGGTCTGATAAATATTTTCTAATTAATTATTATACATACATTAAATATAAAATTGTTATTAAAATGATCTTTTATTTTAAAAATAGGATAAATAATTTTCTTAAATTATCTTGGTGCATTTTTAGGATTTTTGGGATAAAAATATTTGTATGTATGCTTATTAAATAATTATATATATAATAGTTATTAATAACTAGGTATTTGGTAAATAATTATATCCTTATAAATAGAGTTATTTAAATATTCTAAATGCATGCTATAGCTATTAGAATACAATTTTAGAATATTTATATAAGTGTCACTAGTAGCTATATAAATGTATATATATTATCCAAAATATATATCGATATATGAGTTTATATATATATAAATATATATACAATGATTAGAAAAAGAAAACATTTCTTATGAGTTACTGTTCCTTTGCGAGAACAGTAACCCATTGAACCCGCACAGGCCGATACCATCTCCTTCCCTTTCCTATATATAATATCGCTCGAGAGAAAGGGGAAAGGACCTGTAGAAGCATTTTCGGCAGACTTGACAACCATTTTCCCAAGTCACCAATGAAGACATAAGCGCCCAAGTCACCAATGAAGACATATCCGCCCAAGAACCAGTGAAGTCATATGCGCCCAAGCACCAGTGAAGTTATATACCCATGCACCCATTCTAGGCTACTCTAGAAGGGGCGCATAGCCCTGTTTCAGGCTATGTGCCCAAGCCAGAACAGCCCCCGACTCGGTCAAACCCACAATCAAAATATGCACCGAAGCATAGGGCTACGTCAGTCTCCACGAGCAGTCGTGCACCGAAGCATGCGGCCACGTCAACACCACGATCAACCCACGATCACACATTCTGCATGCGTCTACATCCTATGTGCCCAAACGGAGTAAAGGAGCAACTGCCGCTCGATCTCCATCGTCCTGTTCCCCAGAATTCCTTTTGTACTCGGGGATCCTCAGCACAGGATCTCTCAGGCGTACTCGATTTGTGGTGCCTTGTGCCAGTAAAGAAAAGACAGCATTTCTTCTTCTTTTTTGTGTGTGTCCACAAAAATGGTGACTCTGCCGGGGACTACCTTTTTCTCTGACGAGAAGGTGGTGACGCAATCCGATCCGACAAAGTAGGGAGCACTCAAAAGATGTTGATCGTGAAGTTCGATCAGCAGGCGTTCGAAGAGATGCTTTCGAGGGATGGCCCTACTCCTTCAAAATCAGCGAAGCCAAACAAGTCTCGCAAGACTTGGCTTCGGAAGGCTCGTAGTACATATCCTGCCACTATCATAGCAGATATAC
The DNA here is from genome assembly GCA_029216955.1 of Iris pallida. Classification (NCBI taxonomy): domain Eukaryota; kingdom Viridiplantae; phylum Streptophyta; class Magnoliopsida; order Asparagales; family Iridaceae; genus Iris; species Iris pallida. Next base: position 1,270,276 of record JANAVB010032219.1, on the reverse strand, counting down.
AACTGAAGGACTGTGTCACATGGGCACATGGCTCTGCCATAGAAGCTCCACAAATGAAGAAGGCTCACACCGTTCCGGGCTCTACTAGCCCAGCGACTTCTCTCTTGTGCAATCAACAACAGAGTGTTCAACGCTCGAGACTTGGCAAAAGAAAACACTACGATGCCAAGAATCGGAGTGTCCGACACTCTGGGCAAACTCAACGAGACTCACAAACAAAGAAGGCAAAGCTGGAAGAAAACAACGCTGTTCCACCAAGCATGCGCCCAAGGGGGTGTGTGGGCGCATAACTCTGGCTAGAAGACTTATGTCTTCGACAGATTGTGCATCCAGGGTTATGCGCCTAAGTCTATGCACCCAGGCTCAATTGGCCCATACTATGCGCCCACCTCAAGGAAGCCTAGACATGCAGCCAAGATGCATCCGCCCAAAGGCAGATTTCGGGCCTATGCGCCCACAGCAAAAAGACAGGCCCCAACGCGTATAGCACGGGACTATTTTTAAGGTCATCACATGACTTAGGTGTGGGGGTTGCCCCTGCACGTGAACTAAGTCCGGATGTAGCCACTCTCCTTACAAACCCATATGCAAAGCTCGACGATGCATGTGACATGGGCTTTATGGCAAAACTCCCTTCCGCTGACTTACGCAACATGATAAATCATAAGCGTAAAGCGAGGGAGGATACAACAATTCATGGTGTACATTCGTGCACCAATATTGTCATCAAATGTTGCTACTCTAAAGCAACGAGAGTGCCTCAGAGGCAGTCCGTATTTCGGCGACTGTATTGCTCTGACGATGAAAAGCCGTTGTGTGTTTTATCCAACATAGCGTCATGGGGTCCCCCTTACGGGAGCCCAATCAAAGATGGTGGATCATGAACCCAACTTTCTCTCTCAATTCTGCGAACAGAAGAAGAAAAAGTCTGCCAACAAATAGCCGGCATGCTATCACATCTGAAGGAGTCTACATGGGTACTCCGTCGAAGGCGAGATTCTGTATAGATGACGAGGGCTCCCAAGCTGGGGGTAGTACTCCCTCAGAGTCTGAAGCAGATGACCTTCACACTGGGGTAGCCTTCCAAATGATGATGATCTCTCCGAGTCTGACGGCGACTATCTACCACCCCTACCGGAAGATGAGGGACTTGTCAACTCAGAGACAGACAGCATCAGCACCAGTTGTACTGTTTCCTCTGTCCATCTCCGCATGTTATCTACATACATGGTGGATGGCGAAAGACCTGAAGAAGCCAGCGATAAGACCAACAAACGGTTAGAGGGTCTTAAAACAGCATTTGCCAAGATCACTGATATGCTTACCAGTATCATGGCGGTCCAAGCTGTTGGAGCTGTTCCTCTACCTCAACAAAATGTCTCGGCACACGTTAGTCCGGCTCATAGCAACAACCCTCCTTCACTACAGAAGGAGTATCATTTCGTTGTGCCTTCTCCAAATCTTGCAAATACTGGGGGTGGTCCTTCACCAATGATGTCTGACAACTGTACAATAGTTTCTCAACACTTGCTCATAACAGGATGTAATTGATTCTCTGGTTGCCCGTCTCGATACCATCTCACACAAAGATGAGCTCCAAAAGATGGGATATCTCAACCCTATCCTTCTGAATAGGAGAATGCTATTTGCCCTTCTAACTACAAGGCGCTGACGTTGACATACTTCAACACGCAGACTCTATACTTACCCAGGGATGACCTGTTCTTGTCAAAGCTGTTTATTAGCACCTTACATGCGGTAGCCTTGGAATGGTTCTAAAGTCTGCCTGATGGTTGTACCAATTCTTTTAAAGACTTAGAGAGGTTATTTCTCAATAGGTTTTACGAGAGTGGCATTTATGTTAGTATGTCCACCCTCATCGAGACCAAGCAAAGGAGGATTGAGTCTATCATTGCTTTCATTGAAGGCTTCAGGCGGCTAGCGTTGAATACGCCCTTCGGTATACCAGACTCAGAACTTATGGATACTTGTCGATATAACTTTGTTCCTACAGTGAAGTTCTGTTTGGGTATACATAAGTATGATACATGGCCCACTTTTATTGGGGCTGCTGATGCTGCTAAAAAATGACGTCCCTAATCTAGAATTACTGGGGTTGAAAATACCCAAATCTGAAGACAAAGGCAAGCACCCTCAAACTATCCCTGTCTGTGGGGGTAAAGGGAAAGAAGTCTTGAAGGTCGACACTTCCAAGGGAGCTTCCAATTCTCAGGGTGCCTGTGATAAACCTAATGAGACTTTCTCCTTTGACGAAGATGACGTTATTCCTATTTTTCACACATTGACGAAAGGTAATAAACTGACACTGCCTCCACCACGACGTTTTGCGGAGGCGAACCAACTCAACGATCCTAAGTACTGTCTTTATCATCAGTACGTGTATCACTCTACCAAGGATTGCATCGTCCTGAAAAAGAAGATACAACAGCTTATCGACAGCCAAGTGATCAACCTCGAAGCTGAAGACAAGGTTGTATCTTCTAACATGATCTTTCTTCAATTTGGTGACTTTCCTTCCATAGAAGTCCCAGACGGCGTAGTCCCGATCCCTAAGGCAATAATGGAAGTCGTCAACCTGCCGCCAGCTCGTAACTCAACCTTGGTGCCACTCACGACCGAACATGGTGAGATCATGTGGGTCCATCCGGACCTTGTGCAAGAAATGACACAGGCGGTGGCATCTTCTAAAGTAAAGAGGGACAAGAAATAGAAATCGTGTCATATGGTGTCTTCTTCCATTTACGAAGGTCTATCTAGCGAGACACGATCTGGGAAGGCTTACCTACGAATTTATGATCCTGCACAAGAAGAAGCAGTACCTTCTCAAGCTCCTGTTGCCCCCACAAGTTCAGAAGCCGGCCCATCTAAGCCTTCAACTACCGACAAAGCCAAGCATAAGGATGTTGGCCCATTGGTCATATGGTCAAACTGATTTTAATAATTGATCAAACTCTGTCTCGATATATGAAGCTAGTCAGGATATCTTGGACTCTTGGATATGATCAAGAACAGCTATCTACACAGTTCAAGACCGAACCGCTATTTGTCTGTTCGAGTCTGTATTTCTTTAAGCAATGTATTTTTCATTTTATTTGAGTCTAGGAATACTTTGTACATCGAGTCGTACTGGCAAATAGGCTATTCCAAAATAATTTTAAACTGCTTTTAAAATGTCCTTAGTTTTGTAAAATATTCGTATTTACAAAAGCTTCAAAAATGTTTTCAAAAAGGTTTTCAAAATTCCCCAAAAACTTATTTTAAAACCATAACCTAATCCTGACAGAACTCGGCCAGAGTTCGGTTAGTAGCCATTTTGTTTTTGAATTCCTTGGAACTTGGTCCTCCTGCAGTTGTGGATTTGACCAAGATTTGCTCATCGAGTTCTGCCCAAATTCTGCCCGAATTCTGCCAGAATTCTGTCTTTGGAACTCCTATAAATAGAGAAGGATTTCGATCATTTTAACTCACTCATTCACTTTCAATCTTCTCTCTTCTAAAAAGCTTTCAGTCTTCCAAAGAGTTTTTTCTCCAGCTTCAAATTTCAGATCCTAAGCCAGTTACAATCCTCTAGTCGATTTGCCAGTGCGGTGCGGTCTAGAAGTTTCAGAGTGATTGTAATCAGAGGCTTGATAGAAGATTCAACTCTTCAAAATTGAAGTTGGACGAGTTCTTCGTATCAAAGCTCGCGTTGTAGAAGTTGCAAGGACTTCGTAAGAAAACTTGCGGTTTTGCCAATAGTGGATTCAACTGGTAGTAAGAGTTCTACCGACTGGATTAGTCCTCAACAGAGGGAAACCAGTATACATCGCTGTCTTTGCGTTTGCTTTCTTATCTCTGCCTTTACATTATTTAGTTGTGATTATTATTCTGTGATCTTGCTGCTAACATTTTTAAATTAGCATTATTCCGCTGCCAACTCTATTCACCCCCTCTAGAGTATTGTGCTTTATGATTTCGTTCCTACAATTGGTATCAGAGCGGGTGTTACAGGTAAAGCAAGGTAACATTGCAATTATTTTTTCATTTAATTAATTGTTATATAGATCACAGTACAACACATGGCAACTGTGAAATTCACAAGTGAAGGCCAGGCCACAAACCGACCTCCATTGTTTGATGGTAGGAATTATACCTATTGGAAAACACGGATGAGTTTCTTCTTGAAATCACTTGACTTTGATTTATGGTCTATTGTTACTGATGGCTATCAAAAGCCACCTCGTATAAATATTGATGGAGTTTTAGTTGAAAAACCCCATAACAGATATACAAAGGAAGAAAAAAAAAGGCCAGTCTTGACGCACGTGCTATTAACGCTTTATTTTGTGCTTTAGACAGAACTGAATTTAACATAGCGTCTATCTGCACAACTGCTAATGAAGTGTGGAAGCTCCTTGAAGTCACACATGAAGGCACGACTCAAGTCAAAGAATCAATGGTCAGCAGACTTACTCAAGAGTATGAGGTGTTCAAGATGAAGCCCAACGAAACAGTTACTCAGATGTTCGAAAGATTTTTGGATATTGTAAATCCTTTGTCCTCCCTAGGCAAAGATTACAGTAACCATGAAAAGCTTCGCAAACTCCTGCGAGCACTTACCAAGAACTGGATTCCAAAAGGCTACTGCGATCATTGAAGGGAACGACCTCACAACTATGTCCCTCGAAGTACTCATGGGTAAGCTACTTACTCATGAACTGGAGCTACAAGATTTTGAAGAGCCTGCACCAAAGGAGAAGACGATCGCTTTCAAGGCTCAGCACAGAAAAGCTGCTGAAGGTGATTCAGACAGTAGTGAATCTGATGCTGAAGATCAAGCACTCCTAGCAAGGAAATTCAAAAGATTCATGAGATATGAGAAGAAAGCCAAAGAAAACAATAGCAGCAACAACTGGTATCAAGATGATGTTGTCTGCTACGGCTGCAAGAAGAAGGGACATATGAAGAAGGATTGTCCTACAAACTCACCATCAAGCAAGAAGAGCAACATGTATGAGAAAGGAAACCTGAAGAGGTTAACATCTCGGAGATATACCAACACCAGTATATGGCATGAGAGTGAAGCCAGCGACTCAGAAGATGAACAATCAGAAGACGCTGCAAATATATGCCTTATGGCATCCGATCAGGTACTCTCTGAACCTGTAGTTGATACATATGATGACTTCACCTTTAAGCAATTAGGAGATGTCTTCAGTGAACTGATAAGTGATTACAGGAAACTGCGTAGCAAATATCAGACCTCTAAGAAGGTACTCAAAGAGTATAAAGGTAAAATAGGAAGACTTACCAACCTACTAGCTGAGGTTAGAAATAATGTTAGTGAGTCTGGTGAGCTTTCCTCTATTAAGATCTTATTACATAAGACTACCAAGTCATCTGAAGAGAAAGACAAGGTTATTGACCAACTAAAAGAAGAACTTTCTAAAGAGAAGAAAATCTTCAAAGTGCACAAGTCAGAATGGAAGCACTCATTTCTGACTATACTAAGTTGTATGACACTTCCAAAAGATTGGAAATTAGGTTAGGAAAACAGCCTGAGACTTCTGCTTCCTATCCTAACATGTGTCACTTATCGAATAATCGGAACATTCCCAAACCAAACACTGCCAGACCTAACCCTATCAAACCTTTACCCCAAAAGGTTAAGCCCAAATAGGATTATAGGTATGCTTTCTTCTATACTAGAAAACCTAAACCTACCAACCATGCACACCACTCAGCTTTCAACACTCAACATGCACAATGTCATTATTGTGGCCTCATTGGTCATATTTCTTCTGTATGTAGAATCAGAAAGCTTGTTGATTTAAATATTTATGCATGGATACCAAAAGCTAACATTTCAGGACCCTACAAGAAATAGGTACCAAAAGTTTCATCTATAAACTGTTTTGTAGGTGGAACACCTTTCACATGGTAAAAGCAAATGGATTCTCGACAGCGGTTGTTCACGGCATATGACCGGTGACGCTACACTATTTGCAACACCGTCGAAGAAAAAGAAGGAAGGTTATGTCTCCTTCGGTAACAACTTGAAAGGGTATATCATTGGTATCGGTGATGTTGGTAAGTCTCCCTATCCTGTGATTAAGGATGTCTGTCTGGTTACCGAGTTGAAACATAATCTACTCAGCGTAAGTCATCTAGCTGATCATGGTTATGGCATCAACTTTGGCAAAGACAAATGTACTATAGTTGATAGCTCAACTGGTAGTACTATCTTTGAAGGTATCAGGGAAGACAACATATATGTTTTCTATTTGTTAGAAGAAACTAACATTTCAGTTAGATGCTTAATGGCTAAAAGTGATGAGAGTCATTTGTGGTATATGAGACTCGGTCACGCAAATATGGACACAATCTCAAGATTATCCACGAAGAAGCTAGTACGCGGTTTACCGGACATAACATTCAAGAAGGATTCGGTATACAGCCAATGTGAAAAAAACAAAGCTATCAGATCCACATTCAAGTCAGTAAACGCAGTATGTACTACTAGACCTCTACAATTGCTACATATGGACTTATTTGGTCCTAGCAGAGCTGCTAGCCTCGGAGTAAGTTATATGCTTTTGTAATTGTAGATGATTACTCTAGATACACGTGGGTATACTTCTTGACATGCAAGAATGATGCATTATCCGAATTTGTTGCCTTTTGTAAGAAAGTACAGAATGAAAAGGTTACATGATCACTCGTATTAGAAGCGATCATGGAGGCGAATTCGAGAATGCAGAGTTTGAGCAATTTTATGATACACACAGATTTATACACGAGTTCTCCTGCCCTAGGACTCCAGAACAAAATGGAGTTTTAGAACATAAGAACAGAACTCTATCCGAAATGGCCAGAGTAATGTTAAACCAGTTTAGTCTACCCAAATATTTCTGGACTGAAGCTGTCAATACAGCTTGTTTTGTTCTTAATAGAGTTCTAATTCGACCCAAATCGAAGAAGACTCCATTTGAGTTATGGTTTGATAGAATTCCATCAGTTTTATATTTTAGAATATTTGGTTGTAAATGCTTTATTCTTAATACAAAAGACAATTTAGGAAAGTTTGACGAAAAGGCCGATAAAGGTATATTTTTAGGTTATGCGGCCAAGAGCAAAGGATATAGAGTCTTCAACAAACGAACCATGATCATCGAAGAGTCAATCAACGTCACTTTTGATGAACTGAATCAAATGACTATCGATGACAATGACGAAGATCTAACTGTACCAAGCTCAACAACAGCTGATTTTCAACCAAGTTCGGCACTAGCTGATCCTCCTAGAGAAGATTCAGGAACCAGCTACCTTCAGAGTCTGTCGAAAAGATTGAAATTTACGGCTGATCATCCAAAGGATTTGGTAATTGGTGATATTACCAAAGGTGTAAGTACTCGTACATCCAGTAGAGATATTGTTTCTAGTGTTGCATTCATTTCACAGCTAGAATCCAAAACTATTGATGAAGCATGTAGTGATAGTTTTTGGATAGATGCTATGCAAGAGGAATTAAACCAATTTGAACGGAATCAAGTTTGAGAACTTGTTCCCAAGCCTATTGATCATCCGGTCATTGGCACCCGTTGGGTATTCCGAAATAAACTGAACGAGAATGGTTTAGTGACTCATAATAAGGCTCGACTCGTAGCTCAAGGATACAATCAGAAAGAAGGTATCGACTACGATGAGACTTATGTCCCAGTTGCGAGATTAGAATCCATTCGCATGTTATGTGCATTTGCATGTTTTTATAATTTCAAATTATTTCAAATGGATGTCAAGAGTGCATTTTTAAATAGTTTTATAAAAGAAGAAGTTTTTGTAGCACAACCTCCAGGTTTCACAGATTTTAAAAACCCTGATCATATTTTCAAGTTGAAGAAAGCTTTATACGGTTTAAAACAAGCCCCTCGTGCTTGGTATGATCGTCTAAGCTCTTTTCTACTTGATAACGGTTTTTCAAAAGGCAAGGTTGACACTATATTTTTATTAAGTCTTTTAATGGAAAGCTTCTCTTAATACAAGTCTATGTTGATGATATTATATTTGGATCTACTGATGAATCTCTGTGTCAAGAATTCTCTAAGTGTATGTAGAATGAGTTTGAGATGAGCATGATGGGAGAGCTGAAATTCTTTCTCGGACTGCAAATCAAACAAACTGACAATGGGACATTCATAAATCAAGCCAAGTACACAAAAGATTTGCTAAAAAAGTTTGATCTGAACAATGTCAAACCTATTGGCACTCCGATGGCAACTTCAATAAAGCTTGATATTGATGAACAAGGCAAGCCAGTCGATACACGTAAGTATCGAGGTATGATCGGTAGTTTACTTTATTTAACTGCTAGTCGTCCAGATATTATGTTTAGCGTTTGCCTGTGTGCACGTTTTCAAGCTAATCTAAAAGAATCACATCTGTGCACAGTTAAGCGCATCTTTTGATACCTTAAGGGCACTTCTTCTGTTGGCTTATGGTATCCCAAAACTAAGTCCTTTGACCTTATTGGTTACTCGGATGCAGATTTTGCTGGATACAAAATTGATAGAAAAAGTACCGGTGGCACATGTCATTTCTTAGGCAAGGCTTTAGTCTCATGGTTTAGTAAAAAGCAAAATTTTGTAGCCCTATCAACAACATAGGCTGAGTATATCGCCGCAGGACGTTGTTGTGCTCAGATTTTGTGGATGAAACAAACCTTAGAAGACTATGATTTATTTTACACACACATTCCCATTTTTTGTGATAACACAAGCACTATTAATTTGACTATGAATCCAATATGTCATTCTCGTACTAAGCATATCGAGATCCGACATCATTTTCTTAGAGATCATTATCAAAATGGAGATATTGACCTTGTGTACATAGATACTGAGAATCAATTAGCTGATATTTTCACAAAACCTCTAGCAGAAGATCGTTTCAATTATTTACGTCGAGAATTAGGAATTTTGGACGTCAATAATGTTAATTATTTTTGTTTTATGATTATATTTCAATACGCAAAAACTGTGTTAGAAATAAGCCAATAAAGAGTCTGTCTGTCACCATAACTACGGTTGAAGCGAAAGGGTACTTAAGAGTTCCCCGGTGAACCTCCGCCAGCTGGGACAGTACTCCTACAGCTAATCTGAAATAGTCGCTGTGTAACGAAATTTTATCTATAAAATAATATTAATTATATTAATTGAATGTTAAAATTACTAATCTCTGAATTAAAACTTTAAAATGAGTCAATGAAAAAGAAAGTGTTCCAAACCAACCCCAGGCGAATTCGGACCAAATTCGGCCCGAGTTCGGTTAGTGGTATCTGATTATATAACCAGAACCCGAGAGCCTTTCTTCTTCATTGCTTCTAAACACCACCATCACAGCAACAGCAGCCGCGCGAGAGCCCTCAAACCCTAGTTCTTCACCACTCCGTTTCTCCCAATCTACGTGGTAAAATCCATCCAAATTTTGTATTCGTGCGAAGATCGTTGTCCTCTACAACATACTTGAATCTCGGGAGGTATAACTCCGTATTTCTCCTCGTTTCAATTTCGTACGTATTTACTTTTATTGCACAATGCCGTCTAAGGGATTTAACCCCTTCAAGAGGAAGAAGACGACCAATCCTAGTGAGGAAGGATCATCTTCGAATCCACCCACGGATTCCCTCTTTTCGCTAGTTCAATCTAGCGATGGCGCGTTCGATGGGTTTTACTTTCAAACCCTAGATCAAGCCCTTCTGTGGTATGGAGATTTTTCTATGCGATCCATATGCACAGGCGCTCCTATCAAATGGACTGTGTTTCCAGAACACCGCCCTTATTTTGAGGCATTAGGGTTTCAACACGTTGTTAAACTTTGTTTCCCGGTAGCAACTAATGCCATTAGACTGTTCTATTGTAATATCATATTAAACACGTTTGACGTAAGTACTCGTGTTGGCGGACTAGACATTGAGTTCAATGATGTCCTCTTAGCGAAAATCCTTGGTCTATCTAACAAAGGTGCACCGCTTATTGATATCACTGAATTTGATTTCCCCGACGGCACGACACTTGCTAGTTTCAAAGCTGAACTCTGTGCACCTGATCGAGTTCGCTCTGGAAAGTTCAAGGCAAACAACTTAAACTTGTTTAATTATTAATTGCACCGCATCATCTACTCCACTCTCCTTCCGAAGTCTACTTCAAAGGATGATGTGACATCTCTTGAATTATCTGCTATGTATCACATTCTTGAGGGGATTCCATTTTCTGCCTCTAAGACCATTATCCAGATGATGGGACGTTTTCGTGCAAGAGATAGAAATCTCTCTTATGCGATGATTCTCCCACGCATGTTCCAGCGTTTTGATATTGATTTGTCAACTTGTACTCAAGACCCTGAGTCCAAGTTTCTGAAATTATCTCGTCGTAGTATGACTGCTGCTACTCCTCCTATTGTTCCTCCTACTGCCCCACCTCTTCCACCTACTCAGCACTATGCCATGACTTTTGAGGGCATACACCAGCATCTTTCTGATTTGTACGTCTCGATGACGGATATAACTCGCGAGCGTGAGTTTTGCGATGTCAGTCATTATCAGGCGATAGCAAATTCTCTCGCTGATCTCCGATTTGCCCAGACTGGACATTTTGCCGGTTCCATTCCTAGAGATCCAGCATTCTCTGGTTACCGCTGTGAGGATAAGGCTGTTCATGCCTACTTTCAGCCCGGTAACGCATATGATTGGTACTGTTCTGACCGTGCTCCTCGAGAATATGTCGGTGAATTTTACACTGGCGCCCCTCCTCACCCTTCTGGAGCTGGTACCTCTGTAGCTGGTCCCTCTGGACATGCCGGTCATGCTGATGATGATGCTGATGATGATGAGGAGATGTGATATATTAGTTGATTTTTGAGACTTAGACATTACCTACTGTATACTTGGAAATGTTCCAACATTCCAAGTTTCTATCTTTTTATTATCAGACTTATACTGTATATTTTGCTGATGTCGCTTGCACATCATTTTATCTTTATGGATTTCGTAGCTTATCTTTCACATCAGTTTATTTATTTATAGCATCTTTATCTGCTTCTATATTATAAACTTCCTATGACATAATTCTCTATTATTAATTCTCTGTTATATTATAAACTGCCTGAGACAAATACATGCATGTGATGCTATTTTTTATTTTTATTGTCTCTACCATCCGTCATAATTTTTATTATGTGTTTCTTCACTGTTTGTTTCTTATGCATTGATTGCGGGGGAGTTTTCTCTTTTGTAATTATTTTGCTAAGTGACAACGGGGGAGAAATAAAGGATCTAACATCTTTTTGAGAAAATGCATGCAGGATATGAATTACTATTTTTTTTGATTTGATTCCAAGCTTAGATGTTATATCATTCATAGTTTGTCAATTATCAAAATGGAGGAGATTGTTGGCCCATTGGTCATATGGTCAAACTGATTTTAATAATAGATCAAACTCTGTCTCGATATATGAAGCTAGTCAGGATATCTCGGACTCTTGGACATGATCAAGAACAGCTATCTACACAGTTCAAGACCGAAGCGCTGTTTGCCTGTTCGAGTATGTATTTTTTTAAGCAATGTATTTTTCATTTTATTTGAGTCTAGGAATACTTTGTACATCGAGCCGTACTGGCAAATAGGCTATTCCAAAATGATTTCAAACTGCTTTTAAAATGTCCTTAGTTTTGTAAAACATTCGTATTTACAAAAGCTTCAAAAAGGTTTTCAAAAAGGTTTTCAAAATTTCCTAAAAACTTATTTTAAAACCATAACCTGACCCTGACAGAACTCGGCCAGAACTCGGCCAGAGTTCGGCCAGTAGCCGTTTTGTTTTTGATTTCCTTGGAACTTGGTCCTCCTGCAGTTGCGGATTTGACCGAGATTTGCTCATCGAGTTCTGCCCGAATTCTGTCCGAATTCTGCCAGAATTCTGTCTTTGGAACTCCTATAAATAGAGAAGGATTTTGATAATTTTAACTCACTCATTGACTTTCAATCTTCTCTCTTCTAAAAAGCTTTCAGTCTTCCAAAGAGTTTTTTCTCCAGCTTCAAATTTCAGATCCCAAGCCAGTTATAATCCTCTAGTCGATTTGCCAGTACGGTGTGGTCTAGAAGTTTCAGAGTGATTGTAATCAGAGGCTTGATAGAAGATTCAACTCTTCAAAATTGAAGTTGGATGAGTTCTTCGTATCAAAGCTCGCGTTGTAGAAGTTGCAAGGACTTTGTAAGAAAACTTGCAGTTTTGCCAATAGTGGATTCAATTGGTAGCAAGAGTTCTACCGACTGGATTAGTCCTCAACAGAGGGAAACGAGTATACATCGATGTCTTTGCGTTTGCTTTCTTATCTTTGCCTTTACATTATTTAGCTGTGATTATTATTCTGTGATCTTGCTGCTAACATTTTTAAATTAGCATTATTCCGCTGCCAACTCTATTCACCCCTCTAGAGTATTGCGCTTTATGATTTCGTTCCTACAAAGAAGACACGATTTGACCAGTCTCTGAAGGCGCCAGCTCCCGAAGGCATGGATCTGCCTTACAACTTTGACATACTGGCACAGCTGGCCAATACACCTTCCAAGTTGTCTCTGTTCGATCTATTGCGACTCTCCAAAGAATACACCTGTACTATACTGGCACAGCTGGCCAATACACCATCCAACTTTGACATACTGGCACAGTTGGCCAATACACCTTCCAACTATGGAAGTGGTTCCCAACATCACCTTTTCACAAGAGGACATGCTACTCAAAAATAATCGTCACGATAGACCCCTGTACTATACAGGGTATATCGAAGCGATTAAGGTAGATCAGATGCACATCGATCCAGGTTCCTCCATCAGCATCATACCTAGAAGTTTGCTCCAAATTCTAGGAATCCCTCTGTACAAGCTATCTGTAACCAATACAACTATCATGGCTTTTAATGCTGGAAGAAGACACCCGCTGGGCAAGATCCTTCTCAAGTACCAGATTGGTGATCTTCGAATGGAGGTTTTTTTCTATGTAATCGATGCCAATATATCATAAAACGTATTATTGGGACGTCCGTGGATACACGAGAACATGATCGTTCCTTCCATACTTCACCAGTGCTTCAAGTACATCAACAGCGATGGCATTGTGAAGACAGAGTTTGTCAATGTCGATCCTTTTAAAGGTATTGAAGCCTACTATAGAGATTCGATACTTTACCAATCTCAGCCCTCCAAGAGTGACGACAACGAAGCTGACGATGAAGCTGAAGCAAGTTTATCCTCCACTGATGGTCCCCTGATTATCCGAGTAAAAGGATGTACTACCCCAAAAAGTACTCCAAAGCCTTTCACAATCTGGGTTAAAAAGAAAAATCATGATAAGGTCAAACCATTGACCATCAATCTCAGCAAGACACCTCGGGTGGAGCCTGCTAAAGTCCGTCCTCCCAATCCTGAAGAGTTACCCTATGTGGTGAACTTAGCCAAGACTGTGGCTCCTCTTCCAGATAATGATCCTATTAATGAGTATATCGATACTCATAATAATGTATCTTCAGCAGATGATGGTATCCCTGAAGAATAACTTGCGTATTTTCTTAGTAAAGGTTTATCTTTGAATTACTCCGATGTCTACCAATCTGTAAACCAGTATATGGATATGATATACGCTCTAGATAATGGCATAGGTCCACACCTCTGTATGCCGATCACAACGCCTCATCTGCAAGAAAAAGTCTGGCCTGAAGATATCTACTACTTCATCGTTCCAGCTAGAAAGAAGGGTGAAGAATTAATCATCTTCGGTCGAATAATTGGTGAAAGAAAGTTCGTTCTGGACTCTACTTCACCTAATCACAACACCGAAGCTGACTATGACTCTGGGAAAATACAACTCTTCCGATATAGTTGGCAGGCCAAGAATATCATCCAGAACATGGTATATGATATTAAAAGCGACCAGGGGCTAAACTACGGCTGGGGACGACGGTTGCCAATACGTCACTTTGCTCCTCCCTGCAAACCCGAGAACTACTATCAACAAAACGGCATTGGTTTGGGTTATGTCACTCCTCCAACAACTCCTGAAAGATCAAACATCAAAGCAGATCATTGTTCTCATTCTTCTGATTCCTGCCTCTGGGATTCAGACTCCAGCATTGGAGACATGTTCAAAGCAACATTGACCGTCAACTTGGTGTCAGTTGACCAAATTGTAGATGATGTCCAATCGATTGAGCTTGAACAATGGGCTCAAAAGATGGATACCAGGTGGGAGTTGTGTTTCGAACAACGTGAACCACCTACCGAAGACGAAGTCGTCCAAATCAATTTAGGAGATGAATCATCTCTTAAACCAATCTTCATCAGCAAAAGTCTGTCTGGCAATGAACGATAATCTCTTATACAGCTTATAAGAGAATACATTAACGTCTTTGTATGGAGCTATAAGGACATGCCAGGCTTAGACCCTAAAGTCGATATGTACCGCTTAAATATTTTGTCTAAAGCTAAGCCAGTGAAGCAGCAGCAACGACGATTCCGACCAGATGTCATAGAGGCCATCGAGAATGAAGTCAAGAAGCTTATTGCCAGTGGATTCATTCACGAAGAACAACACCCTGACTGGGTCGCTAATATTATGCCAGTCATGAAAAGAACAATAAAGTTCGAGTCTGTATCGATTATCATGATTTGAACTCTGTATGCCCGAAAGATGAGTTCCTTCTACCGATCACCGACGTAATGATCGATAATAGTTGTGGCTTCAAGCGGATGTCCTTCATAGATGGGTTTTCAGGCTACAACCAGATCAAGATATTCCCCGACAATGAGAAGCACACATCTTTTCGAACACCGTTGGGGGTATATTGCTATAAGGTGATGCCCTTCGGATTAAAAAATATAGGGGCAACATACCAGCAAGCTATGGACATAATTTTTTGCGATCATTTGCACAAAACAGTGGAATGCTATGTAGACGATATCGCAGTTAAAAGTCTTCTCAAGGGCAACCACCTCCAAGACTTGAGAACGGTGTTCGAACTAATGTGTGTACACCAACTCAAGATGAATCCAACCAAGTCTTTTCTGGGAGTCTCCAGCGACAAGTTCCTTGGTTTCGTCATCACTTCAGAGGGTATACATCTTGACCCGAAGAAAGTGAAGGCTATCCTCGATATACATCCCCCAAGAAACCTCAAAGAGCTATGCGGACTTCATGGAAGGCTAGCCTACATCAAACGATTCATTTTGAACCTTTCTAGAAGGTGTCAACCATTTACTCAGCTTACGAAGAATGACACATCTTTCGTCTGGACTGAACAATGTCAATGCGTATTTGACGACATCAAGAAGTATCTCACAACCCCTACAGTTTTGGTGGCTCCAATAATGGGGAAGCCCTTCTTACTATATGTCCGTGCTATGGATCATTCCCTCGGTGTCCTATTAGCCCAGAAGAATGAAGGTGGCCATGAACAGGCAATCTACTACCTCAACCGCACAATGGTGGGTACCGAGCAAAGATACACACCTGTAGAAAAGGAATACCTTGCACTGGTATTTGCTATCCAGAAGACACACCACTATATGTCTGGGCAGACTATCCACATCATATCTAAAGTTAATCCTTTCAGATTACTCATGACTAAACCGGGTTCTCTCAATTCCTATTTAGCTACATGGGCAATGCTATTGACTCCATATGATATGTTGTTCGTTCATCAGAAGGCAGTAAAAGGCCAAGCATTAGCTGATTTCCTAGCAGCTCATCCGGTGCCAGAATCTTCCAAACGCTACGATGAAATCCTCGATAAAGTAGTAGAGTCTAACATCGCAACTGAAGAGATTCCCATTTAGTGAATGTTCTTTGATGGTGCATCTAGATCAGGACCTAAAGAAAATATCGTGGCTGGAGTAGGCGTCGTACTTGTGTCACCCGACCGTCTGGTTATACATCGTGCATATTCTCTCGTGGAACCCTGAACCAACAACGTGGCCGAATATAATACTCTATTAATCGGCCTGCAACCGGCAAAACAATTGGGAGTTGACTATCTCGAAGCTTATGATGATTCCAAGCAAATAGTTAGTCAGGTCCGAGGGGATTATGAAGTTCTTTACGATGATCTCATCCCCTATCACAAAGCGACAATCGAGTTAGCGTCTACTTTCGCTGGATTCTTCATCAAGTACGTGCCTCAACTATAGAATATAGAAGCAGATGCTTTAGCCGAGCTCGCCGCCTCCCTGATCGTTTCTACCAATACTCAGCAGTCGATCACAGTGTCTGGTCGAGAACTATTCTGTATAAAAGATGTTTTGTATATTCATCACAGTTACACAACGAAAACAAACGTCAACGTTAAAGATCGGAGATTTCCTTTTATAGACTATGCCATCTATGGAATCCCCTCTGAGAACCCAAAAGAAGCAGTGTCTATCCAAAGGCGATCCCTCAAATTTTACTATGATACAGCTACCAAAATACTGTACTGACGCTCTTACGACGGGCTACTATTATGATGTTTATTAGACACAGAAGCCAGACATGTACTTCGTGAGGCTCACGACGGAGTTTGTGGTGCACATCAACCAGACCCCAAATTAAAAGATCGCCTCAGACGAATGGGTTATTATTGGGCCATGATGATAGCAGGTGCTGTTGAATATACAAAGAAGTTTGAGGTTTGTCAGTGCCACACCGACTTCATTCATCAACCTTCGGAGTTTCTACACCCGACGGCAGCATCTTGGCCTTTTGAAGCCTAGGGTATGGACGTCATAGGACCAATCAGCCCGCCATCTTCTAGAGGACATCGGTTCATCCTAGCCATAACCGATTACTTCTCCAAATGGGCGGAAGCTATACCGCTCACCGAAGTAAAGGCGTCAAATGTGATCACTTTCATCAAACATCACGTTATCTACTGCTTCGGCCTACCTCGCAGGATAATCCATGATAATGGTCCACAATTCGCAAGCCATGCATTCTATCAGTTTTGCGATAGGAATCGAATCCAAAATGTAGCCTCTATTGCCTACAATCCAGCGGCTAATGGGTTAGCAGAAGCCTTCAATAAAACCATCATTCAACTTCTCAAGAAGTTCGTGTCTTCAAACAAGCGCGATTGGAATGAGAAGCTCGGCGAATGTCTATGGGCCTATCATACAATGGTCCTGACTCCAACAGGCAGGACGATATTTTCTCTGGTTTATGGAAGCGAAGCAGTTCTTCCCCTAGGAGTCCTGATTCCTTCTCTTCGAGTAGCCTTATCTAGTGAGTTGACTACCGAAGAAAGCTACCGTCTGCGACTACAGGAGCTCGAAGCGCAAGACGAAAAATGCTTGTTAGCTCAGCAGCACATTGAGCTATACCAAGCACGTCTTTCTAGAGCCTTCAATAAAAAGGTGAAGGAAAGAATCTTCCAAGTTGGTGATCTAGTCATAGCAGTGAGAAGACCAATGGTCATGACGCATAAAATAAAAGAAATTTTTTAGCCTAAATGGGAAGGTCCTTTCGTTATTGAATTAATGTATTCTAACGGTGCGTACCGACTAAACAAGCCTGATGGCGACTTGCTCATGATGCCTATCAACGGTAAGTTCCTGAAGAAATATTATGTGTAACCTTTTGTAAATAATGTTCACATATGTCCAGTCATGTAAATGTACAGTGCAATGTTTATGTGATTCGAAAAATTATCTAACTATTATCCGTAATTCGAGAGTCTTGAATACGCCTTGTATAATATGTCCTCTAAAATATTTTTCCAGTAGAATCATTTTCGTATTTTGACTGCCCAAACTCGGTTTGACGAAAACAAGTCACGTCTATATTACCTCTGAATTATTTTTTGATAATTATTTCCCCAGTGGAATAATTATGAAATATTTTGCCATGTCGATATAACCTCTGAGCAAAGCATTCATCAAGGATAATCACGTCCATATTACCTCTGAATTATCTACTCCTACCTAATATTATATATTTTTCCACGTCCATATTATCTCTGGTCAGATATAGAACATCCTCTGCTATTATGTCCATATTACCTCTATTAGCAGCTTCGTTCAACTTATTATCTATATTAAAAAAAATTGAATATAAAAAGAATAATAGGTCCACATCAAATTCTCCAGTGGAATACCCACCAGAAATATCCTTACTACGTCCACATTACCTCTAGTTTCGATATTTCACAAAACCACATTCATGAATGTTGAAAGCCAAAAGATTCTTTATTTATTATTTAAACGTCTATCAAGAGACGGGAAAAAAAAGGATACAAGAGCCTTGACGGCTAGAAGAAACAGTTACAAACAAAAAATCTAAGGGATACATAGTCAATTCATATTGTCCCTTAGAGCCGCGATTTCGGCTTCAGACTTCGCGGTAGCTCGGCGGCGCGCCTCTTCTTGACGAGCGGCTTCATCCTGGAAGAGGATAAGATTCATGTTCTCTCCTTCCAACTTTACCAGCTGTTCTTTTAAATGAGCGAAAGTGGTGGCGGTCATGGCAGCCTGAGCCAAGTAGTCCTCCTGCTCAGATGTTGTCCTCAAGTTGGCTTCCAGTTGAGCAATCTCGCTTTGGATCCGTGCGATGTGATTATATTTCTCGGTAATCTGCATAGCCAGTTTATTCTTCGAGGCAGCACGTGCCTCACTTGCAGCGTTGAACTGACCATACTGATCAGCCAATTCCCTGATCTCTTGAACGAGGGCACCCTTCCTCGCCAGAAAAGTAGCCTTCTCCTCCATGAGAGCCGTGATCAAAGCCTCATCTTCTGCATGGAGCAACAATGTCGGGCCCCATTGTTTGGCGTTCCAGAATCTAGCCACCTGATCCTCCAGATCATTCAGAACCTTCCTTAGAGCACTAGCCCACTCTTTATAGCCGACAATGCTATCAAGGGCCGCCACTTGGCATTCGGCAACAGCCTTCACAGGGCCAAAGGCAATATTCCGATTCAGAAATCTAAGAAGCTTTACTTTCAGCACAAAATAGAAAGCTTTGACGACTTCCCGGGCCATCTCGTCGTCTTCAGTGGAGGTCGTCGGAGAGGATGCTTGATGAGTCTCTTCCGCCTCAGAAAGAGATGCCTGACAAGAAGCCGAACATGGTAAGAGAACAGTATATGCATCAGTAACCAAAAAAATAGAAGTACGAAAGAGTTATAATTTTGTACCTCCGACATGCTCAGCGCCAGGCTGGGCTACGTCATCAGTCTTGGCTACAAGAAAACCGAGAGCAGGCCCAGGCTATTCAAGAAAAACAATATCAAGGCCTCGAGCAACATCAGGCCAGGTATCTTCCACAATCCCAGCTCGAACGAGAGCAGATTCAGCAACAGCCCCCTCAGTAGGATGTTTAACCTCTGCTCCTGCAGTCGATACCGGCTCACTAACATCACCCTCCGTACCAGCAAATTCGGAGGAGCCGGGAACAACTTTTGTTCCTTCCCCAATGCCTGGGGTTATCTTTACAAGCGATTCCTTCTCCTTGTCTACAAGGAAACATACTATTGTGGTAAGCCTCACGAGAAGCACGCAAAATCGAAGTCGAAAAATCTCATCCGAAGAGAGACGCAAAGATAATGTACTCGTAGGAGGATGAGCCGATTGGACTTGATTTTCATCCAAGTCCTTCATCACAACTCCTATTGCAGACATATCCCCCAAAGAAATGTCATAGGAGGGACTGATCTTTTGATTGCCATCATGGTCTAGGCCTTCGCCTTGGTCATCCAGTCGCTCAAACCTTATAGCTGAAGAAGACCCGCCCTCATCCATCGGTCGAGGATGAGCAGGGGACACAGTTGTCACGTCCACCTCCTCAAACAAGGAGGCACCTGCCTCAGCCAAAACTTTAGGGTCCGGTGCAAAGGACAAATGCAAAGGTGAGAAAGCTTCTAAAGCTTGACCAGAATGGCTATGGAGTCTAGGAAGGAATCTACCTCCCGAATGGTAACAGCCTGCATCGCCGTCTGCCGAAAAGAGCTTCTGGGAGGAGACGAGCCGGCACCCACGTCCGCGACCTTCTTCCTATCCCAGGAAACAACTACCTTCTTCCTTTTGGGCCGTGGAACCAGCTCGGTGGAAGCTTTCCTCTTATGAGGAATGTCAGGAAGAGGTTCTTCAGTATCCTCTCTCCGAGGCGCCGCAACAATAGGCTCCTCAATAACAACTCTTTGCTGCAGCGCTACGGCCGGTTCAACTGTGGGTGCGGTACCCTCCTTTTTGTAACCCCCATTGCACGTACTCATCCTATATCAGTAAGGGTAGGGGCAAACCTAGTCCCTGATATTAGGCTCTGCTCGCGGTCATACCGAGAATGAAGGATATTGACCTGAATATAGAACTTGGCCGCAGTAAAGAACATGTGGGTGTTAGGCTTATCTTCGGGCATGGTGAAAACTTCCCCCGTACATCCAGCATATAGTAGCCACATGCACGTGCCCCGTCGATCAGACTCCCTATCGACTGTAGATGAGGACTGGGATTGCCCAAGAGAAGCTGGTTGTAGACGAATTGTCGTGCAAAGCGACTTGGCAAATAAGGTTCCAGGAAAGTGTGATTCCTATTCTTGAATACCAGATGGGAAGGCCTGATAGACTGGAGCCAACGAAATGCCCCAATAGGAAGGCTACTAGTGAGTTCTCCCTTATCTACTAGGGTATCTCCTACACGGCCACTACTAGACGGATGCGACACTGAAGAATTCATAGTTCTGCAGAAAACTCAAAGCCTTTCTACAAATAGGCACCCCTGTAACGGTCCAGTCAGTATCTCCGAATCTCTAAAGAAAGGTGCTCCCGCCAAAGAGTCTGCCATCAGCCCGACATTCATCAATCTCGGACAATACAGTACCAGCCATCCCATCAGATAGTGAAAAGGAAACTCAGTCCTAGCAAAGTCCTTTCTGCCATCGGGTGTTATCGAGTTCACAACAAAATATCGTAAACCCCAGTGGATGGCATAGACTATCGCTGGAAGCAGAGCAAGTTGGGGTCCAAAGGCCAGCTTTACAGTCGAAAGTATCATACCCCAGCTTATTCTCTCAATAGACCCTGAACCACCAGGGACTACGCAATCACGAAGCCATATCATCAGGAAAGTGGCTAGCACCGTCTTTTCTGACATCTTAAACTCGGCTTGCCTGAAGAAATGATAAACCGGGGAGTTTCCCTCAGGATCATCACTATCTTCAGCATCTACAGCTCCGTGATATGCCATCAACTGCTCTATCTCAAAACTCGTCAAGAGCTTGCGAGACGAGAAGGAGACTGAGCCGTCCACTTCTTCTCTGGTGAAGACGTAGTTAGTCCAGGCCCTCGTATGGGGAAGGGACCCCTCAGTCTTACCCTTCTTCCTAATTTGGTGACAAATAAAAAAGTGACAGAGTAGCTCTTTGTACACCTCCATCATCTTAAAGTTCTCCTTCTCCAAATCCTAGAGCTCTGTATTACATGGGACGTATTCTGCGTATGGCTCCGTCTCCCAGGGAAATTTAGATATCGCCTGCATCTCGTAGAGAGCCAAACCCATCCCCCCACCCAGAGTAAAGATGGTGCATGTGTGATGGTCGTATAACTCTGCCAAGGAGACAAACATTGTCCAATTAACCTTAATGCCATATTGGGTTGCTCTAACTGCATAAGCAGCTTTTAGGATGGCTTCGTAAGTCGAAGCACCTATCCAGTAACGTTGCTCCAGAATGGGACAGAATGTCTCCAACCTTCCATCCGCAGGTTCCCTCTGGATACGACTCCTTTTTTGACAACATCAAGTTGGAGAGAGTCTCAGCAGCATAGGGGGTGAAGATCAGTCGGGACATCGTTCATTATGACACCAGGTTGCAACCCCCTCATGGAGTAGGACGTGGAACCCTTGGCACACTTGAACGTGTCCTTCTTCCGGTTACCAGAGTTGAATTGGATCCTGCCAGAAACAACCCCATGCAGTTCAGGGGTCAGGTCCTATTTTATCTGCCTCCACACCTAGATCAGCAAACGCTAACAGAGGGTATTGGCGCTTCATCGATGGTACCCTATTCTTTGGTCATTTAACTTAACTACCAGAGGGTCTTCCAGACATATCATCTCGTCATCCTCGAACCCTACACTGTCACCGAACAAGAAGAATGGCTTCTTCAAACGGCATGTCCCTCCGAGCAAGAGCTTCTCATTATTAATCATCTACTTCAGAAAGGTTTTGTCATGTTCAATTATGGCGATCGTGCATTCCATAGGCTGGTCATGACTGATCTTGGCCTAAACATTGCTGACCATGTTGGTTATGAGGCTTGTGCCGAGGATGTGGCAAGTAGAGCCGAAAGGGATCCCACCAAATTTTGGGACAAACATGTTAACGGCAAGGACATAAGAGAAAGTCAGACTCAGAATCCGTAGGAAAAACTAAGTGCTGGAGGAATCTTATGTGCCCAAAGGGCTATGCGTCCAAAGGGTTATGCGCCCAAAACAGCACGTGGGCACATAATGTACAGCAGCATGTGGGCGCATAACATGCAGCAATATGTGGACGCATAACATATAGCAACGAGTGGGCACATAACACACCACAGCGTTGGCACATGCTTCTGTAGGCGCATAAGAATGCTCACAGAAACATGTTGCCTTAGGCGCATGCGCCCAGGTAGAGAAAAAGTCTGAGCGTCACAAATAAACGCTCAAGACTTTGTTTTGAGGCATAGCCTCACCCAAGATAGGGTCTTAGATTGGTGACGATGTTGTCGCAAGAGGAGAGCCACTCGGTGCACCCCCCTTGCCCATCGCAGATCTCTTGGCGGTCTTGGGTGATATGGTTCGTAAAGAGAGGAGATGAAGAGTCTTTTGAAAGTTCTAAGAGAAATGAGAATAATAAATTTTCTCTCTCTTTCAGAGCCTATTTATAGGCATAGGCCATACCCTATGCGCCTACTACTTCTATGCGCCTATGCGTCTGCCAGACCCTATGCGCTACTACGACTTATGTGCCCACGTGAAGATCCAGTCTCTTGCACACTATTGGACTGCCACTTGCTGACATGGACAACGCATGAATGATGGACCTCTTCAAATTCCATCCCGATGAATCTGTCAGTTCAGATTTTCGAGGAAGCTCAACAGCCATCTCTCTGACAGACTAGCCCTACTCTATGAGCCCAAAGGGAGAGCTATACTATGCGCCCACTGCATCACGAGAAGACGGTCCATGCTTCTTTTAAAGTATTTCGAACTTGTTCAAGTATCGAAAACTTTGAAGGGGGTCTTATAGAAGCATGAAAATTTTGGCAGACTTGACATCCATGTGCCCAAGTCACCAATGAAGACATATGCGCCCAAGTCACCAATGAAGACATATGCGCCCAAGCACCAGCGAAGTCATATGTGCCCAAGCACCAGTGAAGTCATATGCGTCCAAGTCACCAGTGAAGCCATATGCCCATGCGCCCATTCTAGGCTACTCCAGAAGGGGGCACATAGCCCTATTTCAGGTTATGCGGCCAAGCCAAAACAACCCCCGACTCGGTCAAACCTACGATCAAAACGTGCATCGAAGAATACGACCACGTCAGTCTCCACGAGCAGTCGTGCACCAAAACATGCGACCACGTCACTACCATGATCAACCCACGATCACACATTCCGCATGCGCCTAAAGCAGGACTATGCGCCCATATGAAAACCAGTGTGTTCCCTCATGTGGGCGAATAACAGCATTCTAGCACAAGAACAACTATAAAAAGGTGTTCTCATACCTCTTCAAAATACAGAACAGAGAGCATTTTCAAGAGCCAAATTGCTGCACTTCTTGCCAGTAAGCTGAGAGTTAGCAATTTTCTTAGGTTTCTTCCACTTTTGTAATCGGAGTGTCAACAGAGTAAAGGAGCAACTGTCGCTCGATCTCCATCGTCCCATTCTCCAGAATTCTTTTTGTACTCGGGGATCCTCAGCGCATGATCTCTCAGACGTACTCGATTTGTGGTACCTTGTGCCAATAAAGAAAAGACAGCGTTTCTTCTTCTTTTTTGTGTGTGTCCATAGGACCCAATAAAACCCTAACCCCATAATTAGCCCCACGACATCCCCCGGCCCTAGCGACCGACCAAGCCACCGCGCGTCCGCCGCCGCTGGCCGTACATCTGCAGGAAGCCCGTGCTCAACCGCCACAGTCTTGCGATAAAAATGCGCAAGTTACCCCTGTTCGTCCCAAGTATTCTTCCTGAATACTCAACCATTTTGTGAACCGTAAATTATTTCGGAGGGCATAATTGACCCTCTACCAATTCCAATAAATAAAATAATTTAGTTGTACCTGTGCATGTAGAAACATAAAAAATATGAAGTTCACGCGGTTTACAAATTGTCGCATAGGTACATTCGACCAAACAGGTCTGCATGAAGGAAATCCGTATGACTGTTCAAAGACGTATACGGCCCATCGACGAACAGCTGTACGCGACCAAGGAGGAGCAGTTCGACTGATAACGCTGACAAGTACTGGCAAAAATATGACAGTTCTGACACTTTGACAAGAAAGATAAGACGTGAGACGTCGCCCAAAAGCAGGGTTCGTACGCCTTCATGCGGCCAAAAGAGCGTCATCCAAGCTGTATGAACCTCATGCGGCCCAGCTTATGCGGCCCAAAAGTTTCCAAACTTTATGTGACTATGATCCGAGCCGCATGGGTCTCATTCGACCCCATAAGATCAAAGACTGAGAACACCATACGCAATAGGACACATGGCAATCTGACCGATTCCTTAACCACCCAGATTTGCTGCAACAAAATCCCAACAAACCGACAGATGGCAGCCCGAGAGCGGGTCTTTGCGTGCCAACCAGCCACGTGGCTGCAAGCCGACCATGCGGCTCAAAATCTATCATATTATAAATAGCAGGGTGCCACTCCCCTGCAAAGGCTGGCAACCTTCAAGAGAAAAGTAATATCTTCACGAACTAGAGACTGCATCAGATAGTCCACGGAGTAAGACAGAGTTGATAGCACTTTCCCGAGCCTCCACCGTCACCCTCCAGAATTAAAACTAAAAAATTGTACTTAGATTGTTTCTCAGGCTTTCTTTCTAGGCTCTTCTTTGTACAAGCGAGTTTGCAATCAATTCTAGTGTTCTGTAATACCTGTTGTTGATTTTTTATGGCAAACACGATAGCGACTCTGCTGGGGACATCCTTCTCTTCCGATGAGAAGTTGGAGATGCAATCTGACGCATCCAAGCTCGGCTCTACATAGCAGATGCTTGTGGTCCGCTTTGACCAACAAGCCTTCGAAGAATTGCCCTCTGAAGGGAGCGCCAGCCCATCTCAGAAGCGAGCCAACCGGAAGAGGACTCGCAAGGCGTCGGTGCGCAAAACTGTTGCCCCCGACCAAGTTCTCGAAGAAGCTCCTTCTGCAGCCCAAGACAGTGATCAGAACTCTCCTGTGGCTCAGTTTTCGACTGTAGAGGACCCCACTGTCTCCAAATCCAGCAGAGGAAAATATTACGATGCTGAGTTTTTAGGGGCACAAGGGAACTCATGCGGACAAAGAGGAGGCTGCAGAGAGGAGATGGGCAGTCTGCCCATGCAACAGCTTACTCTGATTGCAGACAGACAACTCATGCGGCAGCCAACTCTCGTTACAGGAAGATGATCCATACGGCAACCAATTCTAGCCACAAAAAGATGGTGCATGCGACGGCCAATCATAGCTTCAAATAGGACGTCTCATGCGGCCCTATCAGAAGCTCTGTGTTCGACCGCCTCTCATGCAGGTCCGTCGCCATGCGGCCCATTAAATAAGCGGAATGTATCAATATGGACTCTTTCTACTACGCGCCTTTGGGCGCTAAGTCAAAAAAGTCTAGGGCAGAGCGGGCTCAACCAGCCCAGTCAACTATCCAAGTTGCCGACTGTCAGTGGGCCCCGTTAACTGTTACACGGGCTCCTGACATAATGTTATACAGAACCACCTGCGTCCAATCCCCCAGGGCAAACGGACAGGATGGGTCTTTAAAGTCTCTTTCTAAAGATCCAGAGCAAGTGCTTTTACTAGCCATGGATCAGGAAGCAAACATGATGCCTAAGCACTCGTGCGCTCGGGATCCCCGAGTTCATAAGTTTGGTGCAAAGGCATAGCAGCTTCCTACCGACTTACGTGATGTGATCACTCACAAGCACAAGACGGCAGCGTCAGCATACAATGAGTCGCTCTTAGGACGTCGTTGCACCTAATTCATCATCAACTGCTGTTGCAACAAATCAACAGCACCTGAAGATCGACAGTCAGTTTTCCAGCAACTACAGCAGCTGGCAACTGTCCGACAGGTACAAATTCTAGGGGACAAAGAGTTTTCTTTCACCTCATGTAACTCAACTCAAAAAGTTTCTCCTAGTAAGGGAGGAAAGAAGACAGGCACTTCCAGCCCGGCCATCTTGGCCTGTACTACAAGGAGACCCTCATCTGGGGGGTTTTCATCAACCACATGGGGTATCTATTTAGGCACTCGATCCAAGAAGAAGCTTCCAGCAACTGGGGTGCGTCTGCGGCCTCCTTGAGAGTAGATGAAACTGGGGGTAGCATCCCCCTCAATGTATGCGACAACCCGGTATACCAAGAGCACACGTAGGGGGTAGAGGTCCCTCAGAACTCTGCAGCAGAATCAGGTTTCCCTGAAGGCCACCACCCTCACCAAGACGATGCGGCTTCCTGCACAGGGGGTAGCACCCCGGCCGAGTCTGACGAAGATGATATTCCAACATTTCCTGACAATTTCTCTATACGAGAGTGCGGCACCGAGAGTACCTCTGCCACAGTCCCTTCTACCTCTACCTACGTGAGAATAGTCTTTATGACTAACGACGATCATGGAGCGCCTTCCGACCGACAACGGCTAGAAGTGCTCGAAGCCATGCTCCTGTCCTTAGTCAAGTCTGTGGAAGAGATCAAAGCCGCCTTGCCAGCTCAACCAGCAAGAACGTCCGGACAAATAAGCTTGGAACTCGCAGTCAATGCGGACTCCAATACGACCGTCCCTCCTTTGGATGATGATCCCATAGCACCATCCATTCCTTCAGCTGCTGATGAAGCCAAGGAGGCTAGAAGGGAAGTCCAAGAGCTCCGAGCAATGTTCAATGCCCGAGACTCCTCTCGTAATCTCAGAATACGGCAGCCTTATCCCGTCGCATAGAGGGACGTGCCTTTTCTACCGCGGTACAAGCCGTTCTATATCGATTTTTATGATGAAAAGACCTCTGCTAGTCGGTACATGACTTACTTTGAAGTCACCATTGACCACTTGCCACATAGTGATGCTATTCTTACGCGATTATTCATCAGGGCATTGGAAGGAATCACGTTCGACTGGTACCGCAATCTCTCCGACAACTGTATCCATTCTTTCGACAGCTTCAAGCACATGTTCCTGGAGAGATTTTACGAAGTGGGGCATGATTTCACGATGTCATCTCTCATAGACGTTATTCAGGGAGAGAGGGAACTGACGAGGAACTATATCGAGCGGTGCCGCCAAACTGCGATAAGATTGCCTCAGGGCAATCCCGAGAGTTCCCTAATTAAAATCTGCCAGAAGAAGCTGCTCCCCACAATTAGCCTCTAGATGGGAGATGATCAGTTCATAGACTGGACGACTTTCATCATAAGTGCTACCAACGCGGAAGCAAAATTGAAGAAGGCTCGCCAGCTGGGGTCACACATCCCAGATGGAGAAGATAAGGGCAGACGTCCTGGTCCCACCTCCAGTAACAACAACAGTGGCACCGCCACCAACCGGGACAACAAAGGCAAGCAAACCATGGTCACTGATGTGACTCAGAAGCCTGAACAAAAACAGACGGAAGGTCAGTGGCCCAAGATCAATTACTCGTTCGAGGATAGTCATGTCAAACCTATCTTCGACATGCTCTTGTAAGGGGGTAGGATCCAGCTCCCGCCACCAAGACACGAGCCCCGAGCAGCAGAAATGGAGGACCCAAAGTACTGTCACTTCCACAGCTATGTCCACCATGCCACCCAGGATTGCTTTCAGTTGAAGCGGTACATCCAGAGTCGTATCGACTCCAAAGCTTTGTCAATAGACTTTGAAGAGGTTACTGTGGCGGCGAACATGGTATCTATTCAGTTCGACGGCTTCCCTCCAACTGTAGAAGCATAAAAAAAGAGGGATATTGCTTTTAATCCCACATCGAAAAGGAGAAGAAGAGAGGGCTCATTCCACTCTATATATAGAGCCCTCTTGCCTCCTTTGAAAGGTGCACCAAAATAAATAAAGAAAAGGGAGCCCGTTATCCAGGGAGCCCGTTCGAGCTACAAAAAGTTGTGGTAGTTCTTCTCTTCTTTTGGGTTGGCTGCAAGTTTTTCACTCTCTATCAAGGCAAGAAAAATTTGGATTCTGAGTATTATGCGCCTTCGCGGGCTAGTACGAAGAACTCTAATGCGGCACGGGCCATGTACCTCAAATGTGCTATGCCAACGGCAAACCAGAAGCATGCGCTCACAATCATGCACGCTGCTGATGGTAAGCTGTACAAAGTTGACTCGGGTGCTTCTGCGCCAGAAATGAGCCGACCCTCAAAGTCCTTGTCTCACTTGGGCGCATCTGCTGCGTTCGCAACCAAGTCGTGCAAGGCAAATTTTGTGGTCTTGAAGCCCCGCGCCTACATTGGTTGTGCATCTGAGGCTGGTTCAAGTCACTATAATTGTGGTTCCCCCACTATTGATCTGAGCACATCTCTTGCGTTGGATTAGGGGCGCAACATTCACTTGATCACCCCGGCGCTTGGCCTTGCCATGCGCCTGATAGGGGTGTAAATGTGTCATTCATACACTCACCCTGATGCTTGGCTTTGCCATGCGCCTGATTAGGGTACGAGTGTCACTCATGCACTCACCCTAACGCTTGCCTTTGCCACCCCACTATTGATCTGAGTGCATCTTTTACGTTAGATCAGGGGGCACAACATTCACTTGATCACCCCGGCGCTTGGCCTTGCCATGCGCCTGATGGGGGTGTAAATGTGTTATTCATACACTCACCCTGACGCTTGGCTTTGCCATGCGCCCGATTAGGGTACAAGTGTCACTCATACACTCACTCTGACGCTTGGCTTTGCCATATGCCTGATTAGGGTACGAGTGTCAACATCTTCTCACATGATTTACGTAATATGATCACTCACAAACGTAGATCAGGAGAGATGACCATCATGCACTTGTCCCTCGTGCGACATACTTGTGCTACGGTCGCCATCAACTGCTGCTGCCGCAAGACAGTGGCTCCACAACCAAGGCGGTCTGTGTTCTAGCAGTTGTAACATGCTGTACCTGTCCGACATCGTGTCAGAAACATGATGCCAATTAAAGACTTTGTAACAACCTACTCTCAACTAGACCCATCACTCAGATGTCTCAGCTAGCCGTATCATCACTGCTAGCCGCATCGTCTCAGCCCGACGTATTACTCTCCCAGTGCATCACTCTGTCCCGTCAGAGTGAATCACTTCCTCGTCAACGCACAGGCGCATCTGCCAGCCTGGGGCTCTTCCATCATAATGAGGCTTAGGCACATCAAACCCAAACCATGATTCAACTTGGCACTCGATGTCGTCTCGTAGAAGAATACTACCAGCAAGCGGCTCGAACATAAACTGTAATGTCCATTCCTACTCGACGAATCTCAGTCTTCTGAAGGGATTCACCGTCGAAGCTTCTTCGAACAAGGAGAACCATCATCCACCGTACAACGTCTTGCCAAGGAGGAGGATCAGTCGAATCCATCTTCATCGAGAAGTCAAGGGAGAGACAACAAAACTTTCTCAAACTGTTGCTATTTATAGGCCAGGGCAAATCAAACCCATGCGCCAAGTGGCAACCTTCCCGAAGTTAGTACAATAAACTTGTATTTATGGTGATGAACCTGTCCTCTTCGAATTCAGCCAAGTCAAAACGGCTATTTAAAGCACTCGAAGAACTCAACAGTCGGACCAATGAGGATGGGTCATCCAAACAGATGCGCCGGTCAGACTGCGCATCATACAGACGCGTCCATCAACACCAAGTGCCTCATAAGAATGCACCCCATGCATTCCCATGCGCCTAGTGGAACGCAGATCAATGTGCCCACTCAAAGGCCCATCACCAGTCAAGAATATTAAATGCTAAAGTCTGACACAACAGCAGCCATGCCTCGATGACAGAGCAGCAACGGCTTTTACAGAAAACGAAGAGCCGCTGACGTCAGCATTATTATTACACTCCTCTGGCGGTTACAAGCCACGTGGCCGACCAGCCACTCGCATGCGCCTCCGCAGCCGTGTGCCAGAAGATTCATATGCGCCTCAAAAGCCATGCATCTTTGACTTACTTCTGATCCCCAAAGACAGAAGTCAAGTCGCAGTACCCGCCTCCCCGGTCATGCTACTGAAGACTCGCATGCGCCTCAAAAGTCGTGCTCCCAGACCAGTTCGTGTCTCCTGAAGGTTACAAGCTAAAGTCTTATCATGCGCCCAAACACAGACGCATCCTGTCAGATCACTCTCCACCAAATTCGAGATCTTTGAGCCATGGATGTACGCCACGTGTCCCTTGACTCAGTTCAACCTATGAAGGGGTGCTAACCACCCAAGATCTCAGCAACCAAAAGATCCTCCCCACTGCTACGTGTCAGCCCACAAAAGCATTATAAAGGATTCAACCCACAAATGATGGCACATCATCCATACGCCTCCCGCAGCTTCAACAATGTGGTGTCCCCACATATAGGCACATCCTACATATACGTACATGAGCAGCCAGCCTGCAAGCTATAAATAGAGGGATCATCTCCTTCTTACACACACACACACAGAGATCAAAATGTATAGTCAACCAGAGCATCAGAGTTTACTTCCAGAGATCGGAAGAGACACTCAACGTCTTCTTCCTCTTCGTAAGCTCCAGCACCCAGAGCAACTCAGGCCTTCAGAGAACCGAGAACCGTCGCCAGATCGTCAACGGAGTCAACGCATTACCACTCGCTCCATCGACACAGGGACCCAGATAAACAAAAGTGTTCTCCTAGGATTACATCTAAGTCCTACATTGTAATAATGTTCTATTTGTAATTAAAATTGCAATAAAAAGATTTTAATGGCAAACACCAACAAGCACTCCAGAAGGGGTAATTCATGTCCCCCGGGCAACGATGGAGGTTACTAATCTTCTACCCGTCTGGAACCAGACATCTGGACTAGTACCTCTCACTACATCGCAAGGAGAGATCATGTGGGTGCATCCAGACTTGGTGGACGAAGTTACCCAGGGGGTATCATCTCCTCCCAACAAGAACAAGGGCAGGAAGTTTAGAGCCTGTCACACAATTTTAGCCGAAGCTGAAGAAGCTGCAGATGTTGTCACCCGGTCGGGAACACAAGTCTAGCCCGCACGGGATAATTCAACCGAAGATCCTCAGCCAGCAACACTGCCTTCCTCTGATGTTCCAAGGCTATCTCAGCCTCCGTCGACAGATAAGTCCAAGACAAAGGAAACTCGCTTTGATAGGCTACTCTGCAATGATATACCTCAGGGACTGGAGAGACCTTACAACTTATTAGCACAATTGGCTAATACACCACCAAAGTTGTCGCTATACGAGCTCCTAAGGCTCTCCAAGGATCTTCATGTCGCGTTAAGCAAAGCACTCAAGAATGCTGATGCCTATTTAGCTCAGGTCAAGCCTCCAGTGGAAGGCCCACCGGTAGATCTACAGGACGACGGTAGCACAGATGCAATGCCCAACATCATATTTACTCTACAGGACATGTTGATTAAGACCAACTTACATGATCGCCCCTTGTACTATACTGGGTACATAGGCGACATCAAGGTGGATATGATGCATATCGACCCAGGATCGTCAATAAGCATCATCCCGAAAAGCCTGCTCCAACTTCTTGGCATCCCTATGCACCGACTAGTAGCAACCAATACTGCCATTAGCGGGTTTAACTCAGGAAGAAGCTATCCCCTAGGGAAGATCTGGTTGAAGTGCCAGATTGGTGACCTGAGGATGGAAATTACTTGCTACGTCATAGAGGTAGACACACCTTATAATATCCTCTTGGGGCGACAATGGATATATGACTATATGATCGTGCCATCCACCCTCCACCAGTGCTTCAAGTATATCAATAAACATGGCTTCGTGAGGACTGAATTCGCCAACATCGACCCCTTTAAGGGGATTTAGTCCTATTCTTTGGAGGCTTATTTATATGAAGAATCTAAGAAACTGGAGACCATCACGGGGCCAGAGAAACCCTTGATAATTCACCTCCGGACTCGTAAACGTGGCAAAGCTGCACCCCTTGTCGCAACCATGCATAAAGAGGTGCCTAATTCTCTCATTCAAGCGGCACAGTCGGAACCAACAGTCATCCGATTCCTAACTTCAAAAGTCAAAGCCCATCATAGGGCCGATGGTGATCCTGTTACCAAAATCCACCCGAAGACAATCGGAGGACATATAATTTCTTGCCGAGCTAGTTGTCACCCGTCTTCCCTATACGAGTCAAAAACTAAATGCCGATCCGACTTACTCAAGCAGGCGAATATTTCAAATTCGATCCTTGGCGGTCGATATGCCCAGGACGGCATTCCAACCTCTGGGATCGCAGGGGGTAGCCGAAGAGGACATAGAGCTCGCCGAATCCCTCGTGGCACAGATGGATGGTACCTCTCCTGATGATGTAATCCCTATGGACAGAGTTCCTTATCTCATCAATAAGAGGCTGCCAAAAAAAACATAGAGTATCGAGTTATGTACATCAGGTACCCCTGAACTTACACAATGTTCCTTTCCCCCGAGGGGACTGGCATTGCATTTTCTACAAGTGACAAGTCATGTATGTTGATACCTCTGAACTTTCGCTTTGATGTTTCAACCACCATTTATCACACCCACACCTCCCCTGTTGGGCTTCGTTTCAAATCTATTACCCTCACCACCAGTACACAGAAGGGTAATAGGTCCATAAAACATATCCTAATCTATTACTCGTACCATCAGTACACAAAAAAGGGTAATAGGTCCACAAAATTCTTCCGACGAGAAAAACAACCATGTCCATATTACCTCTGAGTTGTTTTTCACCCATCATTGATAAATCACCCAATACATAAGAACTTCTACGTTGATAGCACCTCTGAGTTGTTCTGTGTATCTCTATCTGGCCTACTCCTACCACGTCCTCATTACCTCTGAGTAGGAAGGCTATATTTCAGACCCATATTTACCACGTCCTCATTACCTCTAAGTAAATATGTTGGTCTTCTCTTCACTTGTTATCAGTACCCGCCTTGCCAGTACACAAAAATGATAATAAGTCCCCAAAGATTATCCTAACCTATTGCTCGTACCATCGGTGTACCAAAGAGTAGTAGGTCCACAAAATATCCTGTCAAATCTATTTGCTCGTATTTTCAAAATACACCTAAGGGAAATAGGTCTATAAAAAGTCCCCTAGGGATATTCTTCAATCAAAATGTCATTACAAGCTCATCAGAGCAGAGTGAATCTATTCCGCTCTGTCAAAAAAAAAAGGAAGAAAGACGGAGAGCAAAGTCCACTATTCATCAGCGATGCACAACTTGTTGAGGATATCCTCCAGCTTTGTAGTTGAGCGCTCAATTATCAGTTTGACTTGGCGTTCAGCTTCCTGGGATAACCTCTCAGCATCCTCCAGATGCGCGTGAGCTTACCAATTTTCTTCCAATTTCTTCAAATCTTTCTCTAAAGCAGCAAAGGTTTGGGTGACTTCATCAGTCTCCTTCTAGATCTTCCTACCCTTTTGACGGGTGACTTGGAGCTCAGTCTCCAGAGACGTTAACCTAGCCTGGAGCTGGAGGAGTTGCTCGTTGGTTTCAGCCATAGCTCGAGTAATGGTCTCCTCACGAGTAAAGAAAATCTCTTCCTCCCGGTACAGCTTGTCATACCTAAGGAACAGCTCCTGGAGGTCCTTCTCCAAAGAGGGCTTGGTTGTCTCTTGAACATCCTTCACCTTTTCTACGATGGATACAAGAAAAGCACGCTCTTTCTCCACCATGACAAACACATCTACTTGCCATAGTTTTTGCAACCAGATTAGGCACTGATGAGCCTCTGCCAGTTCGTGCTCCAGATCGACGGCCACCCCTTCTTCACCTTGGAGCATCTTCAGCAGCGCAATTTGGCCTTGGGTGCAGTGGTGGGCCACAGCAAATAAAGTCCCCTTCTTCAAAGCAGCCTCGATCCCCCGTTTCAAATGGCGATAAAATCTCTCGACAACGTCCCTTGACGACTCGTCCAAATTCTCCAAAGAGGACGGCGTCGATGGGATAGCATCTAAAGAAGCTGAGGGATTCTGGAAAGGGGGTATACTTGAGCTTGAAGATCATGTTATAAACGAAATAAACTCTGAATGATGAGACTCCCGTATGGTAGCAATTTTCTTTTCTGCAGCCCGAAGGAGCTGAAGGCTGGGCAGGGCAGAAGGTTCAGGTTTCGAGAAAGAGGCAGTTCCAACCGATCCCACATGCGCTAAAGAGGTGTCTATACTCAACACGGTAGAAGGCGCCCCAACTCGAGCCGATAAGGAAGAAGGAATGTTCCTTGCTAGTATTAGGTCAGCCCATAGATCCTCTGCTATTTCATCCTCCGCAGCCACATCCGCCACCGGTAGCGGCGAGGCAGGTCCTGTAGTTCCGGCACAACCGGCAATCAGCTTGACATGAAAAGGATAAAGTTGAAGCAAAAAGTGGTATAGCTTACCAGAGGAAAATGCAACGGCTGAGGCTCAGCAGGAGTTGTCTTGACACCTCCTACCGTTTTTACAACTCCGATGGGGTCTGCGGCGGCATCCGAACCATCAAGGCCTGTTCCTTCCGCCCCTGCTGCTCCAGGTACAGACGTAATGATATCAGTACCAACCTGTGAAGGCCCCGCA
This sequence comes from Iris pallida, assembly GCA_029216955.1. Taxonomy (NCBI): domain Eukaryota; kingdom Viridiplantae; phylum Streptophyta; class Magnoliopsida; order Asparagales; family Iridaceae; genus Iris; species Iris pallida. The sequence goes on along the minus strand of JANAVB010032219.1, from coordinate 1,235,276 downwards.
ACTTCGGGGGCGGCACCCAAAGAGGAAGCCGCATGGAAGGCAGCTGGTGATAAAAGGTTTGTCTTCTCCGATGCCTGTAAATGACAGCCTTCAGATGACATTTCGAGGACAACATGGGGACTTGTCGTAAAAGAACTTACCCTCGTATCAACTTTGGCGCCACTACATGTTTCCCCCCATGCTAAGCCTATGGAACGTAGCCACGGTCCGCTTCTGAGATCGAGGTCTACCAGCGACAAGAGGTTCGGGTCTACTTGGTGCACATGGAGGATTCGACACAGGTGAAGACACACGTATAGCCAAAGGACTTTTAGAGGGCTGGAGACCCTCGGAGTCATCTTCCTCCTCCTCCGTGCTATCAGAGTCAGAATCAGAAACTTTCTCCTTTCCTTTCTCGTCCTTTTTCGAGAGTCCCTCATTCGCTCCTCCAATTTTGTACCGACAATAAAGCTGGTACGAGGATCAAAGTCGTTAGGGGGCACTTTCACAGATACGTGGCGAAGAGCCGCCATGTAGGCAATACGCCCCGAAGTCTCGGTATCAGGTAAGATGAAGCTGGCTCGGGTATGGATCGTCGAATAATAGTGCCAGGCTCGGATACCATCCAAGACACTCCCCTCGAAATCCAGGCAACAGTTAGGGATATCAAAATATAATTGGCTGTACCCAAATTATCGAGAATATCGGTTAGGTAAGTATGGCTTTAGGTATACAACATTACGGTTGCGATACACCAGATGGGAAGGACGATACTCTGCAACCAGCAAAATAGTTTTTTTAGATAAAGACTTGGGCACAACAGCACTATCAAGATGAACGCATCCCATCTCCTCCTCGGTAAAAGGTGGGACCGACACAAAAAGAGTATCTATCCACTCGTACGAGAGCGACTCGGCAATCAGAAAAGCTGGTACAATTCCAGGGTATGTCACGATAATGGTAGATGAAGGCATCATCATTTGTCGTATCGCCCTCCGAACCAGGTCGCATCAGAGAGGGGTAATGCATCAATAACTACCCCATTAAATAATGATACGGCAGTTCGATTCTATTAAAGTGTTTCGTATGATCACGAGCAATAACTTTCGATGTAAAGGAACGAAGACCCCTATGGATGCTGCATACCATCGTAGGAAGCAAAGCCAACTTGGCCCCAAAAACCAGCTTCACCGCTGGGAGGATCAGGTTGCGGATAATCCTCTCGATCGCACCAGAACCCTCTGAAACAACGAAAACTCTTAACCAGATCATCAGGTACCCGGCCAAGATAGCTTTAGCAGACAGAGGTTGAGTATCATAATAAAAATAGCTAAAAGTGTCACTCAGACTCCCAAATCTGTCACCAGCAGCACGTGACCTTTTAATATTTTGCACCTGCACATCTACCTACTTCAGATATTGGGGACTCCTAACAGCAACTCGATCGGATGCGCTAAGGTTAAAAAAATAGCCAATCCAGGCCATGATGTGAAGAAGGTTTCCTTCTGAACTATCATCCTTGTTCTTAGATATTTGTTGACAGGTGCTGTGGTGGCCTATCAATTCCTCATATACGGTTAAGAACCCAGGATATCGCCGTTCTAATTCTTCGAATTCTTTGTTCGTCGGGGTATACTCTTCATAAGCCCCATCGCCCAGGGCAATCTGGACACACTTTGTATTTCATGGAGAGCGAGCCTCATCTCCACCTGGAGTAAAAAAGGTCCCCGTCTGGCAATTGTACATCTCAAGCAAAGCCATAAATAACTTCGAGTTCATAAACAAGCTATAGCAGGAGCCCCGGATAGCATAGTAGAGGCCAGTCTGTCGAAGGGTACCCTCATACTGCACTAGGATCCAAGAAGTCAGGTTAACTCAGGAAGGGGAACGATGTTGCCAGTTTAGTAAGGACAGTCTTCCTGCAGGATATGACCCCTTATGAGCAATCTGATTCAAAAAGGTGTCAACTTCAGTGAAAAACATATTAGGCTTCAAATTATTGATGAGACTGCCAAGAGCCAACCCAATAACGGAGTATCTCATTGATTCCTTCACTGCGACCACTGATCTCGAAAGGTTGTTGAAACGGATATGGCCTACAAAGATCCCCTGCTGATCTAAAGTTAGAGAACTCAACATCTTCCTCTCGAAAGGTACCATGTTGAAACCAGACAAGGGAAAGTGGCGCTCCATAAAGGGTACGTGAATTGCCTTCTCCTGAAAATAGAAATCCCAGCTCTCAAGAGACTCTATGACGTTCGGATCTGAAATAACCAGGGCATCCCCAAATAAAAATAGAGGCTTCGGATGAATGCCATTCAGTTACCCGGAGTTCATCATGCCATGTAAGAAAAAGAAAGACTAATTTTTGATCTTCCTCAGCCGGTCTTCAGGTTGATTTTGGTTAATCTGAATCGACACACTTTCGACTATCTGATCAAAAGTTACACCTGACGTAGATTGAGCATATTCTATTAAGCGTTCTTCCGAGGGAGCTAAGGACAAGTCTACTACAAAAGACAGAGAAGAAGCAAAAGTTAGAAGTTTATTTTTCAAAAACCTAGACCTATGCGGTAGGAGACATATGCTCATACGGCTCGGTCATGAGATACTTATGCGGCTCAGTTATAAGATGTTCACACAACTCGATAATAAGGTACTTAGGCAGCTTGAAGTGCTCCTGCGGCTCGAGACATGAAACACCCATGCGGCCCAGTCAGCAGACACTTATGCGACACAACTATGCAGCATTGATGAAGATCAATCCTATGTCATTTGTGCAACACTTATGCGACTCAGCTTCTACGGCCCTATCATACAGAACATATGTGGTTCAACTGAGATAGGACACACATCGACCAAAGCTCATTGTACAGAAAGCGATATAGCACGACATAGCTATTATCTTTCCACTTTCCTTACCTTTGATGGGAGGGTGCACGTCGAAGTGAGTGGAAGAGGAGTCCGTCGCCCTGGATGGAGAAGCAAGCCCCTTTCCTTTGGCCACAGTCGACTTGGAAGCTTTGGGAGCCATTAAAGACAGGAAGACAAAGATGAAAGAGAAGGAAGTAGAAAGAGAAAATTTCCTCTTCAAAATCACCCCTATTTATAGAGCTTCTAGAGAAGGTGCCGCTTCGATTCTCGAGATTATTAAAGAAAATAATGACGCTTAGGGATTTTATCCCTAGTGACTGTCAGCTTTATCTCGAAAAGAGAGAACCCAAATCCGAAATCGAATCAAGAGCATTAAATACAGCAGTAACAGCTGGCAGACTCTCTGTGGCTCGAAGCGTCCCTGTGACTCAGTATTTCTCTGCGACTCAGGATCCCCCTGCGGCTCAGTATCTTTTTGCGAAAGTTTAGATCTCTTTGCAGTTCGAAAGACACTCTCTGCAACTTGAAGACTCCCTACGGCTTGGCATATTTTTCATGCTTCTTATTCAAAGTATTCCAAATTTTTACTTTAGAAACTTTGAAGGGGGTCCTGTAGAAACATGAAAAATATGAAGTTCATGTGGATTACAAATTATCGCATAGGTACATTGGACCAAACAGGTCCGCATTAAGGAAAGCCGTATGACTGTTCAAAGACATGCGGCCCATTGACGAACAGCTGTACGTGACCAAGGAGGAGCAGGTCGACTGATAAAGCTGACAAGTATCGGCAAAAATATGACAGTTCTGACACTTTGACAAAAAAGATAAGATATGAGACGTCGCCCAAAAGATGGGTTCGTATGCCTCCATGCGGCCAAAAGAGCGTCATCCAAGCCGCATGAACCTCATACGGCCCAGCTTATGCGGCCCCAAAGTTTCCAAACTTCATGCAACTGTGATCTCGAGCCTCATGGGACTCATGCGACCCCACAAGATCAAAGACTGAGAACACCATATGCAACGGGACACGTGGCAATTTGATCGATTCCTTAACCACCCAGATTTGCTGTAATAAAATTCCAATAAACCGACAGATGGCAGCCCGAGAGCGAGTTTTTGTGTGCCAACCAGCCACGTGGCTGCAAGCCGGCCATGCGGCTCAAAATCCATCATATTATAAATAGCAGGGTGCCACTCCCCTGCAAAGATTTACAACCTTCAAGAAAAAAGTAATACCTTCACGAGCTAGAGACTGCATCAGATATTCCACATAGTAAGGCAGATTTGATAGCACTTTTTCGAGCCTCCACCATCACCCTCCAGAATCAAAACTAAACAATTGTACTTAGATTGTTTCCTAGACTTTCTTTCTAGGCTCTTCTTTGTACAAGGAAGTTTGCAATCAATTTTAGTGTTATGTAATACTTGTTCTTGATTTTTTATGGCAAAAAGTGCATCTCGTGAAAGATCTTGAAACTTTTGGAGAAGCCACGGTCAATATAACAGGTTTCTACAAGCTAAAGCCCTTGTTTAACTCTGTTTTTCAACCAGTACATTTCAAACTTTTAAAATCAATTTGAAGAGACTTAAAGACAATCTATAGGGCTTCGTAACGTATTTTGTAGAAGTTAATTTCATCGACTATGCGTCGAGAAATTAGTTCCTCAAAATTGCCAGAAAACTATTTTTAAAATTGTATAATCCTAGAAAAAAATTCCAATACGACATGTGTTCGGAGAAACCGGCAACGTAGTCGCAACCCATAAGCATCAAAAGATGCGTATGGATGTTGTCAATGTGTGAGTTTTGATGGAACTCGATTTCGCTGGGTGTGCGCGACATAATCGAAGCATATCCGTCGGGATACCCCGTATCGACCTTTTTGTAAACTATCCAATTACTTTGTGCATGTTTGTCACCTCAAGACGAAATTTCGCCATTGGGACCATATCATTTTTTGGGTCCTATGAGCGAAGTTTGGTCTGATTCTGAGAAGGTTGTCCGGAACGCTATTTTGGCGGGCCCACGATCCGACTCAACTGACGAATTTGTGCACGGCCCATCAGAATCCAACTTTGGATATACAGTTAAATTTATATCATCAAACCGGACCCGTAGACATATAGTTTGATGACTTTAGAGATCGTAGGTGCTGGCACATTTTTCGGTGCAAAGCGGGTCTAACGACTGACACCGTTTTGAACCAAAATTATCGTTTTGCTCATGTGTCCAGAATTTGACTTATGGGTAGGCTATACTAGCTAATTTGACCATTCTAAGCATGTTGCTAATATTTATTTCAGCCCCCGGAGACTATTGTGAGAGTATAACTTTTATGGCTCGTTGAGTGAATGGACAGTGTTGGTTCTACGTGCTACCACCAGGCAAGTATACCTTGCCAAACTTTATAGTATTTACATGCATTACTATTACTTTTCCAATTTTCTTGCTCATAATTTTCTCCTGTTTATGTTACTATTCATTATCACTTCTATCTTCTAGTTTTACATGCACGTAGATTATTACCCTTTTTTTATTTACTTGCTCTATTTTCCTTATCCCGTTTATGTCTAGTAATACTATTGTTTTGCCTATGCCATGATCTTCTGACCTGTTTAACTTAGCCTTGACCATGAGTTGATCGACTACCTATACTTGATTGACTTGACCGGATCATGATCGTTTGATTTAACCCTGACCCTTTATTAGATGTTGACTATACCTGACCACCTCATCCGTGAGCTTACATCGAGTACGAATGAGACATACTATAGTTAGGGAGTCCCCATCGGCCTACTGACTATAGGACTGTGAGCTCCCATAGTGCTACGGTTACCCCGACTTATTTATAGTCACGCTTGATAGAACTATCCTTAAAGGCATGCCACTTACACTTATTCCTTCATCCCATATTGTTTTCTTGTACCATTTCTTATTTTTCTTGCATGTTATTTACTGTATAATAGGCATGTATATTATGTGTCTTTCTAGTCCCCTATGGACCTGGTTATCACTCTAGGTATTAGATGAAGGTATGATACGTTGATGGAGGATGGTTGCTACACCAAGTCTGCAGGTATATTTAGTTGATGTTTATCTTTCTCGTCCGTATTTAGATTTTGTCATTTATTTTATTCTCGCTGTAATTATAGCCTAGACTTTTCGGAGCTTTATTTTCTTCTAGCTTGTTCATAATGAATGTAATTTTGGAGATATGCTTTAATACATTTATCTATTCTAGTATCAGTGTATTACGGTCTGATCAGCCTTATTGTACTTGATTCATTATTGTTACCGATATTTAGTGGATTGGGATATAGTTGATTTAGAACAACCAGACAGCTTATACATATTCGAGCTGGACTAGAGTCCTCTCGATATGTAGCTGGCATGTATACGATCTCCTAGTCCAACGTATTTTAGGACTGGGATGTTACATTAGGTGAACCATTCTTCGTCCGAGATCTTTCTAAAACTTTATTGGTACAAGTTTTCTGAGACAAACCCAAGGTGTCTCAAAATCTGTCTCTATGGATCTTAATGTCAATGACATAAGATGCCTCACCATATCCTTAATGTCAAAATTTTCAGACATGAATTGTTTCATATCATGAAGTAAACCCTTATCATTGGTTGCAAGTAAGATGCCATCCATGTATAAAATAAGAAAACAAACTTTACTCCCACTAACCTCAAGGCATATGCATTGATCCATAATATTTTCTGTAGCACCCAGTTTCCCAAATGAGGGTAATTTTGAAATTTTGTGTTTATAATTATTTTAATAATAATATTTAATTCATGATATGATTTTTGGTGATTTTAAATCATTTTAAAATTATTTAAATCAATGACTTGTGGTTTTGACGTTTTGCTAGTGAAATCCTAGAGACTGTTTGACCTAGAGCCTAACCATGTGATTATGATATTTTAATATCATTTTTGGCCTAAGAATATTTTTGCATTTGACCTCTTTGAATTATTTTGATATTATTTTATTATTTATGATATTGTTTTGGGGTTATTTGAGTCGGGTTCGAATTTTAACTCAATCCGACTTGAAACGGGGACCCGGGGGTAGTTTGACTCTAGTGGGACCCACACACTAGTTAGGCATGACCCACATGATATTAATTTTAGTCCGCATGATAGAAATATTTTAGTTAGAGGTTAGACTAATTATTATGGATAAGGTTAGTGTGATTAGAGACTTTAGAATGACTAATTTAGCCCCAACCAATTAGTCCTTTCCTAATACTCATAGAATAGGTTAGTGGGGGCATTTTGGACCTTACCATAATAGGACAAATAGCCCCATATGGCCAGCCACTTTGGGAGAGGATAGGCTCAAGTTCATTTCATTATTCTCATCCACACTCTCTCTCTCTTGTTCTTCCCCAAATTCCTAGAGAGCAATCCCTAGCAATTTCTCCACCAAATCATTCTATTTCACCACCAAATCTTCTTCTTTCCTTCTCCATTCTAGCCAAGGAGGAAGCTACGCAAGTTTGGGAGAATTCGGAGCTCGTTCAGGTCCTTTCGGAATCTCTACGTGTTGGTGTCGCTCCGGGAAGGCTTTTCTTCGATTCGATCTACCGGGAGGTATAAATCCCTTCTCCTTTTCATTTTCTCATGCATATAGGTATATTTTGAACCCATAGGAATGACCCCATAGTTGTATCTCCATTTGAGTCCATTTTGTGTCCATTTGGAGGTCATAGGAGTGTCCTTTGTGTTGTGGTTGTGTCCATGTGGAAAAATCCCAAATTTGGACACATTATGTGTTGTTGTTATGTATGAATGAATTATTACATGTTTAATCTCATATTTTTGTATTGGAGATGTGTTCTATAGTGTCTCATATATACATATTAGTGTAGAGAGTGAGTTCTTGATATATTATGTTATATACTTGTGTTCTTTTGTCTCAAACTACCTAAATCCGTCATGATTTTTATTCACGTTTTTAATTTCAGCCCTAACTTAGAAATATCATAACTTCTAGCTCAAAGCTCAGTTTAATTTTTCGTTTTTTTTAAAAGAAGCGTATTGAAGTTAGCTTTCCAAAAACATATATTAATAGGCCTAATTCTTTCTGTAACTTTCTGGAGAATTATTTGAGTGTCAGCTGTACGAAAGACAAACGCGTTCTCGGTGTTTTCACGATTCCGGGAGTTTTCGGAAACAAAAACGCGATCCGTTTAAAGTTTCGGAAAGCTAACACATAGATCTATAACATACTTTAATCCTAAATTTTAATTCATGCTGAGATGGTACAGTATTGATTATTAGTAGGAGTTACTATTCGGCATATGCATTTTGTGCACCCTTGTGTGTAATATAATATTCTATTTGATTTTAACCCATGTTAATGTATATACATTATGTAATTAAATAGAGAATACAAGCATGAGTAAATGGTGAAATAAATGATGTATGAGGTGTAAGTATCCTATCTAATGTAAGCATGTATAAGTATGGCTTATAATGAATATGTAGGTTCCATAGTATGTAATGTATGGTGCATATAGTGGTGCAAGAGAATAATGAATGACGAATGAATGCAAGCATGAATGTAATATAAAAATAGATGTAATATATACAATATACAAGTTAATGAGATGTAATGTTCTATGTTAACACAAATCCTATATTACCTCATGTACCCCCTTACACTATGTTGACACTATCACACTTGACACATTGTTCACTTACACTTTGACCCTCTTTGATATGTATACACTATATATGCCCATTTAACCCTCACTTGCCCCTTTGCCATGTTCACATACACACACATAGCCTCTTAAATAAGTATTTATGAATATAGTTAACTTAGCTATGTATGTATATTATATATATGTTAGCAAATTGTGTTGTAATATATAAGTTTATATAACCATTTGAAATGCCATGATTATAGACCTAATGTTGAATACCAATATATGCATGTGTATATATGTGTAGACATATATAGCTTAAAGTAATAGATTACCTAGTGTATATCCAATGTGAATTCTTGCCTATTTGAGTATTGAATAATTATATGCTATATAGAGTTGGATGTATGTTGGCTTGTATAGCCTTGTATTGATGTGTGCTTGCTAGGATAGTCTTGGTTAGGCCTAGTAAGACTTACTGGGTTAGGACATGACCTAGTTTGACTAGTGCAGTTGACCAGAGTTGACCAAGGGTTGACTTTGGCCTAGTTTGACCTAGATTCATGTAGAATGCATTATAGTGCTTTATATTACCCTTCTGGACATGTTGTAACTTGTGCTGTTCTAATTAGGAGCCAGACACCTTGTAACCTGTGTTACTTTAAATAGGACTCTGTGGCTTCAGTTGGACCCCCTATACTTATCAGCTGTTCAGGTTATCAGGCGAGTATATTCTCTGATAGTTCTCTTATTTATTTGTCAATTACTGTATTTCAGTTCTAGTTAGTTTTATGCGATTCTCTTTTACAATACGTGAGGATATTACAGGATTCATGTATACGACACATATTTATTTTCTAGCCTCTATTATTGGTATCATCATTTTTGGCTTCTATTACTGGAATCACCTGCTGGAATCATTTACTGGAATCATTTACTGGAATTATTTACTGGTATCATTATATTTTGGCTGGACTCATCTTGAATCATTGTGTCGGAATTCTGGATTCACTTGCTGGGAGGGAAAATACTAGAGTAAGACATGTAGACATACCCCATTACTGGAATCACCCCTACTGGAATCTACTGGAATGATAGCCATCTCTCGCCTGATCAGTGAGAGGTGTGCCGGATTATCCACAGCCGTTTACATGTCGATCTCGGTATTTTAAAATACACTGTTAGAGTATAGGCTGGACTCACCCTGGAATCATTGATCACTATAACTGGAATCGTCCCTTACTGGATTCATCTTATATTAGATTGATCTTGTACTGGACGTACATTGAAGTTACACTGGTCTACATTGTTGTCTGGACTTCATATCATATTACCCTGGTTCAGCTAGTTCTATTTTTACAGACTTTATTGCTATGATTCTTCTCTTGTTTAGTTATTTACTTTCCTTGTACCTTATCTGTCTTTCTTACCATCACCTGAATATAAACTGCCATTTTCATCAATACAACTGTTTATAACTGCTTTATAGTTCTCTGTCATTTACTTAGGTTTTCTAGATGAGATGTGCTCGTTCCTGTCCTGACTGGACCTATTGATAAATTTTACAGATAGCTTGGAGGTTGCCTGCTAGCCTAGAGGAGACACCTTAGAGGTTGTTTAGATAGTTATTTCATTTGTCTGGAGTTGTATTTACTTTGTGGATTACTGTATTTGAGTTTTGAGATATATTTCTGGGTTTTTGTATCTTAGACACTTAGACTTCTATCTCCCGTATCTCTTTGGATTTTATGTTTTATCTAACCTTATCATGCTCTACCTTAAATGTGATTGAGACTGTATCTGCCTAGCATTATATTGTTAGATGATGTGACCTAGGACAGCGTTCTACCGCCGACACTGCGGCACAGGCTGGGCGTTGTTACGTTCTCGTACCCTAACAGTGGGTGCGGGTCGTGACACGTTTTTAGTGGTGGCCCATGCAGGTCAAGTTTATGTAGTGGTATTCGAACTTGAGTACCACTACAGCCTGCAGTAGGAATAGGATATATCTTGAAGGTACTCAATCACAGTTAGGAACCCTTGAGAGATTCCCGGAACGACCCTTGAGAATCTTATTTTAACTTCGATTTGAGAACTCTTTTTCCCTTGATTTGATTTATTTTTACTTACTGTTGTTAAATTTGATTTTGATGGATTATGGTTGAATTTGAGTTGTATTCATTGATTTTGATGAATGATTATCGAATTTTGAATCTTGATGATAGCTGTTGCATCCGAGTTGTATTTTGATGGATTTTTGTTCATTTTGAATTTTGAAGTTTGTTGATAAATTTGATTTGATTTATGGATATTCATTGTTGATTTAATTTAAATTTTTTTGACAAGATGAAATTATATGGGCTAGGTCATCTATGTTATGGAATCTAGTCTTCTATAGTCACATTAGCCAGCATGGTGAGGACATATAGTCTGACTCTGGATATATTTCTCGGGTGTGGGAATTTAAGGTTTTCGCAGCCAAGCTAGCGGCACCGCGAAAATGTTAAATACCACGATTCTAGAGGTATGTGCATAAGTCAAGGACTCTGTGATTATCGTAGCCTTGCTTACTAGTATGACGGGGATTTAGAGTACCATGATTTTGGATAGACGTATATGATTATCAGATTGTACCTTAAATATTTTCAAGCATGTTTTCTCTACTTTGATGCAGTCCTTCAAAAAGAATTATTATTTGTTTTGCTTTGTTTTGCTTCTAATTATTTAACTTAGGAGTTGCTTGTGTAACTTCTTGCTATGAGTTTCTTTTTTAATACAATGAATCGATGATTTTGCTAGACTTTATCTTGGATTTGATATTTAGCTCTGGTTTTAAAATGGTTCCTTCTTTTAGGCAAATAAGCAAACAGCTTTTATCGTTATTTCCTTCTTGCTATTATTCTAGTATTGAATAATAATAATAAAACTGCCTTGATTTCGTCAATCACCTATTTTGCGATCTTGGTAGGAATCTAAATGTTGGTCTTAACGTAGAATTAATTTTTTTTGGGACATGAGAATATATGAGTATATTTACATAGTGGACACTTGCCTGATACGTATGCACGCTACACTTGATTTTCCACCTATCTAAATACATATTAATATGTTGTTAATGTTAAAATTTTCAAAACCCCAATATTTCTGGTTTTCTGCGTTTTCAGTTTAAATTCGTAATTTAAATATAAATTTCATGTTATTAGTTTTGTCTACATAACTGCACATGTATGATATCTGCAGAGTTTCAATTTTTAGAGAAATTGGTTAAGTTATGTTAAATTTGTAAAATCTGAGACTGCATTATGTTAATATTACACTGGTTTAAATGTTAGCTTATTTTCAGATTTTGTATGTAAATGCTGAACTAAAACTGGGTTTAACCTTTCAATACTAAGCTATATCCCTGTACAAGGACACACACACACCCTAACTTAGTATACGCTGTCATGTAACCTAACCTTTCCTCTCTGTGTTATGATCATATACTTGTATAGATATATATAGAGCTTAGGCATACATATTATAATATATGTATATACATAACTAAATCTCTACCTCTTATAGATGTTTATGGTTCGCCATGCATGTTATGATTAAATAGGTTGTGTATTGTAGGTTGTTAATCCATATGCCATGAGTAGTGTAACAGGATAGCTCATATACAATTTTATGTATATTTCACATACACCCATACACACATAAACCACATAACATTACATAATGCTAGTTTTTCCTCTCTAACGCTCTCTCTGTATATATATATTGTGATTTGGATTTCAATGCAAGTGATTTTCAATTCCTTAATTTTTGAATTTGATTTTCTGTACCCTTTTTCAGATAATTGGTAGTTGCCTTTATTTTGTTTTGATAAGTACCAGTTTCATATAGGATGGTAGACCGCCTTATAGTTTTGATGGTTTGTTGTTTCTGTAACTTCTCTAGTTTAGCACCCTAAATTGCTTGTATGTTTTGATACCCTATGACCGTTTCGGTTAGCATGACTAGTATACCTAGATGAGACTTTCACTACCACCGTACGCCATGACCCTGTATGTCGTCCTTTTGATCACATGATTTGTTTTAATCTGGGACTTTGATTGTGGGGGTTTGACCTAGAGGGAGTATGGCCATTTTAATTTCGAGGACGAAATTTTTCTAAGGTGGGTAGAGTTATAGCACCCAGTTTCCCAAATGAGGGTAATTTTGAAATTTTGTGTTTATAATTATTTTAATAATAATATTTAATTCATAATATAATTTTTGGTAATTTTAAATCATTTTAAAATTATTTAAATCAATGACTTGTGGTTTTGACGTTTTGCTAGTAAAATCCTAGAGGCTGTTTGACCTAGAGCCTAACCATGTGATTATGATATTTTAATGTCATTTTTGGCCTAAGGATATTTTTGCATTTGACCTCTTTGAATTATTTTGATATTATTTTATTATTTATGATATTGTTTTGGGGTTATTTGAGTCGGGTTCGAATTTCAACTCAATCCGACTTGAAACGGGGACCCGGGGGTAGTTTGACTCTAGTGGGACCCACACACTAGTTAGGCATGACCCACATGATATTAATTTTAGTCCGCATGATAGAAATATTTTAGTTAGAGGTTAGACTAATTATTATGGATAAGGTTAGTGTGATTAGAGACTTTAGAATGACTAATTTAGCCCCAACCAATTAGCCCTTTCCTAATACTCATAGAATAGGTTAGTGGGGGCATTTTGGACCTTACCATAATAGGACAAATAGCCACATATGGCCAACCACTTTGGGAGAGGATAGGCTCAAGTTCATTTCATTATTCTCATCCACACTCTCTCTCTTGTTCTTCCCCAAATTCCTAGAGAGCAATCCCTAGCAATTTCTCCACCAAATCATTCCATTTCACCACCAAATCTTCTTCTTTCCTTCTCCATTCTAGCCAAGGAGGAAGCTACCCAAGTTTGGGAGGATTCGGAGCTCGTTCGTGTCCTTTTGGAATCTCTACGTGTCGGTGTCGCTCTGGGAAGGCTTTTCTTCGATTCGATCTACCGGGAGGTATAAATCCCTTCTCCTTTTCATTTCCTCATACATATAGGTATATTTTGAACCCATAGGAATGATCCCATAGTTGTATCTCCATTTGTGTCTATTTCGTGTCCATTTGGAGGTCATAGGAGTGTCCTTTGTGTTGTGGTTGTGTCCATGTGGAAAAATCCCAAATTTGGATACATTATGTGTTGTTGTTATGTATGAATGAATTATTACATGTTTAATCTCATATTTTTGTATTGGAGATGTGTTCTATAGTGTCTCATATATACATATTAGTGCAGAGAGTGAGTTCTTGATATATTATGTTATATACTTGTGTTCTTTTGTCTCAAACTACCTAAATCCGTCATAATTTTTATTCACGTTTTTAATTTCAGCCCTAACTTAGAAATGTCATAACTTCTAGCTCAAAGCTCGGTTTAATCTTCCGTTTTTTTAAAAGAAGCGTATTGAAGTTAGTTTTCCAAAAACATATATTAATAGGCCTAATTCTTTCTGTAACTTTCTGGAGAATTATTTGTGTCAGCTGTACGAAAGACAAACGCGTTCTCGGTGTTTTCGCGATTCCGGGAGTTTTCGGAAACGAAAACGCGATCCGTTTAAAGTTTCGGAAAGCTAACACATAGATCTATAACATACTTTAATCCTAAATTTTAATTCATACTGAGATGGTACAGTATTGATTATTAGTAGGAGTTACTATTCGGCATATGCATTTTGTGCACCCTTGTGTGTAATATAATGTTCTATTTGATTTTAACCCATGTTAATGTATATACATTATGTAATTAAATAGAGAATACAAGCATGAGTAAATGGTTAAATAAATGATGTATGAGGTGTAAGTATCCTATCTAATGTAAGCATGTATAAGTAAGGCTTGTAATGAATATGTAGGTTCTATAGTATGTAATTTATGGTGCATATAGTGGTGCAAGAGAATAATGAATGATGAATGAATGCAAGCATGAATGTAATATAATAATAGATGTAATGTATGCAATATACAAGTTAATGAGATGTAATGTTCTATGTTAACACAAATCCTATATTACCTCATGTACCCCCTTACACTATGTTGACACTATCACACTTGACACATTGTTCACTTACACTTTGACACTCTTTGATATGTATACACTATGTATTCCCATTTAACCCTTACTTGCCCCTTTGCCATGTTCACATACACACACATAGCCTCTTAAATAAGTATTTATGAATATAGTTAACTTAGCTATGTATGTATATTATATATATGTTAGCAAATTGTGTTGTAATATATAAGTTTATATAACCATTTGAAATGCCAGGATTATAGACCTAATGTTGAATACCTATATATGCATGTGTATATATGTGTAGACATATATAGCTTAAAGTAATAGATTACCTAGTGTATATGCAATGTGAATTCTTGCCTATTTGAGTATTGAATAATTACATGCTATATAGAGTTGGATGTATGTTGGCTTGTATATCCTTGTATTGATGTGTGCTTGCTAGGATAGTCTTGGTTAGGCCTAGTAAGACTTACTGGGTTAGGACATGACCTAGTTTGACTAGTGCAGTTGACCAGAGTTGACCAATGGTTGACTTTGGCCTAGTTTGACCTAGATTCATGTAGAATGCATTGTAGTGCTTTATATTACCCTTCTGGACATGTTGTGACTTGTGCTGTTCTAATTAGGAGCCAGACACCTTGTAACCTGTATTGCTTTAAATAGGACTCTGTGGCTTCAGTTGGACCCCCTATACTTATCAGCTGTTCAGGTTATCAGGCGAGTACATTTTTTGATAGTTCTCTCATTTATTTGTCAATTACTGTATTTCAGTTCTAGTTAGTTGTATGCGATTCTCTGTTACAATACGTATAGATATTACTAGATTCATGTATACGACACATATTTATTTTCTGGCCTCTATTACTGGTATTATCATTTCCGGCTTCTATTACTGGAATCACCTGCTGGAATCATTTACTGGAATCATTTACTGGTATCATTATATTTTGGCTGGACTTATCTTGAATCATTGTGTCAGAATTCTGGATTCACTTGCTGGAAGGGGAAATACTAGAGTAAGACATATAGACATACCCCATTACTGGAATCACCCCTACTGGAATCTACTGGAATGATAGCCATCTCTCGCCTGATCAGTGAGAGGTGTGCCGGATTACCCACAGCCGTTTACATGTCGATCTTGGTATTTTAAAATACACTGTTAGAGTATAGGCTGGACTCACCCTGGAATCATTGATCACTATAACTGGAATCGTCCCTTACTGGATTCATCTTGTATTAGATTCATCTTGTACTGGACGTACATTGGAGTTACACTGGTCTACATTGTTGTCTGGACTTCATATCATATTACCCTGGTTCAGCTAGTTCTATTTTTACAGACTTCATTGCTATGATTCTTCTCTTGTTTAGTTATTTACTTTCCTTGTACCTTATCTGTCTTTCTTACCATCACCTGAATATAAACTGCCATTTTCATCAATACAACTGCCTATAACTGCTTTATAGTTCTCTGTCATTTACTTGGGTTTTCTAGATGAGATGTGCTCGTTCCTGTCCTGACTGGACCTGTTGATAAATTTTACAGATAGCTTGGAGGTTGCCTGCTAGCCTAGAGGAGACACCTTAGAGGTTGTTTAGATAGTTATTTCATTTTTCTGGAGTTGTATTTACTTTGTGGATTACTGTATTTGAGTTTTGAGATGTATTTCTGGGTTTTTGTATCTTAGACACTTAGACTTCTATCTCCCGTATCTCTTTGGATTTTATGTTTTATCTAACCTTATCATGCTCTACCTTAAATGTGATTGAGAATGTATCTGCTTAGCATTATATTGTTAGATGATGTGACCTAGGACAGCGTTCTACCGCCGACACTGCGGCGTAGGCTGGGCGTTGTTACGTTCTCGTACCCTAACAGTGGGTGCGGGTCGTGACATTTTCTACAAAAGCAAATGAAGAAATTACGTTATGCAGTTCTAAATACCATTGACGGGAAGCTTGTTTTAACTCGTTTGTAAACCAATTTCACACGATCACTAGAGAAAAATCCTTCTCATTATTTCATTAAACCTCTTCCTTTAGTTCTCCATTAAGAAATACAGTTTTCACATCCACTTGTTGTAACTCCAAAATGAAAGTGGGCTATTAATGCCAAAAAATGCGTAATGAATCCTTTTTAGATACAGGAGAAAAGTTCTCCGTCTAATCGATTTCTTCTTTCTGAGTGAATGCCTTTGTAACAAGTCTGGTCTTGTATCTCTCCATGTTGTCCATGAGTCTTTCTTTGTCTTAAAAACCCATTTACAACCAATGACTTTTACTCCATTGGACAACTCAATAAGGTCCTAAACATCGTTGCTCCTCATAGCACTCATCTCGTCAATTATGGCATTATAACACAATTATGATTCTTTGCAAGTCAGTGCTTGTGTAAAGGATTTAGGATCATTTTTGACTCGTATATTATAGGCAGACTCTTGTAGATACACTACATAATCACCAGGAATTGCTGACCACTTAGTTCGAGTAGATCTTCTTAATGTTGCACCATCATCTTCCTAGGAAGTATGAGGTTCAACTATCTGTTCAAAGCTGCCAGGCAACTCCTAACCAACTTAATCTACTAGAATGTTGTCAATAGCTTGTGGAACTTCAATAACTGGTTGGACTTCAGTGTTTCTTCAACTTCAACAATTAGTTTTTCTATATCCGTTTGTACTTGAGGGATATTGTGAACAACAATCAATCTATCGCTTGAAGTATAAGGTTAACACTCTGTATATCAATATTAGAAACTATATTTTTAATTTGATTGCTCCCACTTACCAAGTCATATACAAGAAATTTAGTATTTCTTGATTCCCTAATCCTAGTATTGTGAGATGGACAATAAAATTTGTACCTCTTAGATTTTTCCAATAAAATGTCCACTAATGGTTCTTGGATTCAACTTCTTTTCTTGTGGGCTATAAATTCTCACCTAAGACAGGCATCCCCAAATGCACGTATGTCACAAACTTGGTTTCCAACCTTTCCATAACTCAAATGTCATTTTTGGACATCCTTTGTTGGAAATCTATTTAATATATACAATGTCGTTTTAAGTGCTTCAGTCCACAAGTATCTAGGAAGTTTTGAGCTGCGAAGCATACACCACACCATGTCCAGTAATATTTGGTTTCTTCTCCCTGCTAAACCATTCTGGTTCAAAGAACCAAGCATAGTGTATTTTGCAATAATCCCATGTTTTTGAATTTTTTTGCAAACAGCCCAGGTGCTTGTTTATCTTCTATGTATCTACCATAGTATTCTCCACCTCTATCTGATCTCACAATCTTAGTTTGTTTACCGTATTATTTCTCTATTTCTGCCTTAAAAATATTAAAGGTATCTAATGCTTTATTTTTTTGTGAAGCATGTAGAGATAGATGTATCGTGAGTAATCATCTATGGAAGAGAAGAAATATTTCTGACCATGTGATTCCATGTCTGGACCGTGCATATATAAGTATGTATGATTTCTAATATGGCAGAACTCCTATTAGCACCTTTTTTTGACTTGTTGGTCTGCTTTCCCTTAATGCAATACGCACAAGTTTCAAAGTCAGTAAAATCTAGAGTACTAAGTACCCCATCATTTACTAATCTTTTAATTCTATCTATGGAGATATGACATAATCTTTGCTACCATAATATAGAGGAATCATCATTTACAACACATATGTCTTACTGCCAACATAGACATGCATTGAATTATAAGTAGTATAATTTTATAAAAATATGCGATAAAGACCATAAGATAAGATACCATTCACAACACAATCAAATTTATAATTTAAACTGAAGGATGTATCTGAAAAATGAATGGAATATCCAAATAGTACAAGTCTAGAAATTGAAATTAAGTTTCGTAAGAAACTTGGTACATAAAAGGTTATTTGCAATTCTAAAATAAAATTATTATTTAAAGTAGAAAATATATCCCTATGGCTTCCACATGAGAGCCTATCTTAGTTTCAGATAAGATACTTTACTCACTTTCCACTGGCTTCCTGAAGTTTTATGTACCCTGCAAGAAATTTAAAATATGGATTGTAGATCTAGAGTCAATCCACCATGTATTCATATTTACATTAACCACATTATATTCATAACACACAAACGAGGTAGGGTTACCTTTCTTCTCAAGCTATTTTTAGAATTTCAGACATTTTTTCTTCATGTGTTCCTTCTTTTAACAGAAGAAACACTTGTCGTCTTTTTTAATTATGTCAGCTTTGGGAGAAATTTGATACTTTTCTTTCTGACTAGCTTGAGATTTTTCTTTTCTTTGTGTTACCAGTATGACACTTTCTCCTTGCTCCATCGCCAACCTTCCTCTCTCTTGAGCACACAAGGTCATCAATTCATTAATTGACCATTTATCCTTATGTGTGTTGTAAAAGACTTTAAAAGGTCCATATTGAAGCGGAAGAGTATTGAGGATAAAGTGCACCAAGAAGGAATCAAACATTTCTACCTCGAGTATCTTAAGTTGAACCACTATGTCTCTCATTGGTATAATATGTTCACGTACACCTTTTATACTGGTGAGCTTTAAGGTTGTGAACTTCATGATTATGGTGCTTGTTAAGGCCTTATCCGCACTGACAAATTGTACGTCAACAACTTTTAGAAGTTAACGGACATTCTCGTACTTCTCAATTGAACCACGTATACCTGCACTAACTTTATTCTTAATGTACATAATGCTGAGACAATTGGACTTCTTCCAGCATTCGTACAACAAAACTTGAGCAGGTGTGCTAGTATTAGTAATCTAAGGCGGTTCATCTTTCCTAATAGCATAGTCTATGTCCATGCACCCTAATTGGTGAAGAACTCTCTCCTTCCAAATCTTAAAGTTATCTCCCCTAAGTTCGGAAATCTCACAATGAATATTAAAGATATTAGGTAAAACTGCACGAAAGATTATAAGTTTACTAACATTTGAGGCTTTTGAAGAATTCTTGCTTGGCCAATATAAAAACATGCATAAAATTGAATCTAAATTTTTAATGTTGCCGGTGGGCTAAATCTCTAATTCAGTCAGATTCATTATCGTTTATAGATTTTAATAAACTATTCATACTTAATGATAAAATTATTAAATTAATTCTTCCTAATTCTTGTAGGTAAATCAAGAAGACTGATTTTAATATTTTATCCTAATTAATTATATAAATATAATATAATTCCTGTGGGGGTAAGATCATTATATTCATTTACTTAATTACAATTCATGTCCATTATGTGATCCCAATCTACTTTATATATAACTTTCAAATAATTAAAAATGATGTGGGTACTCCCTAATTATTTAAAAATTATATGGTTTACTTGACATTCATATTATTTTATCATAGGCTCTACTTACTGCCTAAGAACAATTATGCATAAACATAATAGACAATCACTACAAATTATGTTATATTATGCCAACCAATAAATTATTTATGAATTATTCGTAACTGAATAGTTCAAGCTAAATAATTATTTTAATTAAATAGTGGACCTTACAAGAATTGTAATGTGCCAAATAATCTTAACTAAAACTATATGTTAAAATTATAATTGAGATTTAGTTAGAACAATTTACGTAATATAGCATGCAAATGAAGCTATGAATTTACACATACAATAACATAAATAAATTGTACCAACATAATATTTGCATGAAAATAAAATATAGACATATAAATTAGCACAATTTAATCATACTTGCATGTATAAAAAATTAAATATCAGAAGCATGAAATAAATCAACATAATTAATTTTGCACAATTTAATAATATGACCTACTACTTATTAACAATTTTATTGCATATTACACCTTAGAAATCCAAAAATTAATGATTTCTAATTATAACACACATAAACAATGAAATAAATAAAGATAACAATTTTTAAAAAGATGCATCCTCCTTCTAGCAAAATATTCTTTCAACAATGTTTCTTGACTATTTACCATACAGTATTCATATGTTATAGCTAGACACCATGAAGGGTACGTATAGTCAGAGAACTAAAGATGCTTTATATGCATTAAGAATTACATGCCTACAAATTTAATGATCATATAGCGATTGATTATGAAAGAACAATGAAGAAAAATAAAATATTGGATAATAGTCAAACCCATGATTGATACAAGCTAGCAGCATTAAAACCAACCCAAAAAATTAAGTTAAATTTGTTTTTGACATATTCAACTAGAAAATATGTCAAAACAAAGAACATTTTTCATAATTGAAAGCATCAAGGCAAAGGTATTAGTGGCTCTGATACCAAACTGAAAACAACCGATGTATGATCCAATATGCGGAATTAAATAGTAGGATCAAAATAGCAATATTTTTATGAACTAACCTCCAGCCATTATTGTTTCAACAGGATGAACTCTAGTATTCTCCTGCTACTTTCTCTTGGGTTTGAACTTACAAACTATGAACACTCAATTTTGATGGTGTATTCTATAGAAGTGTGTGTCTAGTTTGGGGACCAAACCCTTTTATAGATGATTGAGCCTTCCATCATGCTCTATAGATAATGTTTCCACTCCACAAAAGATAAGAGAGAAGTTAAACAAAAGATAAAAATAAATTTGGTAACTTCCTTCAAGATAAGGAAGAAGTTGGACAAAAGATATGGGCCAGAACTTAAGGGATGAATGAGTCATCCAAATAACTAACACTTGTATGACCTTAATCGTCTCATCCCAACATCTACAGGTGGATTCGGTACAATGCAGGAAGAAGGGCTGATTTTGGTGGAGGAAAGGCTATTGGAATAGAAGGACCAGTTAGCGAGTACCCAGAGACAGTCATCTCACTTTGGTCGCTTTTGCCAACTTTTCATCTCTGGCATACAAGAGATCCAGAACTAAAAAAAGTGCCAACGGCTCCTCTTCCGGCAACCTTACTCTTTGCTACTTTTCTCCTAAATAGATCTTTCTTGGCTTGTCCACTCTATTGCTATTGTCACCTTCCAGCCCACTTTTGGGTGGCTTTCTTCCTTCTAAGCCAATAGTCCCCACTCTTATGATGGGTAGGTTCAGTGTGACGCACACACACAAGGGTTAGTCACAGACCATTGTCCAAGAAATTGAGGCAAATAATTGAGGTTGGATTTGGTACATCAAAGCCAATTATGAATTGTTATTTTTAAGAGAAGATGTTGTATTTCTTGGGGTGTTCTTCACATTGGAAGGGGATTATTTTTTTTTCTACTAAGCTACCTTTACTAAAATATCCTGAATCAATCAATCATACTTTTGTAACCTGCTATCATAATTTTTTATATTCTGCAAGTCGTTATTATGAAGTTTCAAATTTATAAATTAATATCATAAATTATTATTTATTTTGTAATTTAGTATCATATAATTTTTTTTTGTAATCGTGAAAGACTATTCTAATCCTACCTTCCACTTGAGTGGGCGCATAGAAATTCACATGTATAGAAGACTACATGCAACGAGAAGTACGATTGCAAATATCAAAGTATAGACAAAGGGTGGGAGTGCTACAAGCGATGAGGGAATTGCACAAGCGAGGAGGGTGGAAGGTTGTAGGAGCAAGGAGAGAAGACGATACGCTTGTGGTAGCTACAAGTGTAAGAATGGTTGAACGAGGGAGTAAAATTGTAGGCGGATGGGAATGAGAGTGGGAATTTCGTCGCTGCTACATGTAATGTAGGGTAAAGGGACACGTGTTACACCCTGATTTCGCAGAGTCATTCATCCTCGCATTTATTTCTGTGAACCGATTGTCCTCGCTTGGTAGTGATGTCGTACAAGTCTGAATTGCACTTGTCCAAGACAAAGACGATACATAATGGATAATCTTCAAATAGAAATACATCGCAACGACAAGATAACATTGATACATCTCTCTTATTGAATAGAACACCTTATTGATTTACAACAGTAGATTACTTGAAGTCACGAAAGTAGAAACATATTATCTTTATTGATAATTGAAATGAAGTACAAGGCTTGCATCGGATTACAAAACTTACAAAACAACTCAGATTTCTCTTAATAGCCAACTGAAACACCTGCCATATAGGCTTACATTGGATACTTGATATATTAGATTTTAACTGGATATGCCGACTTTTCTTACAACCCACTGGTATAATAAGATTATAATGTTCCATATATTATGCCATTTGTAAACAAAATACATCATCTTTTATAAGGGGAGTTTTTATATGCCCAACAAATCTTCGACGCCTCTGGACTGATCAAACCAAACTTAGTGTACTAAACTTTCCAAGCACGAACACCTGAAAAGAGTGCCCACAATATGGGTCAGTACATTACCGTATGGCGAGCAGAACCAGCCTACTCACCTAAACCAACACTAAGTAGTCATGTGAGCAAACATTTATTAAGAATGATCTTTTTATTTGGGGCCTAGCATAAGTTTACAGTTGATGGATAGTATCATAGTGAAGGATGTAAACCGTTACAACATTGATCATGTAAAGGCATTATTGTAGTAGTACTGTAGTTAATATATTAAGCAGGTCATAGCAACATGCATGGAAAGGCAACTTTTAGCATACTATATTGAACATGTAAAGCAATAAAGATGAATTAACATGTATCATAAATATATCGCATTTAAGTGATTTTTTACCGATAGCCGACTCCCTCGTAGTTGCATCAAATACATGTTATATGATATACTTACTCTGCCTGCAAAAAACATTCATTAGCATACATCCTTACAACATAATCACTGGTGTTAATTCACCATTTAGGATGTTGCCATATAGGACTTCATAGGGTATGGAATGCGCCATTCACCAAGTTGTGAGCCTGAATGAATATCCTGATACCTCGTGCCACCAAAGCACATCACATTTTCTCATAGGCCGACTCCCAGTGCCCCAGGTACCGTTCAAGGAAACAATTTATTGTTCACAAGTTGTCCATGACCATATGAATGCGTGTTCGACACAATCGTGAACATAATCTCTTATTAAAATATTAAAATATGAAAATAAGTAAAGACAACAATGTATCATCTCAACTCTTTCAAGCCATATTAAATGTCTTATTTTTTCAACATTACCATCATTCTACTTGGTGATCTCATCAATCCCAAGCCTCATCATTTCATATAGCTAAATTGTAATATTTCTCACATTATTCATTTCAACAAGGAACACATATTATTTTGTTTATTTCATAAGGGCGATTTATCATTTATTTCATTGCGTATAAGAAAACAAAAATCATTTCATATCTTTGCAACAATTACATAGAATGTTTATGATTCAAGTATTTTATTTGTTTCAGCAACATTAAATATGGGCAGTAATATCATTCTATTTCTAGTGTGTGATTCATAGTAGCAGTTCAATGTTCATTTCTCATTCAGCAGTAATCAAAATGAGCATCTCAATTATTTAGCAACTAAGGCATGAGACATTTAGGGGCATAATATAGTAACACAATACTCCACTTTATTAAGCATGAAGGAGTAGGGAAGAAGGGACAGTTCCACTCACTTGTACAAATAGTCTTCCTGTTTCGATCACATATATCTTCCATTAGACATTTCCTAACATGCGAGCCATGTTCCATAATTCATCCCATCCGGCCAACTCAGAAAGACTGTTGCATCCTCAATTCTCTTAATTTCTACCACAAGTCAGGGTCCAACATGTTGGCCCAATGATTGTATCATATTTTTGAATATGGTTAATCTGTTAAGTTTAGCATTTTATTATCACTAATCTTATACTATCGCTATAGCATTTCTACTTATACTTATACCTTTGGTGATATGTGCCTATTGGTTTACATTTTAGTGATATGAGCATTCTATCTTAAATTTAATCGGGTTGCCAAAATCAAAACTATGTTTTTGATTTTGGTCATTCAATTAATTTTAATCATTATGATATCACTAACTTTTATGTTATCACCTTAGCACTTATACTTAAACTCAGCATTGTCCTAATGTACATTAAACTTATCATACTTGCTTCTATGTATATTGCTTTGTTCGTCTAACATGTACATGTAGAAAAGCAATAAGCAAGATCAATGTGGACATATGCTATGAAGAAATCATGGTGGGCCAAAGACGATGGATCCCACAAGATTTCTCTGAACCACCCGACGACATCTCCGGAGCCAAGGTATTCAGTTTTTACAAACTGGATATCTTTGGACAGCTGCCGCCAAGGAAAAAAGCCAGCACCTATCAAAGGAAGAAGCCAAGCCATGCCATCATCATTTCATGACTCTGAAGAAGCCTGCACCTGCCTAAGTTTATCTGGAGTCTGTAATGAGTCTTAGAAATTATTGTAAACACAAGAAATGGATGGCAAAATCGAAAGCTAGGGCAAAAATAAGCCCAGGATCATTTTTGGTGGAAAACGGCATACCGACGGTATACCGGTGTATACCGACGGTATACCGGTTTTTGTTCACAGAAAGTTTCTGTTTACAAAACCGGCATACCGATGGCATACCGGTCCATACCGACGGTATACCGCTTCCGAAACGTTGAAATTCCAACGGTCGGATTTCCAGCCATTAATGATCCCAACGCCTATATTTCTAGCCGTTGCAATCCCAGACCGGTATACCGCCGGTATGCCGGATCATACCGGCGGTATGCCGGTTCGTGGACTGAAAAGTTGCCTTGAGCTCTTTTCAATGCTTTGGTTATAAATAGCCTTGAACCCCTTCATTCAAGGTTGATGCTTTGAGCCTAAAAATTTCTAAACCACCAAAGCCTATCCACAAACAACTCTACAAAGCTTTCATTTGCCATTCACAAATTGTGTTAGAGTTATTGAGTTGAAAAGTGAGATCTTCATCCTATTGTATAAGGAGATCAAAACCTATTGTGAAATGTTGAAGTTGGAGAGTCTTCGTATCCAAACTCTCGGTTGAAGTCGGAGAACCCTTCGGATTAAAGCTCTTGTGTAAGAAGTTGGCGAGTTCTTCGGATCCAAACTCGTGTGTAACTATTTGCTCAAATAGTGGATTAAAGCCGGAGAGAGTTCCGGGACTGGAGTGCCTCTTGGGAGGATACCAGGATATATCGTGTGTCGGTATTGTTATTGCTTCTTCTCTTGCACTTATATTTTTAAATTGCTCATTTGCTTGTGCTAAGTGCTTGATTAGTTAGCTTGACCCTATTCACCCCCCCTCTAGGGTTCCTACACAACATTCTGATCATATCCAACAAGCCAAACAAATGCCTCATGCGGAGCGGGTTATTACATAATATACCATCCATAAAAAGTTCCGCCATCGAAACTTAAGAGAACAAGTTATTCTACTAATTCACTTAGTCACAATAAAGTACTCATTCTTCTTCAATTCAACATTCAATTTTAGCACACTCAACTATCTCGAAATTATTATCCAACTGTACCACTTAATCCATCAATGATTTAATCT
Organism: Iris pallida; assembly: GCA_029216955.1. Taxonomy (NCBI): domain Eukaryota; kingdom Viridiplantae; phylum Streptophyta; class Magnoliopsida; order Asparagales; family Iridaceae; genus Iris; species Iris pallida. The sequence continues at coordinate 1,209,214 of JANAVB010032219.1, read as the reverse complement.
ATTTTTCTTTTTTCCTAAAATATTTGTACTTCTTATTAATTCACCATCATTCTTCCTGCAATGTTATCCTAGTCGCAGCCTACCATTTTGTTTGGATTTATACACATATTTTAGGTGTCCCCAAAATACATGCATTTTAGTCAACATCCGTGCTAGTGCGATTCGATAAGCCACAAGTGTAACTCTCTTTCTCAAATCCTACTTGCACACATTAATTATCCAGTTTCAGTTTAGGCATTCTCCTATATCAGCATCCATTTTTTACTTATTGCTATGGTCATTTGCCACAATCACTATCTCTCAAGTCACAAACTTAACATCAGGGACTATCCAGATAGGTTACTCACCCAAGCACAATATTTCTAATATTTGAGCAAAGGTTCTAACTTGAAACCAACCATACTAAGAGTTTACAATAATCAATATGCAATTTTATTCCTTCCATCTCAATACCAATCCTTTCATCTACTTTAAGTATTCCAACATCTTATTGCAATGTTTCAATCCGTTCATTTGGCATTCACTTACTGATGAATGCAACCAGTTTTTACTTGAATGCAACATCTTCGTAGTTTTAATGTCCATCCTGCAATGTCCTATTACAAATTTTCTTGCCTACTATGAAATCACTAACCAAACTTCTAAGCAACAATCTACCTTTTCAACTTGATGCACATCATTCCATGTTAATCCAGCTAACCGACTTTAGATACCGATCCGTCAATTCCGTCATGAACAGTCAATTTATCTTATGGAACAATTCACTTCTCGATACATACAACTCAAGTCTCACCCCATAATTGCATTGTAAAACCCATATATTTTTTAATAATTATTATTAATACTTTAAGGTATTCATTATATAGTTAGTAAATAAATATAGGATATTTATTTTTCTCTAAATAAAACTAGAAATAAAATATCAATTTCCAAGAATATTATTTGAAAGTGTTTTTTTACAAAAAAAAACATTTTTATCAATACTTGAGTTATTAGCATTTTTAGAAACCTTATTATGTTATTGTGGTATTCTAATTTAATTTAATTAATTTATTTTTCGTATTAGTTTTGGTTATTATATATATATATATATATATATATATATATATATATATATATATATATAAAAAAAATATATATATATATATATATACATATAGCAAGTAGTTGCTATCTTGTATATAAATAGATAACCTTGTACCAAGAATATGCATTTTTAGTAATTGTATTTTTCCTCTATTTTTATTATTTTCAATTGAGTTGAGAGGTGAGTATAGATATGTGCATTCCCATATTTAAGTTATTATATACTTCATATATACCATGAATACTCATGTATACTATAATGCGTATAACATATGTATATAAGGATATATGACCCTCTATCTCACAAGTTAATGGAAAAACTCGTGAGATTTACAAATCTCACGATCTAAAAGAAACAGCCCTCTCCCGATCCCCATGCCTAGCGAAAATCAACACTCGAATGGGAAACGGATTTAAATCAATCCTTGCAAATCTTTTAAAATTTTGTTCTTATCATATCCCAAACCCGATTCTCCACTGGATTGATTTAAAATCAGATTCAAATCGAATTTAAATTCGATTAAAAATCAAAATTTATACATCATGCCTACAGAGACCAGTCTGACAGGAAGAAGAGATTTTTCCTAAATTTCTCTCTATATTCTACTACTCTCACGAACCCAAAGTCTTCTCTCCATCACCACGCATCCCCTCGGTAGCCTGAACGCAGCCCTCGACCGCCTGACGTGGCTGTGCGACCCCGGAGTGGCTGTCAGATCGAGCCCAGACATGGCACTCTGTTTCTAAGCATCCGCCAGGTACTCAAGTTCTCTCCAACTTTTCTTCAATTCTACTTGATAAGTTTTCGATCTAGAAGATCCTAAGTAAAGCCTATATGACCCTCTTCAAACCCTTCAAAGGAATTTTGTTATACCCCATCAGATCGACCTGAAACACGACACAACGTCGAGCAAAAACCTGCCGAGAACAGAGTAGTAAGGCTGTCCAAACCCTCAACCTGGAAGCCAGATTTTGAACCAGATATTAGGGATTTTGAAAAACTAATTCAAGACAATTGCAGACAACATATACGGTATCAAAATGATCTTCATAATTTTAATTTTCAATTACGAAATAATGAGATAAACCAGTTTGATATTCAGGAAAAACAGTTTTTAAAAACGATAATTTTTTATAGAACTTTCCCGATACGGCGTGCGCCCCAACAAACCGGACGACGTGGTCGCGCACTATACACATCGAAACATGCGTATGGATGTTTTCGACGTATGAGAACTGACGGAACTCAATTTCATTGCGTGTGCGCGTTGAAATCAGTATGTATCCGTCAAGATACCCCCGTATCGGCACTTTATAAACTAGTCCATAACTTTATGCACGTTCGTCATATCGACCGGAACGCCTTTTTGGCGGGCCCGCGGCTCGTTCTAACGGGCGAATTTGTGCATGGCCCGCTGGAGTCCAATTTTGGACATACGGCTGGGTCCGTCTCCTCAAACCGGACCTGTAGACATTTAGTTTGACAACATTAGAGACCGTAGGTACTGGCACGCTTTTCGGTGTAAAACGGGTCCAACGATGGACATCGTTTTGATCCAAAATTACTATTTTGCCCATGTTCCAGAATTGGACTTTTGGATAGGCATTTCCTAGGTATTTATTTTATGCCATATCTGTTGGTGATGTTTATTTCAGCATCTGAGGTCGTTCGTAAAAGTTGGCTTTCGTTGCTTCACTATTCTGACGATTCGAGTCATCGGATGTCGCCTTTCTGCACACAACCTCCAGGCAAGATACCTTGCAATTAGCTGTTTATTTATTTTAGATCATATTTTATGCATTACTTATCATTTATTTTCTGCAAAATAAACTGTGATACATGGCATAAGTAGATAAAAATTTTACTGTTTAGTTCTATTTCCTGTTATGTACTATTTTCTTATACATTGAACATAGAGTTAAGCGACCACCCTTTGTGTGTTGCATTCATAGGCCTTGACACAGTTTGACCACGGAGTTGCGAGTCGCATGTAGAACTCGAACATGCGTGACTGGCTGGACACCGGTACGTACAAGCCGTGTGATAGGAATAACTGCTAATAGAGGCTGCATGCTTAGTTTGACTTAGCGGTTAATAGAGGTTTTGTGTTGTGGATACAACTTAGTAGGCATTGGGCGGCGAGGACAATACCTTAGCAGATGGGCTACTATGTACTTTAACTTTTATAAACCGTGAGCTCCGCCGGAGACGCGGGTGAGATTACCCATGATTACTGACGACCACTGGCGTTCTGCGGAACATTATGCTCTTATTGATTGGGCCTCTGGTGCCCCAAGGCGGGACCATGCCTATCCTATTTTAGAAGGGCCCATGCGTTGAAGGATGTTCTTAAAACTGTATTCACTTAGATTTGTTAGACACCCTTATCCGTTAGGTATGAATACTCTTGGTTTGGGTACTTCTATCTGACCGTGGCTTGGAACAATAACTTGTCGCGAATTAATTTACCACATCTTGTCCTTGGTTGGTTGTAGGTATGGGTTACTACTCCGATGAGAAGGTATTGAACCTTGTCGGGGTTCGGATACCATATTGGATTGGTGACTTGGAAAGATACTTCACCGTGGGTTAGTGTGCCATCTCTTGTCCTTGTTTGGTTGGAGGGATGGTACGTTAATCCAAATGGTGAGGTATTGGACCATGTTATGATCCGATCTTACTTATTATTATTGAGCAGTTATATTCAGTTTATATGGCATGATATTGTGTATCTTGTGTAAAGCATGGAAAAGATGGAGTTTATGTAGATCATCACTCTATGCGGCCAAGTGAAACTAAGCCGCAGAAGCAGTGCTCCTGGAGACCCTATACGGCCAAGCAAAACTAAGCCGCAGAAGCAGCACTCCTGAAGACCCTACGCGGCCAAACTAAACTAAGTCGCAGAAACAGTGCTCTTGAAGACCTCATACGGCCAAGTAAAACTAATCGCAGAAGCAGTACCCCTGGAGACTTCATGCGGCTAAGACAACTCGAGCCGCAAAAGCAAGGATCTCGAAGACCCCATGCGGCTAAGGGGACTCGAGCCACAGAGGGAAGGTTCTCAAAGATACCATACAGCCAAGTGAAATCGAGCCGCAGAAGCAAGGTTCTCAAAGATCCCATGCGGCCAAGCGGAGCCGAACCGCAGAAGCAAGGCCCCTAAGGCCACTATGCGTCCAAAATGAGTCAGACTCTACTTTGTGGAGGGGACACATGGCAATTTGACCAAGTCTCAACCACCCAGATTTGCTACAACAAAATCTCAACAACCCCCACCAGCTGGCAGCCCAAGATCGAGTATTTGTTTGCTGTTACAGACACGTGGCCACATGGCCCTCTATACGGCCCAAAATCTGCTTTATACAGGAATCACTATAAATAGAATGGTACCACACCCATGCTAAAGGTTGGAAATCAAAGGCTGGCAAAATTTCTTCAAGAGCAAAGACTGTGTCTGATAGTCCAAGGAGTAAGGCAGAGTTGCTACACTTTTTCGAGCCTCCATCGTCACCCCCAGAATCAAAAACTAAACAATTGTACTTAGATTGTTTCCTAGGATTTCTTTCTAGGCTTTCTTTTATACAAGCGAGTTTGCAATCAAGTTCAATTTCTCTGTATTTTTGTTCTTGATATTTAATGACAAACATGATAGCGACTCTGCTGGGGACTTCCTTCTGCTCTGTTGGGAAGTTTATGATGCAATCCGATGCATCCATGTTCGGCTCTACGCATCAAATGCTTGTGGTTCATTTTGACCAACAAGCATTCAAAGAAACGCTCTCTGAAGGGAGCGCTAGCCCGTCACAGAAGCGAGCCAACCCGAATAGAACCCACTGGACGTCGAAGCGCAAAACTGTTGCCCCTCGCCAGGTTCTCGAAAAAGCTTCTTCTGCGGCCCAAGACGGTGATCAAAGCTCTCATGCGGCCTTGCTTTAGACCGTAGATAACACCACTGTCCCCAAAATCAACAAAGAAAAATACTACGATGCTAAGCTTTTGGGGGCACAAGGGAAATCCATACGGACGAAGAAGAGGCCGCATAAGAGAAATAGGTAGTCTGCCTATGCGGCAGCCAACTTTGGCCGCAGAAAGATAGCCCATGCGGCAGCCAACTCTGGTCGCAGGCAGATGGCCAATGCGGCAGCCAATCCTGGCCGCAGACAGGCTGCCTCATGCGGCCCTGTCAGAAGCTCTATATTCGGCCGTCTCTCATGTGGATCTGACCCTATGCGGCCCACTGAGAATGTAGAATATTCTAATCTGGACTCTTCTTACTATGCGCCTTCGGGTGCTAAGTCGAAGAAGTCTAGGGCAGTGCCGGCCCAACAAGCCCAGTCAACTATCCAAGCTGCTGACCGCAAGTGGGCACCGTTAACTGTTATACGGGCTTCTGATGGAAAGTTGTAGAGAACCACCTGCGTCCAGTCCTCCAGGGAAAACAGGTAGGGTTGATATCAAAAGTCTCCCTACAATGATCGAGAGCAAGTGCTTTTACTAGCCTCGGATCAGAGAGCAAGTATGATATTTATGCACCCGTCCGCTCAGGATACCCGAGCCTACAAAACGGATGCAAAAGTAGATCAATCTACCCTCGACTTACGAGAAGTACTCATCCACAAATGTAAGAAGAGAGAGGTAACCTTGGCATGCGGTGAGCCCTCCCTAGGACATCACCATACCCAAGTTGTCATCAACTGCTACTGCGATAAGTCAGAAGCACCTGAAGGTCGACAGTCTATTTTCCAACGACTGCACCTGCAAACACCAGTCCGACAACAGCTCGCGAAACAGGTGCAAATTTTGGGAGACGAGAAATTTTCTTTCGTCTCCTGTAATTCAACTCGGAAGGTTCCTTCCGGCAAGAGAGAAAAGAAGACAGGCTCTTCCAGCCCGGCAATCTCAGCCAGCGCTACAAGGAAACTCTCATCTGGGGGATTACTGTCGACAACCACAAGGGGTGTCTACCTAGGCACCCGATCCAGAAAGAAGCTTCCAACACTCAGGGGTGCATCCTCAACTACCTTGGGGGTAGATGACGCTGGGGGTAGCAGTCCCCTCAATGTATGCGACAACTCGGTGTTCCAAGAACATACACAGGGGGTAGCGATCCACTGGAATTATGTAACAGACTTGGACATCCTCGAGGATGACCGTATTATGCAAGATGATGCAGCTTCCTGCACAGGGGGTGGCACCCGTTCCGAATCCGAGGAGGAAGACATTCTGACATTCTTCGACGATTTCTCTGTACGAGGGTACGACACGGAGAGCACCTCTTCTACGGTCCCTTCTACGTCTAACCACGTAAGGACAATATTTATGGCCGTCGATGATCATGAAGGACCTACTGATCGACAATGTCTAGATACGTGAAGCCATGCTCATATCCTTGGTCAAGTCAGTAGACAAAATCAAAGCTGCCTTGTCGACTCAACCAGCAAGGACGCCCGGAAAAACAAGCTTGGGACCCGTAGTCAACGCGGACTCCAACACGACTGCTTCTCCTTTTGGTGATAATCCTCTAGGAGCATCCACTCCTTCAGCTGCAGACAAAGCCAGGGAGGCAAGGAGGGAAGTCCAGTAGCTTCGAGCAATGTTCAATGCCCGAGACTCCTCTCGGGACCTCAGAATACGGCAGCCGTATCCTGTTGCCTGGAGAGATGTTCCTTATCTGCCACGGTACAAACCATTTCATATTGATTCATATGACAAAAAGATCTCTGCTAGTCGGTACATGACGTATGTTGAGGTCACAACAGACCACTTACCGCATAGCGACGCCATCCTCACACAATTATTTATCGGAGCATTGGAGGGAATCACATTCGACTGGTACCATAACCTTCCTGACAACTGCACCCATTCCTTTGACGGCTTCAAGCACATGTTCCTGGAAAGATTCTATGAAGTAGGGAATGATGTGACAATGTCGTCTCTCATGGACGCCGTTCAGAGGGAGAGGGGGCTAACGAGGAACTATATCGAACGGTTTTGCCAAACCGCGATGAGATTGCCCCAAGGCAATCCCGAAAGTTCCTTGATTGAAATCTGCCAGAAGAAGTTGCTTCCTGCAATCAGCCTCTGGATGGGCGAAGATCAGTTCAGGGATTTGACAACCTTCATCATAAGCGCTACCAATGTAGAGGCGAAGTTAAAGAAGGCTCACTAGCTGGGATTACACATCCCAGATGGAGAGGACAAATACAAACATCCTGGTACCACCTCCAGTAACAATAACAGTGGCGGCACCTCCAATAATCGGGACAACAAAGGCAAATAGGCCATGGTCGCTGGTACGACCAAGAAGCCTGAACAAAAGCATGCAGCAGCTCAATGGCCTAGGGTGAATTACTCATTTGAAGATAGTCATGTCAAGCCTATCTTTGACATGATCTTGCAAGGGGATAGGATCCAACTCCCTCCACCAAGGCGCAAGCCGCGAGCAGCGGAGATGGAGGACCCAAAATATTGCCACTTTCACCGCTATATTCATCATTCTACTCATGACTGCTTCCAATTAAAGTGGTACATCCAGAGTCTTATCGACTCCAAATCTCTGTCGCTAGATTTTGAAGAGGTTACCATGGCTGCGAACATGGTATCAGTTCATTTCGGTGACTTTCCTCCAACAAATACTCAAGACGGGGTAATACATGTCCTTCGGGCAACGATGGAGGTTACTAATCTTCCACCCGTCCGGGACTAGACGACTAGCTTGGTACCTCTCACCACGTCATGAGAAGAGGTTATGTGGGTGCACCCAGACTTAGTGCTCGAAGTTACCCAGGCGGTGCCATCTTCAACCAGTAAAAAGATGGACAAGAAGTCCAGATCCTGCCATACAATCGTAGCCGAAGATGAGGAGGCAGCGACCGTTGTTACCCGGTCAGGCGCACAATTCCAGCCCACTCTGGGTAATTCTGTTGAGGATCCTCAACCAACAACGCTGCCTCCTACCAATGTTCCGGGGCCATCTCAGCCTCCACCGGCAGACAGGTCCAAGCCGAAGAAAACCCGTTTCGATAGGCTGCTCTGTAAGGATGCACCTCAGGGGCTGGAGAGACCTTACAACTTTGATATAGTAGCACAACTGGCTAATAAGCTGGCAAATTTGTCGTTATACGAGCTCCTAAGGCTCTCCAAGGATCTTCGTGTCGTATTGAGCGAAGCGCTCCAGAATGCTGACGCCTATTTTGCCCAGGTCAAGCCTACAGGAAAAGACTCGTCGATAGATCTTCAGGGCAGCAACTGTACGGATGCAATACCCAACATCATGTTCACCCCACAAGACATGTTGATCAAGACCAACTTGCATGATCGCCAATTGTCCTACACTGGATACATAGGCGACATCAAGGTGGATAATATGCACAACGATCCTGGCTCGTCAACAAGCATCATCCTGAAAAGTTTGCTTCAGCTTCTTAGCATCCCTATGCACCGGCTATCGGCAACCAACACTACCATAAGCGATTTCAACTCGGAAAGGAGCTATCCCCTGGGAAAAATCTGCTTGAAATGTCAGATCGGTGATCTGAAGATGGTGGTTACCTGCTACGTCACAGAAGTAGATACGTCCTACAATATCTTCTTGGGGCATCCGTCGATACATGACTATATGATCGTGCCATCCACACTCCACCAGTGCTTTAAGTATGTCAGTAAGCACGGCTTCGTAAAGATAGAATTAGTCGACATCGATCCCTTCAAAGGGTTGAGTCTTACTATTCTTCGGAGGCTTGTCTACATGAAAAATCCAAGAAGCACATAACTGATGAACTGGAGGCCATAACAGGGTCAGAGGAACCTTTGAGAATCCATCTCCAGGGCCGTAAACTGGGCAAAGCTGCACCCCTTGTCGCAAATTTGTATAGAGAGGTGCCCGGTTCCTTCGCCCCTGCTGCACAATTGGAACCAATGGTCATCAGACTCCCGAGGTCCAGCCAAGAGGCAAAGCCCGTCATGGAGCCGATGGTGATCCGATTGCCAAAATCCAATCAAAGGCGATCGAAAGATGCGATGCCCTCTATGGAGACGATGGTGATCCGATTGCCAAAATCTAGTCAAAGGCAATCGGAAGATACGAATTCCTCTGTAGAGTCAATGGTTATCCGTCTCCCCAAGACGAGCTGGCAACGAAGTGTTGATCCGCGGCCCTCAGGCAAGCCAATGCCACAAGCAGAACCCTTGGTGGTCAAGTTGCCCAAGACAGCATCCCAACCTACGGTCATGGAGGGGGTAGTTGTAGAGGAGACAGAACTCGCGAAGTATCTTGTTGCACAGGTGGATAGTCCCTCTCCTGATGATGTAATACCTGTAGACAAAATTCCTTATTTCATCAATAAGAGGCTGCCGTTGAACTATCTTGAGTGTAAAAAGCTTAATCTGATATATGCTGTGGGGCATGGTCTAGACATAAACCTGCACATACAGGTGACAACCGTCCATACCGCAAATTGACTTACTCCCATTAGAGATGCCTACTTCTTAGTCCCAGGCAGAAGAGAAGGGGATCAAACGATTATCTTCGGCTGAAAAGAAGGTCCTCAACCTTTCATGCCACAAGAGTTCGATCTTGAACCTGATGCTGGAAGATTGCCGCTCTACCTATATAGTCCCCAAGCCAAGTACTTCATGCAAAAGCAGGGGTACGATATGGAGACTACCCCAGGTCTAAATTACGGTAACGGTCGACGATCGCCTCTGCAGCTGTCAGCCCCGGCTGGGAAACCTCAGGATTATTACAGCAAGTCCAGACGCGGCCTCGACTATGTTACACCAGCAACAATGCCCAAGAGCTCCGATGAGGAATGCTAGTGGCATTCTTACTCATCCGAATCGCCTACATACTATTCCGACGATAGCATTGGAGATATATTCAGGCAGACATTGTCTGTCAACATGGCATCCGCTGACATTGAAGAGGAAGACGAAGATCTACATGAACCTGTTGAATTAGAGCCATGGGCCCAACAACTGGATGCATAATGGAAAATGCACTTTGAACAATGAGACCCTCCCACTGAAGATGAAGTCATGTAAGTTGACCTCAACGATGAATCCTCTTCAAAGCCAATCTTCGTCAGTAAAAGCCTGATGGACGGCGAGCAGGAGTCGTTGTTGCAACTTGTCAGAGAGTATATCAACATTTTTGCTTGGAGCTATGAAGATATGCCAGGGCTAAACCCCAAGATCGTACCTTATAAGCTCAATATTCATCCGGACACAAAACTAGTCAAACAACAGCAATGGCGGTTCCGTCCAGACATCATAAACTCCATCGAAGTGGAAGTAAACAAGCTTATAACTAGCAGTTTCATCCGCGAGGAGAAGCACCCAGACTGGATGGCTAATATAGTACCAGTCGTCAAGAAGAACGGAAAGATCCGAATCTGCATCGAATTCCGCAATCTGAATGCGGCATGTCCTAAGGATGAATTCCCTCTTCCCATCATCGGCATAATGATCGATAATACATGTGGCTTCGAGCGTATGTCCTTTATGGATGGCTTTTTAGGATACAACCAAATCAAAATATCTCCAGATGATTAGAAGCATATGTTATTTCGAACACCGATCGGCGTGTATTGTTACACAGTTATGTCCTTCGGCTTAAAGAATGTCGGTGCTACATATCAACGAGCTATGAGTGTCATCTTCAAAGATCACTTGCGCAAGACGGTGGAGTGTTACGTTGACGATATCGTCGTTAAAAGTCGCTCCAAGGATGATCACTTATACAATTTGAGGACAGTATTCGACCTTATGCGAGCGCACAATCGGAAGATGAATCCTACCAAGTCTTTCATGGGCGTGTCCAGTGGGAAGTTCTTGGGCTTTGTGATTACTTCTCGGGGTATTCACATAGACTCCGACAAAACAAAAAATCCTGGGGATGAGTCCACCAAGGAACCTCCGTGAACTCTGCGGCCTTCAGGGAAGACTAGCCTACATTAGGAGGTTTATATCTAACCTCTCAGGGCGATGTCAACCCTTCACACAACTCATGAAGAAAGGTGTCTCTTTCATATGGAATGAGGAATGTCAACGTGCCTTTGATGATATTAAAGAATACCTCTCGAATCCGTCGGTTCTGGTAGCCTCGGTCACCGAAAAACCCTTTCTGCTCTATGTACGGGCAATGGAACACTCCTTCGGCGCCTTGCTAGCGCAGAACAATGACGCAGGGCATGAACAAGCCATCTATTACCTCAGTCGAATGATGGTGGGGCCGGAGCATTGGTTCACCACCGTGAAGAAGGAATGCCTTGCCTTGGTGTTCGCCATTCAGAAAATATGACACTATGTGACAGGACAGACCATCCATGTCATCTCACAAGTTAATCCCTCAGGGTTCTCATGACCAAGCCAGGCGCACTCAGTTCTCGTCTAGCCACCTGGACGATATTGTTGTCCCCCTATGATATGGTTTTCGTTCCACAGAAGGCCGTCAAAGGTCAAGCCTTGGCCGACTTCTTAGCAGCCCATCCAGGCTCAGAAACTGCCAGAATCTATAAAAAATCCCAGACAAAATCGTTAACTCAAACATGACTTCACATGATGACGTTTGGCAAATGTTCTTCGATGACGCTTCAAGGACGAGGCCCCAAGGTGATATCGTCGCTGGAGTCGGGATAGTATTAATTTCCTCCTCTGGATTGGTGGTCAACCAGGCATACTCTCTCACAGAACCCTGTTCAAACAATGTAGCAGAATATAATGCTATGGTCATCAGACTTTGTCTCGTACAAGAAGTGGGGGTCGAATACCTAGAAGCATATGGCGACTCGCAGTTGATTGTTAATCAAATCCGAGGCTCATACGAGGTTCGCAACGCGGACCTGATTCCTTATCATCAGACAACAATTGCCATTATTGCAACATTGGAAGGGTTATTTATAAAATATGTTCCTAGGCTCCAAAATATTGAAGCCGACGTCCTAGCAGGCCTCGCCGTTTCTTTGGCGGTTCCAAATCATGTTCATCACCTAGTCGACGTGGTAGGCCATGAGCTAGTCTGTCCCAAAAACAACATTCAACTAGGTACGAGTTACTCCACCCATATAACCAATGACATGTAAGATTGAAGACTCCTGTTCATCGACTTTGCAGTCTATGGAATCCTGCTTGAGAATGTGAAAGAAGCGACTTCATTCAGAAGGCGTTCTCTCAGATTCTTTTATGACACAGAAACAAAAATGTTATATCGAGGATCCTACGATGGGCTACTGTTAAGATGTCTGTCGAATGAAGAAGCCAAAGAAGCCCTCCGTGAGGCTCACGATGGCGTTTGTGGGGCTCACCAACCTGGCCCAAAGTTGTAGGGCCGTCTCCGTCGGATGGGCTATTACTGGCCCACGATGGTAGCAGACACATTCGATTATGCAAAAAAATGTAAGCTTGTTATATCCATGTAGACTTCATACATCTGCTATCCAAATTCTTGCACCCAACAGTGGCCTCTTGGCTATTTGAAGCATGGAGAATGGACATCATTGGCCCAACAGTAGCCTCTATGGGATGCCTGTTCATACTTGCAATAACCGACTACTTCTCCAAGTGGGAGGAAGCTGTTCCACAGGAAGAGGTAAAGACATCAAACATGATCAGTTTCATAAAATATTACGTCATTACCGTTTTGGACTGCCCCAGAGGATCATTCACGATAATGGTCCGCAATTCGCAAGCCATGCTTTCTATCAATTCTGTGACAAGAATCGGATTCAGAATATGGCTTCAACGGCATACAACCCATTGGCTAATAGTCTGGCTGAAGCTTTTAACAAGACCATAATCAAGCTTCTGAAAAAGTTTTTGTCTTCAAACAAGCACGACTGGAATAAAAACCTGGGCGAATGCTTATGGGCGTACCGTACTACGAGTCGGACGGCTACAGGAAATACACCATTCTCTCTGGTGTGTGGAAGCGAGCCAGTTCTCTTATTGGAGACCCAGATCCCCTCACTTCGCGTGGCCCTTACTTACCGGTTGACGCTAGACGATAACTACCGTCGACGGCTACAAGAATTGGAAGCCTTAGACAAGAAGCGTTTGCAAGATTAACAAAGCATCGAGCTCTATCATGCACTCATCTCTCGGGCCTTTAATCAAAAAGTCAAGCAGAGGACATTCCAAGTAGGCGACCTTGTCTTGGCCATTCGCAGACTGATGGCCATGACTCACAAAACTGCCGACAAATTCCAGCCCAAATGGGAGGGTCCATTCATCATCGAGACCGTATTCTCCAACGACGCATACCGGCTCGTGAAACAGAATGGAGACTTGCTCATGATGCCCATAAACGACTAGTTCCTGAAGAAATACTATGTCTAAGGACATGCTTTTACTTCCTCAAACCACCAAATCTCTCGGACTGTCGAGTTATGTACACTGAGTACCTTTGAACTTACCTCTATTAGCTCCGAGTGGGTTCACATTGCATCCCCCTGGGTGACAAGTCATGTATACTTAAACACCTCTGAACTTCCACCCTGATACTTCACCCCGCCAGAGTTTACCAGGCTTATTGCCATCTTTGAGCAAACTTCCTGGTCCAGATTATCGAATGTCACGTCCATATTACCTCTGATACCGATAGTCTCTTGACTTAACGCCTGAACCCGATCCGGGATAAAATCACGGTATTAAGGCCACATAACCTATCACGTCCATATTACCTCTGTTGGGTTTTGTCTCAAAATCTATTACTCGTACTACCAGTGCGCAAAAGGGTAATAGGTCCACCAAAAATTATTCCTGATTATCGTGTGTTACGTCCATATTATCTCTGATACCGATAGTCTCTTGACTTAACACCTGAATCCGACCCGGGATAAAATCACGGTGTTAAGGCCACAGAACCTATCACGTCCATATTACCTATGTTGGGTTTTGTCTCAAAATCTATTACTCGTACCACCAGTGCACAAAAGGGTAATAGTCCACCAAAAATTATTCCTGATTATCGTGTGTCACGTCCATATTACCTCTGATACCGATAGCCTCTTGACTTAACACCTGAACCCAACCGGGGATAAAATCATGGTGTTAAGACCACATAACCTATCACGTCCATATTGCCTCTGTTGGATTTTGTCTCAAAATCTATTACTCGCACCACTAGTATGCAGAAGAGTAATATGTCCATAAAAAATTATTAATGATTATCGTGTGTCACGTCTATATTACCTCTAATATCGATAGTCTCCTAACATAACACCTGTACCCAATCTGGGATAAAATCAGCGTGTTAAGACCGCAGAACCTATCACGTCCATATTACCTCTGTTAGGTTTTGTTTCAAATTTATTACCCGCACCATCAGTGCGCAAAAGGATAATAGGTCCAAAGAAGTTATCCAAATCTATTACTCATACTACCGGTGCACGAAAGGGTAATAGATCCACATAATATTATTCAAATCTATTGCTTGCATCTCCAGATGCACAAAAGGGCAATAGGTCCACAAAAAGTCCCCAGTGGGATGTCCTTTATCAATCGCAAATGCTGTATTAGGCCCTCTAGTACAAGCACCATAGATACCACAAACAAAGAATGGAGTAAATGTATTATTTTATTCAAAATCAGTTACATTCATAGGACTACATCTCCAGCAGCGAAAAGAAAAAAAGGGAAATCTACTACTCATCAGCAACGTATAGTTTGGTCAGTTTGGCAGCACTATGCCTTCGTCAAAAAGTAGTTTCGTAGCCCTCGAAAGGAGTCATATTTTACTACTGAGAAGCAAACAAGGTTGTTGAACCTTCGAGAATCCACACGGAGGAGGGTAAATATAGCATGCTAAAAAGCATCTACAAGCGCAAACTTTCTCTCCTCCGTATTGCGGACGTCCTATGCCCATTCCTCCAAAAGGCCATACCTTTAAAACAACATCCCTAGTGTTGCTCTTGCCTACTTTGAGAGCCATAAAAAAGGAAATTTCACGACGACGCCCAACCACCGTCCGACTCTCCGATATATAAAGGTTCTTCCTACCATCTGAGGAAAACCCTTCCGAAGCATGGAGAGTTCTGAGCTGTCTGATGTGTGTATGTCGAATGTTGCATCTTCATCATATCCAAAATCGTCGATACCGGTCCTGGGGGAATTTGCTAACTAGATCCCTATGGAATATAAAAAGGGGAAGAGGTTAGCAGTCAGAAGAAAACAAAGTGAATGGGTTTTCTCTCTTGGTTCATGCGGCCCAGCCATAATAGAACACACGCGGCCCAGATCAGGGGGAGCTCATGTGGCTCAATCGTGTGAATCTATGCGGCTCAGATACATACAGGGTACAGGTCGTATGTGCTCTGATACTTATGCGGCTCGGCCCATGCGGCCCAGTCACACAAAGCACATGCGGCATAGGCCCCATGAAGGCCAACCGTACGTTAAAGGCATGGACGCTATGACACAGCGACAAAATATGGTTAGACCCGCGCATAAAGCATACGACATGGCCATATGAGTTCAAAGCATTCGTTCTCCCACTATCCTTATCGTAGATAGGAGGATGTACGTTAAGATGAGCAGAGAATGAGTCCACAGCTATCGACGGAGAGGCAAGCCCCTTTCCTTTGTTAGCAGCGCCGGTCGACTTGGAGGCTTCGGGGGCCATGAATGATCGGAAGTAGAAAAGAATGTTGGAAGAAAAGAAGACGAAAAAAGAAAGCAATAGGAGTTCTCTTGCTGCCGTACGACCTACATATTTATAGGCCACCAAGAAGCGTAAACGGATAGGCGCCGCTTTGGTTATCGTGCCCAATAAGAGATAATGGTGACCCTCGGGATTCTATCCTTTATATCCATCACAATAACCGAAAAGACAGCACCAAATCTAAAACTGAATCAGAACATTAAACACAGTAAATGACAGCTGGACAGCCTGGACGAAATCTTCCTGTGGCTCGAAGCTTCCCTGCGGCTTGACATTTCTTCTCCATGCTTCTTTTTCAAAGTATTCTAAGTTTACAATTTAAAAACTTTGAAGGGGATCTTGTAGAAGCATAGAAAAGATGGAGTTTATGCGGATCATCACTCCATACGGCCAAGTGAAACTAAGTCGTAGAAGCAGTGCTCCTGGAGACCCTATGGGGCCAAGCGAAACTGAGACGCAGAAGCAGTGCTCCTGAAGACCCTATGCGGCCAAGCAAAACTAAGCTGCAGAAGCAGTGCTCCTGAAGACCCCATGCGGCCAAGTAAAACTAAACCGCTGAAGCAGTGCCCCTGGAGACCTCATACGGCTAAGACAACTGGAGCCGTAGAAGCAAGGCTCTCGAAGACCCCATGCAGCTAAGAGGACTCTAGCCGCATAGGGAAGGTTCTCAAAGATCGCATATGGCCAAGTGAAACCAAGCCGCAGAAGCAAGGTTCTCAAAGATCCAATGTGGCCAAGCGGAGCCGAGCCACAGAAGCAAGGCCCCTAA
The DNA here is from genome assembly GCA_029216955.1 of Iris pallida. Lineage (NCBI taxonomy): Eukaryota > Viridiplantae > Streptophyta > Magnoliopsida > Asparagales > Iridaceae > Iris > Iris pallida. Next base: position 1,192,702 of record JANAVB010032219.1, on the reverse strand, counting down.
GGCCACTATGCGACAAAAATGAGTCAGACTCTACTTTATGGAGGGGACACATGGCAATTTGACCAAGTCTCAACCACCCAGATTTGCTACAACAAAATCTCAACAACCCCCACCAGCTGGCAACCCAAGATCGAGTCTTTGTGTGCTGTTACAAACACGTGGCCACGTGGTCCTCTATACGGCCCAAAATCTGCTTTATGTAGGAATCACTATAAATAGCAGGGTACTACACCCATGCTAAAGGTTGGCGATCAAAGGCTGGCAAAATTTCTTCAAGAGCAAAGACTGCGTCTGATAGTCCAAGGAGTAAGGCAGAGTTGCTACACTTACCCGAGCCTCCATCGTCACCCCCCGTAATAAAAAACTAAACAAATTCTACTTAGATTGTTTCCTGGGATTTCTTTCTAGGCTTTCTTTTGTACAAGCGAGTTTGCAATCAAGTTCAATTCCTCTGTAATTTTTATTCTTAATATTTAATGGCAAACATCTTGTTACGTCTCTCTGAGGACCTGGTTCTCTCTCCAAGTGTATGCTTTTGTCTTTCACAGGTGTTCTAGATATGGCCGTGATTAATTCTATTTTTTCGAGGATGATTGTACTTTGATTGTCTTCGCTTCGCTCACCAAACTCTTTCTTTTGGTTATGTATTCTCCTTCTTTTCATAGTTGGTATTGGATTTGTCTCCTTCCAACATTTTACATAAAGACATTTCATAGTGGATTATATGGTATCTTTTATTCCTTTATTTTGTGGATGAGATTAGTTTGCCTTGGTTTTACTGTATTTATCGCCTATGTATACATACGAGGATTCCATATATTGGAGTATGCTTCGTATTTATGCAGCTGGCATGTCTACGTACTTAGTCCTAAGTATTTTTGGGACTGGGGCGTTACATGCATTTCTTACTTAAGGCCGACATATTACTTCTCAATGTAAAACATCTCTGAGGCTCAGGATGAAGCATATACTTCCTTAGGTCATCTCATCACCATCTCTCATTTAATACCAAAAGGGTCATCCTATAGGTTGCCAACGGTTACCCTATTATTTGGTCAAGTATCCAAGGTTAGCTATACCGACATCTAAACCTAATCATTTAGATGACTTTTTTAGAGTGGGCGGCTACTGAAGAATAGATGGCAACTCTAGAGGGGGGTGAATAGAGTTTATAACGATAATAACCAATTAAAAAATAAACTCTTTCACAAGTTGAAAGTAATCAGAGTAAATACGAAAATAAATAAGGAGCAAGAAAGCATACGCAAACACAGCCGAATTTTAACCTGGTTTCCCTCGTGGAGGACTAGTCCAGGCCTGAGAACTCTAGCTCAGGATTAAATCCACTATTTGTGAAATAGTAGTTACACCCCGTGCCTTTTCTTCAGAAGAGCACGTCAACTTCTTACAAAGATCGCATTGGCGATGCTTGGAATTTTCCAAGCGACTTCTTGAACTCTTGCACAAACTCCTAACTAAAAAATCCTGAGCACTTGAGGCTTAGGGAGCTTGTGGCTAGTAGATGAAGAAGGGTATGGCTTGTATTGAGCTTAAGACAGAAGAGAAGAGAAGATTGGATGATATAAAATGAGAGAATTCATGGCCTATTTATAGGATACCAGGTAGGCAGAATTCGGCCAGAATTCTGGTTGGATCATTCAAAAATTTGGCCGTTGGACAACTTGCAACCAGCCAACCCTAAAAATTTCAGTGCTGATTTTTAGGGGACAAAGTTCGGCCCGAACTCTGTGTGGAGGCAGAGTTCGGCCCGAACTCTGTCTCCAGAGCACAGAATGTGTCATTGGTCCAATGGGCTTATTTGGATGTGTGTGGAGATTTTGGATTTTGGGTAGGGTATAGGCTAAGTCTCAGATGCTCAGCACAACCCAGCTTACATAAGTCTAGACTCAATAAAGTTTATAAAATACAGACTCAAAAAATGACTTGCATTGTAAAACTGGGCTGTCGTCTGACTTGTGCTGGATGTAGTCTTCATGTGTCGTATTGAATTATCACAAGTATTATTTAGTCATTTCTATCAATATTTGGTTGACTGTGACTTTGTGTCAACAATCTCCCTCATATTGATAATCGACAAAATAATAATTGTATATTCAATATTCATACCTGGACACATTTAAGGACAAAAAGCATAGCTCCCCCGTAATCAGTGCCGAGCTTAAAAAAATAGCTCCCCCGTAAACATTGTTTTGAATCCTGTTGGCCTGATAAGAACATTCTCCCAAAAGCACAGATACAGAGACAACAGAATATAGAATATACCAAAATATCTCCGCCTTTTGGCATTTAGCAATTAACCATAATCAAATAAGAACTGGTAAGCACACCAAAAGATAATAGAAGAAACTACATAGAAACTGATAAAACTACTAAATGTCTCAAGAGTCACAACTCATAATAAGTCTAATACAATCAAAGTACATAAAAGCGACTATATCAACTAAAATCCAAACTGCATAAATCATAAGCTAAGATCCTCAGTAGCAGCAGCTAGTAGAAGTCCATATCCATCATCGAGCTCGTGAAGGCCCAGCGTCGTCTGATGGATCAGTGAAGGAACGACGAGGGTCCACGAAGGCTGCATCCGGATCCAAGTAGCGAATAACCCAAGGGTCATCGATACGATATCCCTCACGACCAGGGTCCCGCTCCATAGGAATAGTCATGGAAGGATGGCAAGACACGGAGTACCGAATATCGTGCAGCGAGTTGCTGATGGCACTCATCTGCAGGGTGGTCCGGTAATCCAGCTGAGTCCAACGATCATCCTCTAAGGTGAAGCGATCGCGAAGCATAGTCTGAAGAGACTCGAGAGTGGCAGGAGGAAGAGGAGGATCCTGTCCAAGAGAAGGTGCATCGGGCTCATCGTCAGAGTGCTCAGACACGACGGGTGAGCCAACGGCTGCCTGAAGCCTTCGTGCCTTATAGAGGAAGGCAGGGGCAGGTAAGAACTGGCACTCATCAAGTGGTATGCGAAATGCACGAAATACCATAGGAAGATACAAATCATAAACCAAGGATCTTGGTTTCTTCCTACAATTAATCATCCAGTCCATCATGGTATGTGGAAGATTAAAAGGTACATAAAAGTGAAGGTGATACAAGGCCGAGATATCAAAGTAGGTAACTTCATCGGTGGATCCCGCTTTGGGTAGAATAGTGTTGAAAATAATCCGATGAAGTTCATAAAAATAGGGATTGAGATACTTGGCCAAAAGCTTACGAGGACGTGTGTTAGGGGTACACAAGTCGTCCTTGAAGCTTTCAAGTGAAGACCAATCAAAAAATTGAAACGATCGAGCTTCAACAAGCTTTTCCCATGAGTTTGGCTCTTGGAGTTCAAGGTGTTCGGCCGAATCAAAATCATCAAAAGAGATCTCAATTTCCGCAACCCGTAAGAAAATATGTGTATCATCATGAGTTAGGTTGCAGTAAAACATTTGAATAGCACTACGATAAATGACCGAGTTGGTGGTGACAAGTTCGTCAAGGCAAAGGTCATAAAAAAGTGAGTCATATTGAGAGAAAATAGTAAAATTAATTGGATGACCCGCAAACACCGGCCGTGTCCGAAAATCACTAAACCAATCGTTAGATGCGTCAAGTGATACAAATATTCGGTCGTCAAATGTGTTTGGATCAAGTGGACGAGGTGGATTGAACAACTGGTGGATAGGTGGTTGGTGTTCAACGGGCGGTGCAACGGGCGGTTCAATGCGAGGAGGAGTATTCGAAGAGGACGCTCCCTCGGTTCGAAGTCTCTTCCCGCGATTGAACAAACATGGAGCCATGAAACAATAAAGATAATAGAAGAAATTGAAAGAAGAAAAGTGTTGAGATATACATCAAAGTGATGATGAACAATGAAGGAGAATGATGAAAGAGGCCTTCTCCTTGAGTTTGGGGAAGAGATGAGCTCTAGAAAGGAAGAACTAGGGTTAGGGTTTTGAGAAAAAGTGTTTGGAGAAGTAGAAAAGGTGGCAATGGAGGAGAAGAGAGAGGAGAGCCCAAATATATGTGAAGGGTTCTAATTGGTCGGAACAAATATGGGCCATTTGATCTATTTATGATCAGCGGCTGAGACTGTTCCCGGTTCTGGAACAACCAGGCCGAATTCGGCCCGAACTCTGGTTAGGGCAGAGTTCGGCCCTAATTTCGGATTCTGTTGACAGAACAGGAATCAGGCTGAGAAGAAGAAAAAAATTATTAAGTGTGAGAGACCAAAGGAAAATGAAAGTGAGGACATATACAAGAAAGACTCAAGTGGAGAATGACAGAAAGTTAACTTTGAAGCAAAGTGAAGTTTAGAAAATTTACATTTTAGCATGTGATAAATTAAAAATGAACCATGTAATAAACAGGAAATTATGTCATAATTTAATATTTTGAAGCTGCCATAGGTTAGCTGCAGGGGCCGGATCCCAGCTAGCGGTAGTCCTGAGGACTAGTGCACCGTGTCGCTTAGGCTTTTACGCCTTGTTGTCAGAAGGACCCTTTCGGCTTGTACCCGTAGGAATTTCATCATAAAAGAATCAAGACATACTCGATATTTACGTAGGTTTATTTTAATTAATAACAGCTTCATCCAAAATTCCAAGTTCACGATAGAGAAAATTGAAGCGCTCTTCGGATAATGGTTTTGTGAAGAAATCTGCTAGCTGATGACCAGTGTCAATAAATTCTAAGTTAATAGTGCCATTTTACTGATGATCACGCAAAAAGTGGTGACGTATTTCAATGTGCTTCGTGCGTGAGTGACAAATGGGGTTCTTAGTGAGATTTATATCACTAGTGTTGTCACAAAAGATTGGAATGTGCATAAAAGATAAGTTATAGTCTTCAAGGGTTTGCTTCATCCATAGAATTTGTGCACAACAATGCCCAGCTGTGATGTATTCAGCTTCTGTTGTGGATAGTGTGACAGAATTCTACTTCTTGCTAAACCATGAGACTAAAGCCTTTCCTAATAAATGACACGTACCGCTCGTACTTTTACGGTCGACCTTGTATCCGACGAAATCAGCATCAGAGTAACCAATAAGGTCAAATGATGTTGACTTGGGATACCATAGGCCCACTGTAACCGTACCCTTAAGGTATCGAAAGATACGCTTAATAGCAGTCATGTGTGATTCCTTAGCATTTGCTTGATATCTAGCACACAGGCAAACGCTAATTATAATATCAGGGCGACTAGCAGTTAAATAGAGTAGACTTCCTATCATACCTCGATACTTACGTTGGTCCACGGGTTTTCCGCTTTCATCTGGTTCTAGTTTAGTTGTAGTAGCCATTGGAGTACTGATTGGTTTGACGTTGTCAAGGTTGAATTTCTTCAGCATGTCCTTTGTATACTTCGACTGATAGATAAATGTTCCATTTGATATTTGTTTGACTTGCAGTCCAAGAAAGTAGTTTAGCTCCCCTATCATGCTCATCTCAAACTCGTTCTGCATACACTTGGCAAAATCTTGAGAAAGGGTTTCATCAGTAGAACCAAATATAATATCATCTACGTATATTTGGACTAAGAGAATAGTGTCTTTAAAAGATTTTATGAAAAGTGTGGCATCAATTTTTCCTTTAGAAAAACCTTTCTCAAGAAAGAAATTGCTTAGCCGTTCATACCAAGCTCTAGGGGCTTGTTTGAGGCCATATAGCGCTTTCTTCAGCTTGAAAACATGGTCGGGAAATTTGCGATTTTCAAAGCCAGGAGGTTGTTTCACATAAACTTCCTCCTTAATAAATCCATTCAAGAAAGCACTTTTAACATCCATTTGAAATAATTTGAAATTTTGAAAATTTACAAATGCACAAAGCATCCGAATGGATTCCAATCTAGCAACAGGAGCATACGTCTCATCGTAGTCGATACCTTCCTCTTGGTTGTATCCTTGGGCTACTAGACGAGCTTTGTTACGTATGACTGAACCATCTTCATTTACTTTGTTTCTAAAAACCCATTTAGTACCAATGATCGAGTGATTAGCCGGTCTAGGAATGAGTTCCCATACTTGGCTCCTCTCGAATTGGTTGAGTTCCTCTTGCATAGCAGAAATCCAAAATTCATCATTAAAAGTTTCTAAAATATTTTTCAGCTCAATTTGTGAAATAAAGGCAGTGCTAGCAATAGAGTCTCTTAATAATGATCTAGTAGTTACTCCACGTGAAACCTCACCTATTACCAAATTTTCTGGATGTGACGGCTTGAAAGATAATTTCTTTGGCAAGCCCTGCAGAGAATTGGTTTCGGTTGTGGTATTCATTGGAGTAGAAGTTGACTGCTCAACATCATCATCAAGAGTAGCTATTGCACTGTTATTTTCATCAAAAGTCATATTTGTAGACTCTTCCACAATTAATGAGCGTTTATTAAATACTCTATATCCCTTGCTCTTGGCAGCATAGCCAAAGAAAATACCATCGTCAGCTTTGGCATCAAATTTACCTAAGTTGTCTTTGGTGTTAAGGATAAAACATCTACAACCAAAAACTCTAAAATAAGAAACATTTGGGTTCTCCCAAACCAAAGCTCATAGGGTGTTTTTTTCGTAATAGGACGAATAAGCACCCTATTTAAAATGTGGCAGGCTGTACTGACAGCTTCAGCCCAAAAGTATTTCGGAAGTGAGAACTTGTTCAACATGACTCTAGCCATATCGCCAAGAGTCCTATTCTTCCGCTCCACAACACCATTTTGTTGAGGAGTTCTTGCACAAGAAAACTCATGATCAAAACCATTAGAATCATAAAACTTTTCAAAATCTGTATTTTCGAATTCGCCTCCATGATCACTTCGGATTCGAGTAATCATGTAGCCTTTTTCGTTTTAAACTTTCTTTACAAAAATCTTGAAAACCGAAATAGCATCACTTTTATTTGTAAGAAAGAAAACCCATGTAAATCTAGAAAAATCATCAACAATGACAAAAGCGTAGAGTTTTCCACCAAGACTGGCTACTCTACTAGGGCCAAATAAATCCATATGAAGTAATTGCAAGGGTCTAGTAGTGCTTACAGAGTTTATGGAATGAAAAAAGGACTTGGTTGCCTTATTCAATTCACATTCGGCACACACCGTGTCCTTTTTGAATGTGATGTCGGGCAAGCCTCTAACTAGCTTCTTAGTCGATAGCCTGGATATAGTATCCATGTTGGCATGACCAAGACGCTGGTGCCATAGTAATCTTTCATCCTTATGAGCATATAGACATCTACCTGTATTGTTAGTATCTCCAGACAAATAAAAAATATAAATATTATCCTCTCTTATTCCTTCAAAAGCGATGTCTCCTGTTTACCTATCATAAATAAAGCATTTATTTTGTCCAAAGTTAATGTTATATCCATGGTCAGCAAGATGACTAATGTTGAGCAGGTTATACTTTAACTCGGTCACTAGGCAGACATCCTTTATTACGGGAGAGGGAGGATGACCAATAATACCATTACCAATAATATACCCTTTTAGGTTGTTACCGAAGGATACGTATCCTTCTTTCTTCATCGATAGTGATGCGAAAAGATTCGCATCTCCCATCATATGCCGCAAGCATCCACTATCGAGAATCCACTTACTCTTAGTTGAGGAGGGAAGGTCCACCTACATCAAGAGTAGATGTGACCTTTGGTACCCAAGTTCTTGAGGGTCCTAAAAAGTTAGTTTTCAAAAACCATGCATATCTTTCTATCTACCAATCTTCTAATTCTACATTGTGGTGAAATGTGTCCATGTAATCAACAATAAGTACATATAGCATTTCTATTTATGTTAGGAGCATGCTGATGATGTCTATAAGTAGAGTGATGAGGAGTAGCATGATGATATATAGAACTAGCATGGTGATGATGACTATATATAGAGTGATGTGGAGTGGCATGGTGATATTGTCTATATGGAATAGCATGGTGATGATGTCTATTTGTAGAGTGATGGTGATTTTGTTTTTGTGCAACATGGTGATGATTGTATCTATGTGTAGCATGATGATTCTGTGACATATGAGAATTATTTATACGTGCATGTGGTTTGTGTGCTTTATGAAAGTGTGTGTATATGTAAGCATGATTACGTGCTGCAGGTGGATGACGTGGTTGACTAGTATGAGTAGTGTCATGCTTTGTGTGTGTCTCATGTGATTGGGTTTGAGGTTGAGCAACCTGTTTTCCCAATTTAGTCTCTAATTTCTTAGAGACAGCCTGCAGTTCAGTAACCTTAGCATTCAAGCCATATATATTAGTAATAGAAATCTTGTGTCTACTCCTTTCTTCAGCAAGTTCCATGTTGAGTGTTGTGATTTCTTGTGTTCGTTGTTCAATATGTGCTTCGGCATTATGTAGGCTTATTTTAAGCTTAGATACCTCATTTGTGACGTCCGTGGGTGAAGTGTCTCTAATGTTATCAAGCAATAAGGAAAGTCTTTAAATTTTGACTTCATGACTTTTGATCTTTTCCTTGGCATGTTTATATTTACCAATGACCTTTTTATGATCATCAAGTAAATCGGTAAAAGCATCGCCAAGTTCATCAAAAGTGAAGTCATCAAGAGTTTCGTTTGATACCTTGTCGGACGTTGCCATTAAGCACACATTTGACGTGTTTTGAGGAGAGTCCTTTTCTTCCTCGGAGTCACTAGCTTCGCTTTCATGCCAAATGCTTGTGTTGGCATATTTTTTTGAGGAAGCCTTCTTGTATGGTTTCTCATAGCGGTTGTTCTTCTTTAAGAATGGACAGTCTTTTCGGACGTGTCCCGTCTTCTTGCAACCGTAGCATGTTTGCTCTTCTTTATCATCTTCTTGTGGTTCCCTCTTTCTTCGGTTGAAGCGAAGGAATTTCTTGAAATTGCGGACAAGGAGAGCTTGATCATCACCTTCCGAGTTGTCGTCATCCGTCTCTTCGGAGTAAGTCCTTCGTCGGTGAGCTTTGAGGGCGATCTCCTTAGCCCTAGGAGCAGGCTCTTCGAAGTCCTTGAGGTCAAGCTCATGAGTCATCAGCTTTCCCATCAAGGTCTCTATAGACATAGTTGTGAGATCATTTCCTTCTATGATGGCTGTCACCTTAGGGTTCCAAATCTTTGGTAGCCCCCTAAGTAGCTTGCGAATCTTCTCGTGATTTGAATATTATTTGCCGAGCAAAGATAGGGGATTGATGATGTCGAGAAATCTTGTGAACATTTGCGTGATCGTCTTATTTGGCTTCATCTTGAAAGCCTCATATTCTTGAGTGAGACGGTTCATCTTCGATTCCTTGGCTTGGGTGGTTCCTTCATGCGTCACTTCTAGAATTCTCCATACTTCGTAAGAGGTGGTGCATGTTGAGACCCTGTTGAACTCATTCCTGTATATAGCACAGAATAAAGCATTCATAGCTCTCGCGTCTAGACTTGCCTGTTTCTTCTCCTCGTCATAATATTTGTCATGTGATTTCTCAACGAGATCACCATTGACAACTATCCTGGCGGGCTTTTTGTAACCATCGGTGACGATGGTCCACAGGTCGAAGTCTAGCGACTTGCGATAAAAGCTCATCATTGTTTTCCAATAGGTGTAGTTAGTTCCATCAAATAGGGGAGGCCTATGAGTGGATTGCCCTTCGCCGTGATTGGAAATTATGGATTGTGTGGTTGCCATGGATCAGCTCTAGGATGTTAGTCCTTGTAGAGAGAACAGAGCTCTGATACCAATTGAAGAACAGATGGCAACTCTAGAGGGGGGTGAATAAAGTTTATAACGATAATAGCCAATTAAAAAATAAACTCTTTCACAAGCTGAAAGTAATCAGAGTAAATGCGGAAATAAATAAGGAGCAAGAAAGCGTACGCAAACACAGCCAAATTTTAACCTGGTTTCCCTCGTGGAGGACTAGTCCAGGCCTGAGAACTCTAGCTCAGGATTAAATCCACTATTTGTGAAATAGTAGTTACACCCCGTGCCTTTTCTTCAGAAGAGCACGTCAACTTCTTACAAAGATCGCAGTGGCGATGCTTGGAATTTTCCAAGCGACTTCTTGAACTCTTGCACAAACTCCTAACTGAAAAATGCTAAGCACTTGAGGCTTAGGGAGCTTGTGGCTAGTAGATAAAGAAGGGTATAGCTTATATTGAGCTTTAGAGAGAAGAGAAGAGAAGATTAGATGATGTAAAATGAGAGAATTTATGGCCTATTTATAGGATACTAGATAGGCAAAATTCGGCCAGAATTCTGGTTGGATCATTCAAAAATTTGGCCGTTGGACAAGTTGCAACCAGCCAACCCTAAAAATTAGGGTGCTAATTTTTAGGGGACAGAGTTCGGCCCGAACTCTGTCTCTAGAGCACAAAATGAGTCATTGGTCCAATGGGCTTATTTGGATGTGTGTGGAGCTTTTAGATTTTGGGTAGGGTATAGGTTAAGTCACAGATGCTCAACACAACTCAGCTTACATAAGTCTAGACTCAATAATGTTTATAAAATACAGACTCAAAAATGACTTGTATTGCAAAACTGGGCTGTCGTCTGACTTGTGCTGGATGTAGTCTTCATGTGTCGTATTGAATTATCACAAGTATTATTTAGTCAATTCTATCAATATTTGGTTGACTGTGACTTTGTGTCAACAGCTACTAGGGATCATACTAACTTCTTATTCTTAGGGCCAATAACCAACCGACAGTTCCAAGCAACTCTACCCAAACTTATGGATATAAACTCAATCTGTACAACTAACCGCCATTGCCAACTATGCTGATAATTGGTTATGAAGCCCACAATATCTAGGGTCAAGTCTATTTATGGTAATCTAATCCTTATTAACTAATTTCCATATAGGCTCATTCTAGACTTATCCAACAATCGACTAAGATCGATCTAGCAACGTTATGGTCTAAATGCCAATCTGACATACCATTTTCCAGCAATCCAATTTCAATTCCAATTCTTCTATATCCATCTAATATTCACGTAACCATGTTACTGAACTGCATAAATTAATAGTTGTATTAATCGATCTGTATGACAAGGTCATGCCACTAAGTCATGACCCAGCAATCTATATCGCAACCGACAGTCATCCATATCGTTACACCATCTATCGACATTATCCAACATATTTTATGATTCTCAATCCCATTCGTTTCACATCTATCAAAATCTCATACAGACTTCCATAAAATCGTATATGATAAGGGTCAAGTAATTCATTCCAATCCAATCCAACAATTCAGGTATCAATTAACCATTCTCTATGCAACATAGGTATTCCGAGTCACTACTTGTTATTTTTATGATACAATTCAAATCCTCGAGAATACATGCACATATGCAACGACTATCCATCTTTTCAAGCGCGAACTCATACTTCAATTAATCTATCCTTTGGTGGTCAGGATGGATTAGCATCTATTACACCTTAGGGTCAAAGCATAGATTTTTTTCATACCAAAACTTAGCAACCAACTGTAATAGCCACACATAATTTGCATCCAACTAATCATAATTATCATTCATTGTTCTAAGCCACAACATTCTTTTGCCCAATCTATTTACCTGCAATATAATTATTATCTGGCTAGTCTGAGTCATCACCTGACTGATCAATTCCGACCAAGGTACCCGTTACAATTTTTGGCAATCTTGTTCCCTAGCATAACATCACCATCAAGGGACACTCGAGCCACCTAGCAACAAGGTATGACTCCCAGTTAAGTCTCAACACTACCTAATTCTCACAGATAAACTCATTGCTATCCTTGAAAAAGTCACGATACATCTCATCCTGAAGTGGTAATGAAATATACCCCTCAGAAATGAAGTCATTTCCAAACAATACGGAACTCAAGTCTAATCCAGACAATCATGATCTAGACTTACCACAACATAAAGGCAACATTCTCAGGGTCTCAAAATCACAAGGCCAACATATATGAGTCAACTCCTCAATTCTGTTGAACTCAACATCAATTGTCCCATTCAAAATTCCTTACCAACATAACATGCAATTCTTAAACATGTTACAATACACATGGGAACTTTTCTCTATTTTCACATTCCAAACATTAATCACAAAATAACATACTACGGCATCGAGTTATTGTTGGGACATTAGTGTCCAAACCAACAACAATGATGTTCAGGCATCATAATATATTTAGACTTATTGTATAGAACATCCAGTGAGCAGCCAAAAGAGTCAACGAATTGTTCATACATAAAAAATTTGGAATGATCGTAGAAATTACTAGAATAATTGCGTAAGCAATCTTTGATTTAATCGCGTAGTCCCATAGAGCCTTGAAAGCTTGGTTCTCTGTCAAAGTTTCTGGTATTATACAGAAAGGGTTTATAGATACATATATTTACCCTATTCTATGATACGGTGCAGGGAAGTCCATTCTAGATGCAAGAGATTGGTTGAACCTCGATTGCTTTGGTGTTCATTACCGTTTCACCAAAAAATCTACAAAGTGATAGATTATTTTCGTAATATGGAATGACTGGATGATTTATTAATATAGAAGGATTAATATATATGAGAGGTCCTCATTGTTCTCTATCTGATGTTTTCATGACCTACTCTTGGATTTTCGGAATACGAGTACGTGAAGCACGCCCAGTCTCGGCATAGCGCAAAGTCAATGCCTCGATGTCACATGATTAACAATAAACTCATTCGTAATAGCTAAAGAAAGATAACAAGGAAATAGATAATCAAATTTTTTTAACCAAATGACATAAGATTCCAAGTATCTAATCACAAATTAAACAAAACTAGTAAGAGTTTTCCAGAGACAAATCCGATAACCACTAATAGGAAATCAAACTAGGAAAGTAAAGTATTAGGAAAATAAACTAAGAAGTCAAATCCCTTTCAGAATGGTTTGGTGACTCCATAAATGTCCATGGCCATGACTTCAATTACTTCATTTGTGGTCCAGGGAGAGAGAGAGAGAGAGGGGGATAGAAACATCGATACTCTTAAAATGTTAATGGATCCAGTCAGGATTGGAGCAAATACCTCTTACACATATATGTATTAGCCATAACAAAAAGTATAAACTAAAATTGCAAGTGCTAGGAATGGAAATAAGACATAATATAGAAACACGGTAAGAAAAAATAAGTAACAAGCTAGGAAGTAAAAGTATGTAAAAGAATAACTAATAACAAGTAATGGCATGCTAATTATGGCTAACCATGGCGTTAGGAATTTAAAAGAAATATTTATTCTAAGTGTTTGAAAAATCGTGTTCCACATGTGAGCGGCTAGTTCTAGGTAGCCCAAATGTATACTAAGGTATTTTCTCCATCCAAATAGTACTCATAAACAAGTCACAACATGAAATGATCATAAAATCATAAGTCATGATCATAAGTCACAAAGTACGATCATATTGATCTTGAAGTCACAAAATCATGGCATATGAATAATGAATACTATTTATAAGCTAAAAGTGACGTAAAACATGATATGCAAACTACACACAAGTATTTATAACAAATATTTAAGAAGTGGACAACATAGGTGTAGAGTACTTGCCTTGGGTAGTTGTTGTCGACGTGAACGGTACGAACGTGTCGACACAGAAAATATTAGAAGCTAACGTAAATAAAGAATCCAAAGAATATATGATTCTGCCAAAGATAATAACGTCCCAAATATTCGAAGTTGACCAATAATAAATAGATTCCAAGATTGACCAGATATAAGAATGTCTGATATTATCGTTGAGTATAAAAATCATGATTATGATAGAAGTATGCATTCATGAAGCACTAAGGAAACATACAATTAGTCATGATCAATGTTTGATCAAATAAGTCAAAAAGAAAATTGATTAAGGAATTAGTCATATACATATATAGCTAACAATATTTAGGCCAAATATACTACTGTTTAGAAAATATTTAGAATTTCGTAATATTATTTTGAAGGCTAAATTAATAATACAAGCTTTGGCTAAATAATTAATCAAATATTATCTAGGGCCCAAAGCCCATGGCTAAATTATAGAAAGTTTTCTTAATAGTCATTGGGCCAAATTAATTAGACCTTGACTATCAACTCTACGCCAAGACCCATTTTGTATATAAAATTAAAACATACATATATGGCCAAAAGGCCATCAACAAAATTAAATTATAATTTAGGGGTAATGGCCCAATTTAGAAAATAGAATTGGCATATAGAGCTCAAGACCCATTTTGGCTCTATTCAAACAATATTAGACAAAAAGCCCAATTAAAATAATTGATTAAGTAATGTTTTCTTGGCAGCCCATTTGAATAGTTAATTAGTAATTTAGGGCTAAAGGCCAATTAATTTATTAATAATGTAGGGCAAATGCCCATTATAATTATAGCTCAATAATATAGGGGTAGTAGCCCAATTTGAATAATGCATACATAATGTAGGGCTTAGATCCCATATAAATATTATTTACATTTATACATATATTCATATTTATATGAAATAAAAAAAAACATATATTTATATATTCATATATACATATATACATTTTTATACATTTGCGTATGTGTGTGTGTGTGTATAACTTTTTGCATCTCCAAGCATCCACCATATTCACACCATTGGATGGTGCTTTAAGTCATCTAATTTTAACCGTTGATTTACCAATGGTTAAGATTAAATGACTTAAAGCACATCCAACATATATGAATAGGGGGATGCAATAGAGAGAGAGAGAGAGAGAGTATTGAGAGTATATATATATATATATAATACTCTCTCTCTCTCTCTCTCTCTCTATATATATATATATATATATATATATATATATATAGTATTATTGATGTATCAGGTGCAAAATGCCAAAACCTATACAAGTATTATATATATATATATATATATATAATATATATAAAAAAAAAATATATATATATATATATATAATATATATAAATATATATATATATATATATATATATATATATATATATATATATATATATATATAATATATACACACACACCACCACCAATAGAGATCACGCCAACAACCTCACCAACCTAACATCCTTCTCAGTTGCGAAGCCCCCGTTCAACTATCTCGGCTGCCCGTTATTGTACGGAAGATACAACGTCGGCATATTCGAGGATTTAATCACCAGAATCAGGAAGAAGCTGGAAGGGTGGCACAACGCCACCTTATCCCCAGGTGGTAAGATGATACTCATCAATCACGTGCTATCATCCATCCCCATCCATATACTGGCGGCGTGTTCGCCGCCCATCAAGGTTCTCTCTACGATCAAACAGATCTTCTGCAACTTCTTCTGGGGGCATAGCAACGGCCAGGATAAGCATCACTGGGCCAGCTGGGACTCTACGGCCCACCCGACTGGCGAGGGGGGTTTGGGATTCACCAAACTCACTCACATTGTTAAAGCGTTCTCGATGAAACTGTGGTGGAATCTTCGTACGAGCAACAATTTATGGAGCAGGTTTTTGAAAGCCAAATACTTCAAACACATCCATCCCTCTATGGTCATTTCCAACTGCAGATCCTCTGCGGCTTGGCGTCGCATCCTTATCGGCCGCAACCTTGCCGAGCCAGCGATTAGGCTACAGCTGGGCGTGGGCGAATCGAACCCATTCCTTGAGAGATGGGTGGGAGACTGCGTGAGCCCGAATCTTTCAGAGACCCTAAGAGATTGTAGGATCAGTAACTTGTGGAACCCCACGACCGACGACTGGAACTGGGAACAGGTTCGGAGTGGTCCGGAAACGAAGCAGCCGATGGCAT
Organism: Iris pallida; assembly: GCA_029216955.1. NCBI lineage: Eukaryota > Viridiplantae > Streptophyta > Magnoliopsida > Asparagales > Iridaceae > Iris > Iris pallida. Next base: position 1,176,941 of record JANAVB010032219.1, on the reverse strand, counting down.
CCGCGCTAGAGGGTTACGCATCAGTGGTGAGGCGGATGCGTTGAGATGGTCCCTCGAGGCATCAGGGGCATTCTCGGTGAGGTCGGCGAGAATTGCTATCCATGGCTCGGGTAGGCAGTATCTTCCCATAGCACACTATTGGCATTCCTTTATCCCCAAGAAATGGTTTTTCCTTTTGTGGAGAGTCATCAAAAAGAAACTGCCTACAGATGACATCCTCAACACCATCGGGATCAGCTTAGCGTCATCTTGTTCCTGCTGCTCCGAGCGTCGGACGGAGACTATCGATCACATCTTCCGCAAGGGTCGCTGCCTAACCGGACATGGACCACCCTGAACCAGCTTTTTAACATTGAGCAGGGCGGGGAGCAGGGCGGCGGATGCTTCCACGATCTTCTAGCTACCTGGGGTTTAGCATCCCACGGCCACAAGATCGTCGCAGCGGCCGCCACTTGGGTTCTCTGGAAGAATCGAACAAGACGAGATTCGAAGGTATCCCTTATTCGGCAGATCGGCTCTCACGGGAAGTTGCTCTCCAATGCCGCAAACGGAGCACCCTGTGTGCCCACAGCTCGAGAGCATTCTGGTCGATGCTCCCCCCTTAGCCCCCGACGTTTGTATCGCTTTCTCCCCTCCCTCTTTTTGTGGATCTACTGTATAGGCCTCAGTATTTTGTGCCTTGTATACTGTTTTAGTCTGCGGTTTTCTTGCCGCCTTTAATAAAGTGGGGGGTTTTTCTAATATATATATATATATATATATATATATATA